>CM076073.1:16902500-17502500 GCA_038088235.1 Zacco platypus
AAACTATATATAAAAATAATACGGCGCGAACTGAGAGGAATCTGGAAGCCGGTGTTTTGACACTCATCCGAGATCCTCGATGACAACACCTCAGCGCTCGCTCCGAGCAGGCAGCCCACACAACCTACGGCTTGTAGACAGCTGCTTTCTGCAGTGGCGGCTTTCCCGCTTGTCATTACCCCACTTAAAGTTCCATGTCAGGTGTGGAGAAGGAAGAATCTTGAAGAATTCCGCAGCGGAATATGGGAGTGTAGAATCTCTAAAGAGCCACAGATCTTTGCTGATGATTCTATTGTTTGTGGCACAGCTCAGTTTGAGTTTACTTGATGTGTATGGAAATTTGCACGCTTTTTAGGGCTTTCCGGGAAAGGGTACACAGAAAAGTGTCTGGAAAACACATTTGAGGATGGTGTCACAACAGATCTCGTACAGGGCTTGTCTTCCCTGAGAACTGGTAGATCAGCCATTGTTCGGAGAGCTGATGTTGAGCAGGTGACACAAAGGTCACTGAAACCAACAAAGAGCAGAAACATTGACACCCGTCCATCAGTGCCACTCTTACGCTGCATAGAGTACTCATAATCCATGACACTGACGTAAACAGGCTGTGCCAGCAAGCACATTTCCCTTGCAGAGGGTCACGATTAGCTTATACTCAGACAATATAATGACAAAAATATGTAAGTCTGCCACAGAAAAGAGTGAAGTATGTTGATTTTATTATTTTAGCATTGGTTAGGTGATAGATGCAATCATTGCAACACTAGTGGCATCAAAAAACATTGGTTTCAAAACATATACAATCCTGCACTCAAACCATCCTTGTTCAGATTACTTAAAAACCTCTAGTAACTACATGAACTTAATTCAACTGAGTTGTTTCTATTAAAAATGAGTTTTGTATGTTTTACTTAAGATTCAGTCAACTTGTTCAGTCAACTTAACATTGCTGAGTGAAACGCACAAATTAATGAAATTAATAAAACTAACTGGGCAGTGGATCCATAGTTCCCAGCATGCTTTGCAAGGGACTGCATTAAGAGAGTAAATTTAGGGATTACAGTGTTATTTTATGTGCTTTCAGTAAAGGAAAATATGTTGTTAGTTTATTTTAATGTTTAATGTTCAGTTATGTTGGCCATTTAGAGGAGTTTATGTAATATTTTTGAATGCAGAAGATTGGCGCCTTTAGGCTGTGAGCAAATCCTTCTCTCAGTTAAATTGAGTTTTTTAAATGCGTTTTTTTGTGCATTTTGTAGAGCAATTAGTTAATTTAATAAGGTAAATTAAGTCAATAACTGTGTTCACCTTACGTAATAAACTTTTATAAATGTAACATATCATTAAGTAAACTGCACATGTAAATATTATGTAACAGTGACACATTCAAATGGTTTGTATTTACTCAAAGGAATTTTGTCAGCTTTACTTCTTTTTTCATACTTTTGTTAAAACAACTAAATTGTTATTTCTTGTAATGTTGGCAATAAAATGAAAAATAAAATGATACTAATATCAAACAAATGAAATTATTAACTTTGAAGGTTATAGTGTGATGTGTACAAGTATGATATTAAATGCCTATTATTACAGACCATATAGGCTTAAAATACTACACTTATTTTTGCACAGTACTGTATGTTAACAGTGTGGTCTTTTTTACATAAAGTGAAAGATGAAAGTGAAAACTTTTTTTTAAAGTAAATTTTGTTTTTAAAGTTTTTCCAAACTTGACAATGTGGTTGTATGTTTACTGACCTCCACTAGTGAATCAGTGGAGTGACTCATGGGACGGCATAAAAAAAATCTGCCTGCTCACAATGGGGAATATGCTTGACCTTTACATTTATATTGTTCAGCTTCTGGATATAAAAAACTTTCCCTGCCTTACTGTATATGGCCCTATCATTCATAGAGAAATGCCTGAAACCTTGATTCTATGAAGAAAAAGAGAAACCGAAATATTAGCACAAGGCAACTTTATGTTCTCTGTCAATCTAGAGGTCAGATATCAGAGCAAGAGATGACAGTTTTATCAGGACGACAAATGGCAGCAAAGAGGGGAGAAGAAGATCTGCTGTACACTTTAAAGAGCTCACCCTGAAGAACAACGACCCTAAAATCTATGGTTTGGGAACTGGATTGTTTGGGCTTGGTTTGAATGAAACGGGGGTCACAAAGTTGACACCACAAAAAAACAAATAAATAAACGCATTCACGGAAATGCTTTGAAATTTTAAACAGGCAGCAAGGGAAACTGAGATTTGAACAACTTTACACTCAGCAGTCTGCACACACAGTGATTAGTGTCCTTGTAGCCTGAGGCAAAAAGGTTTATTTGCAGAACCACCAGCATTCAAAGTTAAGGGGGTCATTAAACATTTATTCCTTATTGACTATGTTTAAAACATCTTTCCTATAACTGTAAAAGGCATTTAAATTTGAGGGCGTCTTAAAAGAGTCATACAAACAGTAAACATTGATGGGCCCACGGAGTTTGTGTGAAATGAGGCGAGAGTAGCATCAAACCTTGTAATGCGACACGTGAACACAGGCTTCCTATTATAAAGCCTTTGTTCTGCCTGTTTTTGACAATATATTCTCATGCATTTAATGCCATTTTTGGATACCTCACAGAGAGAGAGAGAAAAAAATACAATGCATTTTATTTTGAATAAATTAAATTGAATCACACCAAATCATTTGGTGAACTATATTTCACAAATTAGATAAAAGACATCTTTTGAATGACTTTTAGCTTACTTAGGTATCATTTACAACTGTAATATATAGAATTAGCTCTAATTTTATACTGTCAGTTTTCTTTATATATATATATATATATATTAGTTTTCTACAGTTAATTGACATGGACTAAAAGCCACAAAAGTGTAGCAAATACATTCAGTTCAAGTGGAAGCTAGCAGTAAAAGTCCAACAACATCTTCCGTAAAGCACTTGGTTACCTCTTGTGCCTAATAACCAAGTTCTTTTTCACAGATTCACAGATTGTAGTTGGACATTCACACAGACGTAGGAGCATGAAATGTAATAACTCCAAAGTGCACAGTCTGTGATCACAGCAGGTATCGGAGTGGGGAGGCGTGGATCCTAGCTTGGAGGTACAATTTATTCTTCTCCAACTTGAAAAGTGCCTTCAAAAGAGTGAAGAATTAACAGGGTGAGACGGAAGTGTGTGAAAGTGTGGGACTGGATGTAGGATGACTTAGAGACATCAAACGCTTCTCTCCTATAGCTGCCCCTTCCAAAAAAATACACAGCACAAAGGGCTTTATTCAAGCCACGAAACCACGATAGGTTTCAGAGGTCGGTCTTGCGCAAAGGTTCAAAGAGCAAAAACTTCAGACAATATTTCAAGTGGAGCCCACTGGAAAATCTAATGCTCATCGTGGGATGAAAGCAACAAATGATCACAGAGAATTTATGTGTGAATCGGCCCAAGTCAGATTCAATGCCATTTTTCATTTGAAATGAACAAAACTGAAGGAAAAAGATAAATTCCGTTCAATGTTGTACAGTTCTGTTTGTTTGATCATTCACCTGACGATACACTGAAAATATGTTTTGTTCAATGAAATTTGCAGAAATTTTCTATTGCTCTGTTCCAAAATCTAGCAAGATTGCTACATAGGCAGCATTTTAAGGCATCACAGTCAATCCCAGTGCAACTAATGCATTCAAGTCATTTTTTGGGAAAGATTGTAGTATTTATGAGTTGAATTCACATGAATGGCAAAGTTGTAAGTGAGAGACTCTTGATTATCTTTTTCTTTTTTTTTTGTCATGCCAAGTTTGAGGAATGTCAGTGAAAAAAACATTACTGATGCAATGGATGCACAGTCTTGACAGTAATTTTTTTTTTGTTTTGTTTGTTTCATTTACAATAAAAACAGCTAAATTGGATGAACAAAATATGATTGCATTGTACATTTACAATCAAATATTTTAAAGAATTCAGTTTAAAGCACTTTCATAATTGAATAATAAAAAGTAAAAACATACCTGATACGAATTCTTCATTTATAATTTTGTAGTTTGTTTTATAGAATAGCAAAGTTTTGTGAACACACTTACTGACTTCACAAACATGACTTCACAACTTCCCAAGAGGACTCAAAGGCTCTTTGCAATGAATGGTGTACAAAAATATGCTGCTAATAAAGTGTAAATACATATAATGTGATTATTATGATTAAAATTATACTAAATTTCAGTCAATACTTTCATAATACCAAATATTTGTGTGTAACATGTATTTATGGTTCATTATTTAAGCATTTTTTTATGTTTATTGGTATCACACTGATCCATGTTCTGGTTCCATGGTTGTGAGAATGTTAGATGATTAGATATTGGAACAGAGCTAATGAGTTTTCAATTAGCTAACCAACAAACACAACTTCCAAAGTAAGCAATACTAAACGGACTATATTATCTCTCAAATCTGTTCAGCTGCAGGCTCTTGAGGTAAAAGCACTGTACTGGCAACGTTGTTGTAAAGGTATTGAAATATAAAGTGGATAAAGCTTGCAGAAATAAAACTCCATCTAGATTTTATGTGCACAGGTCCTAACTGCAGTGCCAGGGCCCTCATGGCCTTCTGGCATGCACAAAACTAGCACTTTCAGTTGGCACCATCCACATGCCCCCACCAACCGCTCTACTGTATCAACCATTAGAGGGGAGCAGTGATTGTTTATTTACTATTTACAGAGGAAAAACCCCACTACTTCCTGCTCATAAATAATTGACATGTTTGAGTTGGATGAGGTACAAAGTCACACTCCCTTCTCTGTCTTCTTCCCTTCAGGCTGTGTGTTTATGTGCGTGGCTGCTGGGCAGACTGTGTTTTTTTGTTGTGTGTCAGAGCAGACAACAGACTGAGCTCTCCTCATGGCAGTCTCTCTGCTTGAGCACTTTCTTCACCTTGTGGCTTTTTTGTCCATGTTGAACTTCGGGTTATCAATGGAAACACAGTGATATTATGCAGCATTCAACTCAAAAAGGCAGAATTTCCAACTACATATATGGAAACTTAATATTACAGATTGTTGGAATATCCCACATCTGATGAGACCCAATGAACAATTTCTCCTCCTGTGTTAAGGAATATCCTATTAATATAGGCTATATATGTATTCTTCAAGTGTCTTACCTGACATCACCAAGAGCAGTTATAGAGGAAGAGGTTTTGTGCGTTGTGTCCAGCGACTTAGTGACTTTTCCCAGCTGATACCAAATCCCCAAACTATTCAGCTCTCTGTGAACAAACCAAACTTGTTTCATTATCAAGAACATTTAAAAATGATTTCAACTCTCAGAATAGAATTAAACAGAATTTTATTGATAGGAATGGAATATATATTGGCTTTGTCTTGGTGGATTATATGTGCTACACTGCGGCTGTTTGCATGAGTGAAGGTTATTGAGGAAACATGCACATAAATACAATGGATATGAGTGAATAGGATACGAGCAAGGAAAGTACAGAGAACCCCCTGAGCAGATTTAGGCAGGTGGTGCTGGGGAAGGTGGGGCGCTAGGAAAATTCCCATAGCACACTTTTAATAAGTTGAGCCGCTTTAGGACGGAAAAAAATAGGTTACGGTAATAGAACAAAAAGATCGATTAGCCAAAGCAGCTGACTTTACAAGAACCAATCAGCTGCTCAGAAGAGTTGCATGACTGAACTATATAAAAGATTGGGGTCATTAAGGACATTTTGTTTGTTTTTTTGCAAGAAATGAATAATCCTTGAAACTATTTAGAAAGGCCACATTAAAATACTCAAAAGTGAAAGTAAATACATGTATAATATTACAAAAGATTTCTATTTTAAACAAATGCAGTACTTTTGAACTTGCTGTTCATCAAAGAATCCTGGAAAAAATCGTTCACGGTTTCCACAAAAAATATTAAGCAGCACATCTGTTTTCAACATTGATAATAAGAAATGTTCCTTAAGCACCAAATCAGCATATTCGAATCATTTCTGAAGGATCATTTGACTCTGAAGACTGGAGTAATAGCTGCAGAAAATTGCCATTACAGAAATAAATTACATATTATTTAAAAATATATTAGAAAAAAGTTCTTTTAAAATGTTATAATATTTCACAATACAACTGTTTTTTTTCTCCCAAATAAATGCAGCCTTGATGAACATAAGAGACTTCAAAAACATGTTTTCAACCCCAAACTTTTGAACAGAACAGCAGTTGTATAAACCTGCTGTGGGAGCTCCAAAGCTCTACTTGCTCAGTCTATATGGTATAGTATGATACATTTAAAATTGCCATTCAAATACTATCTAACATTTGTAAGACATCAGGGGTGGGTTTAAACACTGCTGGAATAGCAGCACCAGTCAAGAAAGCACTCATAATGCCTGTAGCCGGCCGCAGGCATTGAGGGGCACTAGAGGAAACAGGAGCCGGTCAAAAAAAATAAAAACACAGATCAGAAGAACAACCCTCTTCAGTTAAAAAAAAAAAAAAAAAAAAAATGATGATTCAGACAGCATAATAAACATGGCTCCAGGATATTTACTTTGGTACTTTTTTAACCTCAGAGGGAATAGTGACCAAAACATCTACATCAAATAAACACAAATAATTCTCAAAAGACATGTCATGTTTGTGATACCAACTAACTCAATTTATACAAATATATGATATCTTACCCTATAAATGTATAATTAGTGAGGCTGTGCTTTGATTTCCCCTGTATAACCACATCACATATAGCCACATCGGTGCTGTTCCTGGGGACCAACTTCACACACAGCCTCTCCTTCCTCAAAGCCTGCTCCTCTGAGAGAGAAAGAGATATAACAGTCATAACATAAACAGCCCTAATCATGTCTTTCATTTATCAGCAGTCTAACTACATTTACACCAGAGTCCAAATGTGCCTTTATATGCCACAGTCCCATAGACTCATAACTAAAACCTACATTACGCAAACATATTGCCTGACCTATTTGTCCTTGGGAAGCCTTATAAACAATGACACGACAATCTAACTACATATTATATATATAAACTACCTATTTCCTATTTATTCAGACAGACAAGCTAAATATATATATGCATTAATATTTGAACACCTTATAAATGCAACGTATAAGTGCCTTCAGCCTCAAAACATCATATAAGTATATGAAAGCCCATCATAATTGCATAAAAATGTCTTTGGGTGCTAGAGGGGAATCTTCAGTGTCAAGTGTGTAAGAAGCATATAAGGGACTTGACTGAGAGTGAAATGGCAATATAGTGGCTGAGGCATCTATTAAACATGTCTTTACTACAATAAAGTGGCACATTAAAACCAGCGCCCAATGAGATTCCATCTTCTTTTTAGTCATTCCTCCAGAACCCGCGACCAGACTCGGCCATATTACTCCTGAGCCCATCCCATTCGTTTTGAGGCGGCGCCGGGGCGAGGGCCGTGTAAATGCAATAATAATGAAAATAATAAACATGCTGCCCTCACTCCCTATGCCAAAATAATACTGCAGCGTTCTCAAAGGCGCGGTGAGAGGAGAAGAGAGAAGACGAGAAGGGGAGAAATACATAGCACTCAAAAAGCACTAAAGCATCAAGGGAATGCATTTCATTAATATTAGATAACCACCATCCACTCCCGCTCTGCACAAATAAATACATAAATAAATAAGCACATCATAAAGGAAAGCTGGGTTCTGGCAGAGATAAACAATGACTCATCGTTCTCCTCTCCTCCTACCTTCGGGGCAAAATGTTTATTTTACTCTCTCGCACTATCATAAATTAAGCTAAACCTGAGCCCATGAAACATTCACAGTCACAACCTCTGGAGAAGCGCTCCCTCAGGATGACTACAGAGAAGAGAGAGAGCGAGAGAGAGAGAGAGAGAGAGAGGAAAGTAAAAAAAAAAAAAAAAGTCTATTTTTGAAGGAAACGGTTCTTACGGGTATCCGTGGTGTCTTGGATCGGAGTGAAGCCCTCTGGCAAACAGTCCTTCAAGTCAATCAACTTCATGTCCACGACCACGTTGCATAATTGCTTCTGCCACAAAATTTAGTGATATAATAATGATTATATGAGTTTAAACCATTATAACAATGAGCCTGTTCAATAAAGCACTTCGCAAAGAGTTAAAATTACGTCTGGAAGCGGGCGGCTTTCAATTATGCATGATTCGTACCTACAATGAAAGGCCACTGTAGTATTTTGCAGACGCGCACACACAATTTTGTTGAATCGCTGCCCTCTTTTAAGCATGCAAGCACCTGTGTGCTAGCCATCATCTTCAGACATGGCAGCCCAACGCTAGGGCCAGTCGGTGGCAGGCCAAATTGCTTGTGCTTCAGAACAGGGAGTACTTGAAAACAATCAGGAGCTGTTTAGTTGACATTTTCAAGCATGACTTTTTCCCTCAGCCTTCCCAGCCTGGACTCATTATGGTTCCATTTTTCGCAGTAATAAATAGCAATAATCCAGCAAAAGCCCTGAAAGAGTGCAGCTAGCATAGCGTGACGTGATGAGTCCGACATTCTGGATGCCGTCGCTACTGTTACCCGGCAGTTATTACCACTACACACCATTTTTATTCATAGTTCTGACTTGAGGGTACGAATATGGATGAACGCAATTACTATGCATGAGGCATGTTTTTTTTTCTTTTTTCTTTTTAACACTTTTTTTTTTTTTTTAATAAAAGACGCGGGAGAGATTTTTCCCATCAGGACCTGACAAAGGGCCATCTACCTCCAACCCTGAGTATGATAAATCACAAACTGTTTACTTCCCACCACATAATTCACTGGCTAATTCTGTAGAATCTGTTTTTGTCATAGACAATTACAGTGGGGGCCACTTTGACTGACAGACAAAATAGCCTTTGTTGATGGCGCTGCCATGTTTTATTAGCGTCAGGGACTTCAAAACAGTACAGACACACATTTTAAGACTCCATGCTGGAGAGGTGGCAGAGGGGACTGATGTGCTACATACTAAAACTGCAGCTCTCATTTAACTTGATCAACAGGCAGGAATTGTCCTGGGTAAACCAGTCACAGTGGATTGCAACGTCATCTCTGAATCTCATAAAATGGAGCTTAAAAGATGTACAGTAGTTTTCCTGCAATTATAACAATATCGCACCTTAAAAGGTAAACAAAAAAAGTAAAAAGTAAAACAAATGTGAGTTTGCTAAAACAATGGCCCTGTTTACACCTAGTTTTAAGCTGAGTTTACAGCTTCAATGTAGTCAGGATCAGAGTTGGGGGTAATGCATTACACCTTGAGTTATGTAATCAGATTACTTTTTCAAGTAACTAGTAAAGTAACACATTACCTTTTTCAAACAAGTAACGCAAGTTACTTTTCACGTTTATTGACTGACATGTTGAGAGAAATAAAGTGCAGGTGTTGTGCGCTGTGTGATAATGATCGTTATTGTAGTTCTAAACTAAATGTGAACACATTTAGTTATCTCACTTGCACGAAAACATTCCTCAAAATGAATAAAACTGTGAAATGCAATTTCATAATTTTACACAAGCGTAATATGTACTTAATATATTTAATCTCACTTTATTAGCAATGTCTTTGCTGCTAAACTTCAAAGATCCAAATCAACCATACTAATAAGCAAAAATTACTTTAGATTAGATTTAGAAATAAAAGTGTATGCTTCTGTATGCTATTCTTCTTTAATCCAGAAGGGCAGCACATCTGAAAGATTTGCTTTAGCTGCGCCCTCTACTGTACAGGTGTAAATATGCATTTCCTTCAGCCTGAGGCTTATTCACTTCACCTTTGTTGTGGTTTACATTTTGTTTTGTTTACATTAACCAAAAATAGAACTTTTTATGTTGTTATTAAAAAACAAGCAAGCCCAGCCCAGGTGAGAAAAAGAAACTCCAAAGTAATGTTATGCATTACTTTTCATGAAAAGTAACTAAGTAATGCTGTCAGGGTTCTGCCCTGGCAGCCTTGTCTGTGTTGTCTTTGTTTCATGTCTCTATGTTTGTGTTATGTGTCAGCACATGGCTCTTTCTTTGTTTGTGTTTGCCATGTGCTTCTCTTGTCCTGCCTCCTTGTTTGCTGTTTCCACGCCCCCTTGTTTAGTCCTGTCTAGTCCTCGTTTCACTAATTGTGTTCACCTGATCCTCATGTTCTCTGCTCCCTTATATTGAGCTTCCTCTCCTCATGTCTTTGCTGGTTCGTTGTATCCTTTGTGCGTACAGTGTTCTTGCTACTGGTTAGTCTGTTCTAGTGTTAGTTTATCGTGTCTGTTATTCCCCCTTGTTGATTTAGTCTAGCTCTCTTAGTTTTTCTCAAGTTATTCCAAGCCTTATTTTGGTGTTTGCCTTTATTTTTAATTTGATTATTCATTAACCATTTTCTCCTTTGTTTCTCTAGTTCCCTGTCAGATCGCAGTCTTGTTTTATTTCCTTTTTGTTTTGTTTATTTCTTTTAAGTTTTTATCTTAGCTACTTTAGTTATTTAGTTTATTTTTTAGTGTTGTTTGAGTCAGTCTTGTTTTTGTTCTTTCTTGTTGTCTTGTCTGTTTCTTGTCGTGTGTGTCTGTGTGTCTCGTGTTGGTTCCTGCCCTGTCCTGAGTTTCCCTGGCCACTGTGTCCATCTGCCTGGCAACCAAGTCTGGGGCCACTGCTGGGAGTCACATCAAACATCAAAGCCCCGGGTTCCTGTTTGGTTCTTTCCACCATCATCCCGCCTGGTGCGGCTACCCAAGCAGTCAAGCCAGTTGTCTCCTGCGCCTGGTTCCAGTGGTCATCCCTCTATCCTGCCGTCTTCCCTGTCATAGTGTCGTCTGCCCTGCCCTGCTGTTTGAACTTTCACACTTCACCTTCCCTGTTGTTTCTAGTCTTGTTAATAAACCCCTTGTCATCTCATTGCATCTGGGTCCTCGTTCAGTATTTCCTGACAGAACGAACCAGCCACAACCGGACCCAGCAATGAGCATCCGTATAGTTCCCCCTGTGACTGCCCAAGAGAGACTGGCACTCCAACAGGGGTTGGCATCGCTTCACCAGCAGGGCCGGGATGTACAGTCCTTTGCCCAGTTTTTCTGGACCATGGCAAGGGGCTTGGAGTACCCTGATTCAACCCTTAAAGAGGTGTTCAATCTCTGTTTGGATGATCCCATACCACAATGGGAGATGGATCAATTAAAGATCCTGAACTTCTGGGATTTTTCCAAATATCTTCGCCACCGCAAGGACTGGCAGATCCTGACACCACCAGAGCCTGTCTGCAGTGACCACCTCACCCTGCCTCCATCAGCGGGTCAAGCTCTCGATCCTCTACGTCCCACTGTAAAAAGAAGGTTGAGAAGGAAGAGGGCAGCCCAGGCTGCTGCATCAGTCCCTGTCTCCACAGAGTCAGCTCCAATAATTCCAGAGTCTGTGGAGACACTTCCAGTTATCCCAAAGCCAGTTCCGGTCATCCCAGAGCCCGTCAAGCCCACTCTAGTCATCCCCGAGTCAGTCAAGTCGGCCTCAGTCAACCTAGTACCTGCGGAAGTGGTTCCAGTCACCCCAGGGCCATCAAGGACGGTTTCAGCGACTCCAAATCCAGTCAAGTCAATTCAAGTCAACCTAGGGTCTGCTGAAACTATAACTGCTGTTGTGCTAGAGTCAATCAAAACCACTGCAGTCATACCAAGGACGCCTAATTCTTCAATAATCATCCCTGAATTGACAGACTCCGCTCCAGTCATTGCTGAGCCAGTCGACTCCGCGCCAGTCGACTCCGCTCCAGTCATGTCTGAGATGGCCAAGATAGCAGCCATCACATCAAAGGTGGTCAAGTTAAATGCAGTCATTTCAGAGGCAGCTACGGCCGCTGCAGTCACCCTAGAAGCAGCCAATCTCGCGTGGTGTCACCGGAAGCAAAGGAGGGCCCATGCTGTGAAGTTTGACATTCCTCGTCAGGAAGCGCCAATTCCAGTAATTCAGGATGGCCTGAGTCAGGAGGTCTTGAATCCAGTGGTCCAGGGAGATCCTATACCAATGGCTCCATATCCAGTGGTCCCAGAAGCGTGTAGTCTGGTGGAACCACACCTAAAGCTGCCCACTTCACCAGTAGTCTTTTCTTCAGTGAAGGAATCTGTGACCGTCACTATAACTTTACCAAAACCACCTACTAATCCTGTCATGCCCAAGGAGGGCGATCTTGTCATGTTTTCAGAGTCAGTTCCTGTTCCGGCCACAGAGGCCATTCCAGAGCATCCTAATTTGCCTGTTATGGCCACGGAGGCCATTCCTGAGAGACCAGTCAGTCATGTCTTACCCACAGAGATCTGTCATGCTAATTATGTTATGCCCATAGAGTTTGTTCCTGAGAGACCAGTCAGTCATGTCTTACCCACAGAGATCTGTCATGCTAATTATGTTATGCCCATAGAGTTTGTTCCTGAGCAGCTGGCTCTCACTGTATTCGCCTCAGAGGGCGCCGTCCCAGAGCCCGCCTCAGAGGGCGCCGTCCCAGAGCCCGCCAGTGCAGCCCAGGAGGGCGCCGTCGCAGAGCCCGCTTCAGAGGGCGCCGTCGCAGAGCCCGCCAGTGCAGCCCAGGAGGGCGCCGTCGCAGAGCCCGCTTCAGAGGGCGCCGTCGCAGAGCCCGCCAGTGCAGCCCAGGAGGGCGCCGTCGCAGAGCCCGCTTCAGAGGGCGCCGTCGCAGAGCCCGCCAGTGCAGCCCAGGAGGGCGCCGTCGCAGAGCCCGCTTCAGAGGGCGCCGTTGCAGAGCCCGCCAGTGCAACCCAGGAGGGCGCAGTCGCAGAGCCCGCTTCAGAGGGCGCCGTCGCAGAGCCCGCCAGTGCAGCCCAGGAGGGCGCCGTCGCAGAGCCCGCTTCAGAGGGCGCCGTCGCAGAGCCCGCCAGTGCAGCCCAGGAGGGCGCAGTCGCAGAGCCCGCTTCAGAGGGCGCCGTTGCAGAGCCCGCCAGTGCAGCCCAGGAGGGCGCCGTCGCAGAGTCAAGTCCAGTGTCTGTCGCAAAGTCTCCTGAGAACATCCCAGTAGTCCCTGAAGGTGTTTCTGAGTCTACCTCATACACAAAGCCAAGTCTGAAGTCTCCGTCAGTGATACGCTCCCATGCCCCCAGAGAGGCTCATATTAATATTCCCTCCCCTTCCTTCCCACCCTCTGTGCTACCTGGTCCTTATGGATTCCCTAAGATGGCACCACCCTGGTCAGTTCCAAATTTTTCCCCTGGACCATTTTCCTCCCTCCCAGTCCCACCCCCTGTGTTTCCTGGATGTTCTAGAACTCCAGGTTTTGTTCCCTTCCCACCCTCCCAGTTGGTACCTCCTTGGACCCCTTTGCCCAGTGTGGACGCCTGGAGGCGTCCATTGGGGGAGGGGTACTGTCAGGGTTCTGCCCTGGCAGCCTTGTCTGTGTTGTCTTTGTTTCATGTCTCTATGTTTGTGTTATGTGTCAGCACATGGCTCTTTCTTTGTTTGTGTTTGCCATGTGCTTCTCTTGTCCTGCCTCCTTGTTTGCTGTTTCCACGCCCCCTTGTTTAGTCCTGTCTAGTCCTCGTTTCACTAATTGTGTTCACCTGATCCTCATGTTCTCTGCTCCCTTATATTGAGCTTCCTCTCCTCATGTCTTTGCTGGTTCGTTGTATCCTTTGTGCGTACAGTGTTCTTGCTACTGGTTAGTCTGTTCTAGTGTTAGTTTATCGTGTCTGTTATTCCCCCTTGTTGATTTAGTCTAGCTCTCTTAGTTTTTCTCAAGTTATTCCAAGCCTTATTTTGGTGTTTGCCTTTATTTTTAATTTGATTATTCATTAACCATTTTCTCCTTTGTTTCTCTAGTTCCCTGTCAGATCGCAGTCTTGTTTTATTTCCTTTTTGTTTTGTTTATTTCTTTTAAGTTTTTATCTTAGCTACTTTAGTTATTTAGTTTATTTTTTAGTGTTGTTTGAGTCAGTCTTGTTTTTGTTCTTTCTTGTTGTCTTGTCTGTTTCTTGTCGTGTGTGTCTGTGTGTCTCGTGTTGGTTCCTGCCCTGTCCTGAGTTTCCCTGGCCACTGTGTCCATCTGCCTGGCAACCAAGTCTGGGGCCACTGCTGGGAGTCACATCAAACATCAAAGCCCCGGGTTCCTGTTTGGTTCTTTCCACCATCATCCCGCCTGGTGCGGCTACCCAAGCAGTCAAGCCAGTTGTCTCCTGCGCCTGGTTCCAGTGGTCATCCCTCTATCCTGCCGTCTTCCCTGTCATAGTGTCGTCTGCCCTGCCCTGCTGTTTGAACTTTCACACTTCACCTTCCCTGTTGTTTCTAGTCTTGTTAATAAACCCCTTGTCATCTCATTGCATCTGGGTCCTCGTTCAGTATTTCCTGACAAATGCAATTAGTTACTTTTTTAGGGAGTCACGTAATATTGTAAGTAAGTAACTTTCCTCAACACTGGTCGGGACACATTCTACAAAAGCAAGCAAAAAAAAAAAAATCCTCCAGAAAGATTGTTCTGTGACAAAGGTTAACATGAGATTAATGATTTACCATGTGATATGAGCGGTCTTGAATGTGTGTGTTATAATAGTGCCTGCCCATGCCCTTGAATGTGGCATGGTATCCCACATATATCATGACATGTATTAGTCCACAGAGCACGGTTTTTCAAACATTTCGATATTAAAGACCCCTTAATATGATGATCTCCTTGTGAGCAATCCCCTTTCTAAAACGATTAACAAGATATATGTTTATGAATATAAATTAGATGTCTTTAATCAAAGAATAAGGTGTGTAATTATAGATGTAATTACGAAAATTAAATGCAGTTCTTACTACTTGAAAGTATTTTTTTTAAATATAAGAACAATGTAAAAGCATGTATATATAGAGCATTGTATCAAATGAACATGCATTTTTTTTTCTTTTACATTTTCTGTTTAACACTTCCTTGTGGCCCCTGGACATCTGTCAGAAAACCCTTGCAATAGAGAAGTTTTTTTATTGGCTGAAATGAAAACGTTTTAAAAATACTAATTCATTAATCTGTAAAAGGCATTCTGTGTCAAGAGCGCGTATTAAAGGAAAAAGCAGATGCACTGGTGAGACGCAACACTGAATAACAATGACCCACCAAAACAAGCTTATTAGCCACAGCCTATTTTTGTCATCCTCACAAACACTACAAGCAAACATATCAGCAGGTTAAACCCATTATGAACACAAGGTAAGTTTCTTTCAATAAATACATAATTTTGATGGATTTTATTCCTAGACAGAGATAAAGTATAGAACGTTTTTTAAAAAGACACAGCAAACAGAGGAACAATAAAGGTAGGGCAACTCAACTTTGCATTGTTCACCCTAAATGAAGACCGATAACCTAAACAGCATGACTGGGCCACCTGTTTCACTTTCGAGACAGATACCTGCACATAAAAAGACGCTCATTCTCAATTTAGCTCAGCCGAATGTGAGGAAAATGTTCAAATAGTTCTAATTCACAGAGGAATCTTTTAAAATAGGTGCTCCTTTAGCAGGCATATTGGATGGCTGTTTGATGTGTCATATTTCATAAGCAAGAATCCCCATAACCAAAAGTTTGACATTTTTTGGATGCTTTCTCCATCTTTGATGAATGGCTGGGAGGTATCAAACTGTCTATAGGGACCAGGTTAATTGAGCAAAATGAAATCGTAAACTACTAACACGGAGAGTTGCGTTTATGAATAATCATAAACCAAATTCCTTCGGGAGAACTGGAGATCATCAACAAATTTTCAAATGCAAGCATGCTGGGACTTCACACATCAAGTGTAAAAAAAAAAAAAAAAATCTCAAACCATTCTAAATGCAGAGTAGTATTTGCATTCGGTTTAGATATTTCACTTTAAAGGACGGAACATATTTTGAAGGAGTTTGAGATCAAAGATCTGCGCAGAACCCTAATGAGGGATGGACTGAAGCAAACGGGGCAAACGCACTTCATGACGGCGTGTGAAGAAACTGGAGAAAAACTTGCAATGTGCACGTTTACACTTACATTTTTGGAGGTGGCAGCTCGGGTGAAGCAGAGATAGCGTGTGACCTTGGATTTGAATATGCTGTCCTTCCACAGGTTGGCGTCGAAGCCATCTGTTGTTTGTGCAACCTACGTGAAAAGAAAAAAAATACACAGAGAGAGGAATGTGCATTGAGGTGAGATCAAGTTAATGTATGGACGATGAGCGTGTTTCCTGTTTTTTTGCCCTGCTATGTGTCTACTTGGCTTAATTAAGGCTTGCTAGAGCTCTCACTCCATCTCATTAGATCCCTACACAAGTGGAGAAGAATCCTAAGCCCACTAAAAGGGTAAAAATACCACCGGCCCCCCATGGGACAACATGGATGAGAAAAGACCTCACAAAGAAGGCCTTTGAACAAACTAAATGAGACTTAATTGTGTTCTGCAGAGATCAAGCAGCTGCTTCTCTGAAACACAGTAAAAAACAATGGCACGATTTAGGAATTTGCCACAGGGTGTTGAATTAGAATTGCAATGACAGGAAGTGGACTTTACTGAATTGCAATTCAATGAAATTCAACAATCACAAGTCAGTTAATGAGTCCAACACAATTTTTTGTATCAAAATTGTGATAGGTGGAATATATTTGTAATTTTAGAATGCATTTCATATTTTCATATTTACCTGATTATATTTACTTTCAATAGTTGTAGGCTATTGGACAGTAAAAGTCAAATACTGTCAAATCAATATAGCCATCAAAACCAAAAAAATGTCCTCCACTTTGTTTTCAGAAAACTATAATATAGTATAATATAATATAATATAATTTAATATATGTGGTGGGAATATAATATAAAAGTGCTCTCTGTGGCACACACATACACACACACACACACACACACACATATACAAATATATATATATATATATATATATATATATATATATATATATTTAAAGGGATTTACAAGAATAATGAAAAAACAACAACAGTAAAAGTAATAAATTTAAACTATTTTTAATATTTTTAAAAATATATTCACTCTTATTTGTGACTATGTCAAAAAAGCAAACGCTTGTCTTGTCACATTCAGTTATGAATTACATTAATCATGTCGTATTAAAAATAGCATGTTTTCTATGAAATTTCTGCAAAATTTCATAAAAATGTTGCATCACTGAATATTACCGTCGTCGCTGAATATTTCATTCATAAAACAGTCGTCAAATATTAAATGTTTAGCTGCTTACTCGCCATACTCTTTCACTGCTAAAAAGAAAGCATCGCACTGGAATTCGCAGTCGTCTTCTGTGAACAGTTAGCCACGCCTTCTTTGATTTGATTGGCCATCTCAGTCATTCTGACAGTGACCTCTGTTAGACTGCTGAGGCAGACCAGCCTAAAAATGTAGTTTTTAAAACTTGTTTGTCATCCAAAGAACAAACAGAGCTGTGTACAATTGAGTACAGCAGATCAGCATCAATTATATCAAATATTTGGTGTATTTATTTAAACATAACAGCTACATGAGTTATGTTATTTCAAATTAGGATTTAAGGAAGTACAATTTGGCATCCTGTTTGCTACCTTAATTCAGCTTTAATTCATAAATCGAGCTGGAATTGAATAGCTATTCTCAATTCAGTTCAGAATGGTACACAACTCTAAAGTGATCTCTTGTAAGGTCTTGACAGGCATACATTAAGCTTTCAGAAAAGTCAGACAAAAACAGACACTGAGGAAGACAGACTGGCGGACAGAGACAGCAAGTGTGTGGTGAAGCTACAGCGTCCGCAGCCGTTGGCAAGGACCAAAGATCTCAGGAGGAGTCTATACATCAACCACAATATCCTCCTCTCCTTACCGTCTCCCTCCTCCCTTTACAAGACAACCCGTCCTGGACACTTTTTCCAGGTCAGTGCCCCGCTCCTTCTGACAGCGTAAACAAAGAGCTGGAGCTGTGAAGCCCAAAGTCAAACAGGGAGGAACCAGGCACCAAAGGAGTCAGTATGCCACCGTGCAGCCGGGGCAGGCAACGCAGCCTGAATGTGCAAACAGTTTCTAAGCATTGGGACTAGCAGAGGGAGGGGAGATACCTCTACTTCAATGGAAAAATAAAATTTAAATAAAAAAAACACAATTGAAAGATGCTTAAATATAAGTCTTCTGTGTCTTGCGGTTTGCTGTCTGCTGATGTATAGCTGCTGATAAAAGTTCAGAAGCTAAAACTAACTATAAGTTTTGTTCATATGTAGTTTAGTAAAGTTATTTAATAGATTTGTTTGAACAAAAAGTGAAAAATTTACATGATGCTGGACAATTAGTTTAAAAGTCAAACTTCAGAACACTTGCTAAAACTAGTACTTAAAAACAAACAAATCTTTCAGTTTATGTTTATATCTGGTTGTGTTTGTTTGCGCTAATAAAACAAAATAATTTCATTCTGCTGGTTAGTCAAGTTTAAACAGTCAAAGCTTTAAAGTCTTGATTAAACTTGACATACTAAAAACAAATCTTTCATTTATTGATTATATCTGGTTGTGTTTTGCTTAAGTGAAACAGTTGCATGTTGTTGGATACTCAAGTACTATTAGAAGCTGTTGACAATAATGTAGAATGGTCAAAATTCAAACTGAAAAAAAGAAACAGCCTTTGTTTATATTTGGTTAATAGGTTTGTTTTTGCAAACAAAGCGAGACAAAAAAGAGTTTGTTTGAAGCTGTTGATAATCAGACTACAAATTATTCAAAGTTCAGACCACTTGCTAAAACGATCAGATAAAAACAAACACATTGTTTAAGTTTCTTTTATATTTGGTTGCATAACATAATTTATTAAATAAACATGTTTGTTTGTGCAAACAAAGTGATATAGTTGCATTAATTGACAGAAGCTAATAATTTCAAATGGGCTTAGTTCAAACAACTGCTAAAACTAGCTAAAAACATATATACAGCTCTGGAAAAAATTAAGAGACCACTGCAAAATTATCAGTTTCTCTGGGTTTACTATTTATAGGTATGTGTTTGGGTAAAATTAACATTTTTGTTTTATTCTATAAAGTACTGACATTTTTCCCAAATTTCATTTTTGCCAAAAGCAACAACTCGCCAAAATAACAAAAAATATGCAGTGGTCTCTTAATTTTTTCCAGAGCTGTATATATAAAAACATTTTTTATATTTAGTTGTTTAAAGGTTGTTAATATGTTTGTTTGTACGGTACAGGTAAATGACAGTGGATAGATGAGCACTGTGAGGAGCTATTGATACTCAGTTTAGAAACTTAAAAACACTTGCAATACTAAATTTTAAAAACAACAAACACATCTTTGAGTTTTTGTTTAAATCTGAGTGTAATAAAAAAAAATTTGTTTGCACAAATAAAACAAAATAACTTGATCCTGCTGGTTAGAGAAGTAGGTCTACTGTTAATAAACAGTTGATAATCAGAGTTTAAAGCAGTCAAAACCTTAAGAAAATTAGCTACTAAACATCAAATCTTTCAATTTTCATATATATTTTGTTGTGTAAAGGTTGTTAATAAATAAATGTGTTTGTTTGTGCAAACAAAGTGAAACAGTTGCATCCTGCTGTGTGTGACTGAGAGAAAGGCCAAGCGGAACAGGGCCTCTGAGAACACGTTGGTGCCATGTGGCGTACACCGGATCCTAAGCGCCAGTGGGCAGAACCCCAGCACCGTGCCAACCCACAGACAACCCGCCGGAGACGGCAACAGTTGGGGACTGGTGGGTGGGGCGGGAAGTGAGAGAGAGAGAGAAGAAAGAAAACGGAGGGAGAAGAGGAAAGCGGAGAGGAAGAACTCTAGCTGCCCGTAAGCTTAACACAGGGTTGTTTTATACAGTGTTTGCTTTGTGCTTTGTTTTATTCACAAAACTTCCCCTCTCTCTTTCCGCCCTGGTTCTTTTCGCAGTCTTTTTGAGGCACACCCACATACACAACAGATACACACACACACACACACAAAACATTTTCCTAGAGGCCATTGATACTGTTGTCCTAGTTTTCCCTCTCAGCGCTCTGGGATTGCTGAGAGTTGCAGAAGCGCCGGAGCACCAGCCACCCTTGTGTCGGTGCCATCTGAGTCCTAAACAAACACAGGGCACTGGTGCCAAGCTCTGTTGGAGGCCTCATCAGAAAGAGTTGTTAAGATCTATCCTCAGGATATAGGCCGAAGGATTCACGGCTCAGAGCCGGCCAGAGGAAGATCCCAAATAAAACCAAACCTTGTCAATAAATAATGTTTGTGCCTTCAGGGAAGGGAACATCATTTTTACTTTTAAATGTTTAATTTGGAGTAAAACTGTAATTTTACACGGTTTAATATGGATCTAGCGAGTTGTAAACTGAATCCAAATGCAGATTTATTTATAAAGAACCATCCAGAACAACATGAAAAGATATTAACCACAAAAAACAAGTCGGCCCAAAACCATGACACACGATAGGGTAATAACCATATCATGTACTTATATCATGTATATATATATATATATATATATATATAAAGAAGAAAATACATTAAATTGTATTGCAAAATTAGTGAAAAGTGAAAAGAGTGAATTAGCTACAAATTAGTGAATTAGTGTGATTTGAAGTCAAAAACAGTAAAAGGGTATGTTTCTACTATTTTTGATAGGATTAAATTTTTTTCTTATACTTTTATAATTAAAAAAAATGTAAAAATGCTACAGTAAACATCTTTTGGATAATAAGTTTTACTGCAAAATACTATAAAATGTATAGTTTTTGGAAGTACAAAAATATGGATTAATGTTTAATTTACTGTGAAAATTTACATTACTTTTAACAAGAAAATTAATATACTTTAACAGTACAGTATTGTTAAAATAAGTAAAATATGGTAATATTTAAAATACATATTAAAAACAGTAAAAAGACATTTCCAGATGTTCCTGCATGACAGATCACATTAGATTACATTTTATTTCAATACTTATTTCTTATTATTCTTATTATTTCTTATAATTTTATGTTATGTTATTGGATTTTTAGAGAAGCTTATTTCCTCCACTGAATAAAAAATTCTCAGAAAAAAAGTATGAGAAAGTCTCGCAATAAGTTCTTTTTTCTCAGAACTTCTCACAATTGCGAGTTTACAGTATATCTCACAATTCTGAGAAAAGTCTTAATAACTCCCAATTCTGACTTTTTTTTCTGATGTTTATATCTAGCAATTCTAACTTCATAATTAGCAATTGCAAGTTTATATCTTGCAACTCTGAGAAAAAAATTTGAATTGCGAGGTATAAAATTTGGGAGATTTTAAAAATAAATTAACAATTAACTTTTGTTTTTGTTTTGTTTTGTTTTATGTTTATGTTTTTTGTTTTAAATTTTTTTTTTATTCAAAGACGTAAGCAAGCTTCCATAGATGTTTAGCTTACATATTATTTATAATGTTAATGTGTGTTAATTTAACTAAATTTAAATTTAATTAACAATTACTTATTATATTCTTATTTATAGTTTATAGGGACCAAATCACATACTGTATATATTTGGCAAGTGCAAACTCACGACATAGTAGTCTGCTGGAGGTTCTTTTTTACATGCCAGGACACCAATCTCAATGATGGCTTCAGGCTGTAGCTCTGTTTTAGCACCGGAGATGTCCTGAAGATCTGCCATGCTTGCTGAGCGAGAGAAATAAAAGTTAATACCACACACACTAACAAAAGTTACAATAGTTTATTTTCATAGCAAAAAACAAAACTTCTCACACATCCCACAGAGCTGGGCATAAATAAAGACTAAAATAAAGAAAGACTGCAAAACACTTCAGAGCTGTTGACAAGGTGTAAATTTATTACCACGGGAGCATCCATAAAAGTGCTACTTTGCCGATTTTCAATCCACTTTGTATTGTTACAATGTCGGTAGTATATGTAGCCAAAATGATTAATGTTTGCTTGTTCTCTGTGTTACCTGGACCAAAGAATGTTTATTTGTCAGCAAAAAGTCCACCGGATGATGCAAAATGCATCATCTGGCAGACTTTTGACAGCTCCAGAGCTTTCGTGAAAACTACAGATTACGCCATATTTTTGTATAACCGCCTACGGACAGTCGGATCGACAGAGGATTATTAACATAACAGCTATTGTAAGGGTAGGTTTATATCTTTAAACATAATGTATGGTAAAAAATGGAATACTATGTCAAAAGATTTCTTGCCTATACGCGGCGTTGTTTTGCTTCGGGGGTTGGGAGGATAGAATGCAGTTTAAAACTCCATGTTCTTGATCATCCAGTTTGAATTGTTGACCACAAACACAGGGGTTTTACAGATTTTTATGGCACCGTTTTCTCCGTATTTATGATTCCTTGCAGCCTTTAGCTACTGGCTACAACGTGCTGGATCACTAGAAAACCGAAAATAACTCACTCCTGCTAACCGAGGAACAATACAAGGAACAATACAAGTCGATGCCATTATGGCTAAAAGTTTGCAAAGAAGTATTTCCTACTAAAGCAAGGCGATATTTGACTCTGGTAAGTGTATCTATAGGAGACTGGTGGGAGTGGCTTTGGACAGCAACATGCCCTGTCCATTATGGGTTTTGACATTTTCCTGCGTTTATGGCAAAAGGAAAGACAAAAGAAATTTTTCTAGTAGCACCAATTATATAAAAAAAATATAAATATATTAAGACTCTATTTGTATTTCCAAGCCTTTGCTTTTCTGCTTGACGTAACTAGATGGCAATCAGTGCACAGTTTCTCAAGTAGCCCTATGTGTGCTTTTCCATACTGAAAATAGGTTTGGCAGACCAAGACACAAAAACACAGACCCACACACATATGCACAGGTGGAAACAAAGAGAGAGCAAGAGATATGAAGATATAAATATATCAAAAGAAACTCTCTGATGAAGGCTTTTCAGTACCGAACTGAACTCTCAGTGTCAGTGCGCTGAATGATAGTCATTGTGCTAATAGCTAGGCGTATGAGTCTCCTAAAACCAGAGAAACAATCATGCAGCAGGTCTCGTTTGTACACTAAATAAGCAGCGCAGACACAGACAATAATACTGCTGAGGGCCCAATTAGCAGGGTAATTAATTACTGCAAACATTTTTTCCCCTGTAATGAGCTCCAGATATATGGAGTGGGCTGACATTATGTTCTGAACTGTTTCAGATGAAATGGTTTTAGTGGCGGTTGTATATAAAGATGAGGGATCTTCATTCTTGCATTAAAGAGTGGGAGTTAACTTTTCACTGCGTAAATGCCACCGGCAAATCTCTGGAAATGAGATAGTGCTTGCAATAGTTATATGGCCACTTCCCTATTAAGTGTTGTCTTGTACATATATTGAGATGTTAAAGCATTACAGAATGTTGTTTAAAATGATTTATTTTATATATGCAAAATCATTAGGATTTTCATCTAAAAATGGGGGGAATTTAATGGGATTAAGTGATAGTGGGAATTTACTACGAATGAATTGTGCCCGCAGACAATGATATTTATTTGCATGTGTTGTCTGTGCAATTTTAGAGCCTAACTGACCCTTCGCAAACAGTTTGATTGACAGGCGATCTAACCAATCATAACGCCGACTCCGCCATCTTATCCGACAAAGCCGTCAGGGAGTAGCATATAGTAGATTAACGTTGTTTAACTTGAAATATTGTATGTACTCACGTCTTTCCACGCTTGAAACAACATTCCTTCTGATTCTGATGTCCATTCATGTTTATTTGATGCTATAATTGAACTAGTATGAAGAGATGATCGGTCCACAAGCCGTTTGAAGGATCTGTCTCGACACATTAAATACGGTATTTAGTGTTTAAACTGCTTTAAAAAATTATAGTATTTTAAATATGAAACTGTTTCATACGTTGTCAGTGTCCTCTTTGCTCCGCGATGTATTTTTCACTGCGGGAGAACATGATGTGTGGCGTGAGAGAGCGTGGGTTGTCGGGTATAGCAGCAGAGGGTGGGTTTTGCGAAGGGTCAATTGACTAAAATAATTACACAAAATAAGAATAAAAACACCTAAAACAGCTTTTTAAAATGGCAGAAATGTGCTTGTCTACACTGCGCTATAATGTGCTAATTTACATAGAAAGGACATATGTTTGCCTAAAAAGAATCACAAAGACTTCATTTCAATGCAATTTAAAGGGATGTCTTCCAAAAATGAAAATCACCTCATTTACTTCTATGCGACACACACAAAAAATGAAAAAAGTCATTTTTCTCCCATACAATGAAAGTCAATGGGGTCCAATTTTGTTTGAATTTTAAAGCAGTTCTTTTGTGTTACACAGAATAAACAAAGTCATTCAGGTTTGGAACAACATAAGGGTGAGTAAATGATGACAGAAGAGTAATTTTTGGGTAAACTACTACTTTAAGTGCATTTAATATCTGGTTAAACTGTATTGTGGGTGGTTTATGTATACAATATGTATATTTTTGTGTTAAAATGCCACACACAAAGATTGTGCAACTGTCTAACTCACCTATAATACTAAGAACTAAATAGATAAATGTTGTGGTTCACCTTTAAGGCTTTGAATGATAATGGGCCTAAGTTAAGGCCCAGTGGACCCAACACAAATGACCTGAGATGGAGTAGCAATACAAACATAATTAGGCTCCACCAAGTGAAGTCTCTCTTAACAACAAGCCATGGCGATCAGATATTCTCTAGGAAATCTAGATCAATCGCTGTCTATTTTTGTCCCAAGATGCTTCAGCCTAATGTGTACGCATGGATCACCAAGGATTAGTGACTAGCCTATGTGGAGGGTCCTTTGCCCTTTTATTAAATTACGTTTAAAGCAACCTACTGGAGTAAATGACACAGTTATTGCATTCAATCTAAATGTTTACCGAATTTATTGCAATTATGGTTATTAAATCTACAGGATTTACTGAGGCAGTGGAGGGTCTGTGTATAAAAAGTCTGTCGGAGGGACTTATTAAGGAGAACCGAGGACGGCAAATTAGCTTATGGAGGGAGAATGATTTCTTTCTTGTGTTAATTTGTACACTAATCAATGCAGCCTTTTCCTAACTGTGCTGGGCTATTTGATTGTAAAGCAACTTTAATTGAAAAATGGAGGCCAGGCTGTCGAGACTGGGGGCGACTTTCTGTGGCACTAATGATGCACACTCATCTTATAGTGTCTTTATGTTAAAGATCAAAGAGAATGGAGCGGATCCGGCTAGCATCGCAACAGATGAAGGGGAATTAGTGAATTTGAGGACACCATCAAGCCACTTCCTGTCATAAGCCTGAATGAACAACAATCACGAAATCTACCTACTTATGAATATATAATCTTAATAATTTATGCAAGAATAATAATAATATGTATAACAATAACAACTAACCTCCTGACAGCATTATTACTTATGTTTGCAACCAAAATGTACTTTTGAATCTAAAACAGCTGATGTATTTTACACAGAGTTGTCCGTTATGAATGAAAGTGACTGTTTTGATTTCATGTGAACATTTTACATGGTGTAATTCCAGTTTGCCTGTCTGAAAAATGTCTGTATCAAACTCCAGAATGTAAACCATGTCATGGATAGGCCTACATCTACCATATTTTACGCAAATGCCATTTAAAAATTAAAATATATGGAAATCATTAATGTATCATAGAGATCATGTTAGTGGTCACATGACCAGAGTTTCTCACTGAAACTAGAATACATCTCACTTCGCTTGGAAAAATGGCTATTAGCTAATGAAATATCCTACTAACAGCACTGTTACTAAAGCAGGAATATTATAAAATCATTTTAATATTAACAAATGTCAAAAAGTATCTGTTTTTATACGTTTTCAAAGATTTTATTCAATATGAGTCAGCCTAGAAAAATGGTGTACATTGTGATAAACAGTTTAAAAATAAGTCCAACTGGTTAAATAGTAACTGGAAGGCGTAAGCTTTCTCATTGTCTCAGCGTAGATACTGTCAACACAAGTTATTTAAATATTAGTTACGTCTTTTTATATGCACGGGTTTTAGGCTAAGCTGTGAATTTGGCTTACCTGAGGGAACCAAACACCGCAATGCCTACGAGCTACTGAGATAACATACTCAACCTTTCATTGTCATTTTCACTTCCGCTGTTAGTCTTGTAGACCTATTATCGATGTAACAAATGATTAACTTGGTCTGTGGAGGATCAAGAGTGACACCTGTTGTCAGAGTGACACCTTTCTCACCTAAAAGATTTTAAATTCATCAAACCTCCTCGGTCACGCGATGGAAAACTTTAACGGTCTTATATTTCACTTTAAATCTTTTATTGTTCTGATATGATATGAACAGAGTTGCAAGATAAAAGCAGGCATGGCACATTTATTGTGTAAAATGTGAAGAGGTTTATCAGATAAAATTTACTAAAATGACATTTCTAAACATTTCCTGGTCAGCTTACACATTGTTATTGCTAGTCCCACTGTAACGACTTTCATATATACATTGTGTAATATGTACATTAGGTAACACTTTATTTTACAGCACCGTAGTTACACATTACTACATGTACTTAATATAGTAATAACAGTAAATTGTGCATAATTACAAGTAACTAAACCTAAACCAAACCCTAACTGTAACTCTATAGTAAGTACATGTAGTTAATTAATAGTGCTCAGTAATTATGAGTAATTACAATGTAACTACAGCACTGTAAAATAAAGTGTAACCAAAAAAAATAATAAAATTTAGTGTGATTTATAGGCTGTTTTCTTCATGGGGACAAACCCACATGATCAAACATTTCTGGTATAAATAACCTTGTGGGGACATTTAAACTCTAATCATTAAAATAACATTGTTAATCAGAAAACACTATTCAATTAAATCAAACAAATCATATTCTGTGTTTTCATTGATTAAATTTAGGTAAGAAACTTTACATTCCAGAAAATAAATAGTCCACGATATTACCCTTGCATAGTAGAAGATGAATAATCTGTGTACATGCGGAGGGAGGCTCGTATACCCTCGTGAAGCACAGCGAGGTGGAACAGATTACGCCACAGCCAATTGCGTGGCATAAGAATACATCAGTCTGCGTCGTCTAATGGCAGTCGCACAGTGGCATAATCCTGATGGATTTGACTCTGTCATTCCCTTGAAATAAGTTTCAGAGAAGAGAAAGAACGCAGAAACAACAGCAAAAAGCATCTGTTATCAACCCAGTGTTCTGCTGGAGCTAATAATGCACAATAAGATCAAACGCACAGGAACTAAACAAGATTTAATGAACATAATAAGGTAATGAGACCTCTTACGCTCATCATCATTCATGAAAAACTGACAATGAATCAATGCCCGTGGCCCAGAGCAGGCGCCCGCCACTAGTGTACACTACAGACGTGTCAATGAGAGACTAATGGATGCCATCTCAACTGAGACTTGCTGTGTCAGTTTGGCTCGCAACCAAACCGCCCAAAAGCTGGAGAAAGACTCGTGGCAGAGAGCGAGAGAGCTACATGTGTTTCGTGTCAGAGCGGGTATACAGCGCCGAGGCACGTCAGGTCACGCCGAAGCAGTGCCACCTGCTAAGTGTCTCTATAGTGAGCTATAATGAGCCTTTGTCAATATTTCCTAAGCCTGTCGAGATGCTAAAGAAACACGCAGTCATCCCGAAACAATATGGCACGGTAATACACCGTACGTAGTAAAAGGTATTTCTTTGCTACTTTTACAGTACCGCAGCGAACACAGGCTGTCAAGCGATATCTCACGCACTTTCTGCAGTACAAACATCTCCACTAACTCCCCGAGCTGTTCTCCTTCATCCTGCTGTGTTATAGTGTCAGCTGAACTTCTCAATGTCACACCTGACTCTCCTGACAAGGTGGAAAAAAAAAGACTACAAGCTTTCCTCTAACACCTCAGCTAGATTTCACAGACAGGCTGAAGTTGATGAAATAAAACGTGGAGTGTGGAGAGATGTTTTCAGAAGGAAGGAGGAAAGCAGGGAAGTGGCACACCTGTTAAAGTAATGGTCTAATTATGGAAAAGGTGGTGAAGCACTCAGCGCGAAACAGTCAGCGATCAGCATTCTCACACTAACTGTGAAAGCCGTCAGCCATTATGGGCTGGTTTTAATGCGCGCCCCGACGCATGCTGGGGATTTGCGGGTAAGATGAATGATGCCCGCATGTGTGTGTGTGTGTGTGTGTGTGATGGGGGTGGAGATGGTCCGCTGAGCGATGCAGATGGTACATGGGAGGGGGGATCATTAGATACGAGGGTGCTTTGTTTGCAGCGCTGCATTTCTTACATTCCAATAAACCGCCTCTTCAGGTCCAGTAAATGCCATCCGTACAGTTCACTTTCACGGCCTTAAACTTCCTACAAAAGACCTTGTCAAAGGTATTGGATAATAAGAAGTTGCAAAATTCATATAATGCTGTTTAAATGTCACGGGGCTCAAACAAACAATGAAATAGCACATATAAAGCATGCGCTGTGGAAATCTGTGCCTTTAGAAAGTTCCCAGATTCCCGCAGAATGGGAACACCCATCATGCACAAATTTATATGCATGCCATGTTGAAAAATAAATGTTCATTTAAAAAATATTTTGGTATCATTTGAAATTGTGTAGAACTCTCTGACACATTTTATCGTGTGCAAATCAATCAATTCCACAGATTGTTTGAGAACAGTAGTGAAAATGCAGAAAAGCCTGCAGATTCCATCTAGGCTGGATTTAGGATGTTGCTAGCTCTCAATAGCATTATCCAGAAGTAAGTATAGGAATTCCAGATCCAGGAGTCTATAAAAGCTGTCTCTGTGTCATTAATCCAACTTGATTACATTTGGCCCTCAGTCACAGAGACAATGTATATCAATACATTTTATTTTATATGCTGTTTAGCTACTGCTGAGTCACAACCCAAAAATAGGCCACAGGTCTGTTGTCATAATGGTGTGGAAAGCACAGAAAAAATAAATAAATAAAATAATGATAAAACTGTCAGGTCACCATGTTTGGTTGGGTAAAATCTGGGTCCTGAAGGATACAGGAAATATATAGAGGTACAGCAGACGCTTACTGGCGAATAATCATTTTATAACTTTATTGCATGTTTTCCAGCAGCTATGTTTAGGGAATGTTTGATGATGTCAAGCCGTAAGGAAAGCTTTTGAAAAAGGCTGAAAATGCCTCTCTTCTATACGTGCGAGAAAGAAAGGTCATTGGCTGTGTTTTCTAATTTACCAACACTTGTCTGGGGACCTGCAGAGATGGAGATTTCTTTGTTACCAGGCGGTGTAATAATATCCTTATCTCGACCTGGGAAATCTACAGAAGCCCTGGTGACCTCCATCTCAACGCTCAAGCCATTACTTGCGGAAGAGTGAAAAATCCGCCGTGCTCGCTTCAAATATGATCCCCTCCTCACTCCCTTGTCCCCCCTTTCACTAGCAAGCATATGAAAAGGCCCTGTGTCTCTTGAATAGCTTATAATAACGTGTTTTAAGAAGCGCAGCCTTACTGCACCCAGAGGACGCAGCCGAGCGCCTGGATGTAATATCCATGTATTTTCTGCAAGTAATTAAAGGTCAGTTTGGGTTAGGCTACAGTTGCCTGGCTTGAGAGAAGCACTCCTGCTCTCTTTTCCTCTCATCAGCTGTGATGCTTTGCCAAATGTGATTACGTCTTTTTTAAGCCATCTGTTTTCTTGGCACTACCAATGCATAAGTTAAACGTACCCTTATTGCTATTATCGAAAACACCATCCAAACTCCATTTCCTTTAATCAGGCGAGCTATGGTGTTCATTTCAGCGCTAATGCTAATGCTTGAGGAGACTAAACGGTTTGAATGCTATTGCAAAATGATTCAATTACATTTATCAGGACTCCACTCGAATCAAAATTAATGCGGACTCAACCTCGCACAATATTTCCTGACATACTCATTGCTTGATCTTAACCCGAGTTAACAAGGTCAGGATTGCGACCCTGACTCCAGCAGAGGCCACTGATACTCTTTTGCTGATAGATTCAACTGCCAACCTTGCCTCGGTCACACGCACAGTGACACGGACACATCGCAGGCGCAGAACTCACGTATTCGCACACACATACACACGCGCGCTCCAGCGTCTGGCGGGAGGTCTGGCTCGCTTCGACTGGCTGCGCCTCGCTGCCCTTGTGCAGCGGTGTGCCAGTTGTGCCTCCCCCCCATTGCTGCGAATGCCACCATCTGGTGAGCCACGTGGACATCATAATCTCCCCTTAATTACATTAGCGCCGCAATCAGTTACTGCATTACAAGGCCCGGCGAAGAGCTTTTAAATCTTGGAGGAAATCATAAATAATTGCACTAAGTACCAGGCGCCAGATGTGCGTGCCAACTTGGCGGGCATGAGATAAATAGTCGCCCCTGCCGATGATGCTGTTCAATTTTGGTGGGTTTTTTTGGACGATGTCATCCTTTTTTAGCCTTTGCTCTCTTTGCTCTCTCACTCCCTCCATCATCCCATAGTCCTTTTGGCTCTCCTCTCTGCCGCTGGCATAAGGAATAGCAAGCGCTTATGGTCCATTACCATTACGCTGCTGGACCTGTTGCTGCAGTTTTGCAGCACACTGAAGAGTGGTCATCTGGACAATTATCGGATCTGTATCGGTTTCGTCTTTGGTGGTGGACAAAGTTATCTGTGGGAAGATCTTACTTGTTTGTTTTAAACACATGTTGTCATCTGTCATTAATCTGAATGAATACATCAAAAGGGTTTTCAAGCATCGCTGCCTTGTCTTGTACCTCATCTTGTGGAGCTCTGTGTTGGTTTATCTTTTGATCGCAAATAGCTGTTTAATGTCTAAATGTTCAAATGCCAGTTAAAGCCGCATTGAAACAGAAGTAGCGACAGATCTTTTGTTCTGTATTGTGATGCACATCCAAGTGTAACGGATTATTGGGGGAAAAAAACTGTAAGGCGGGGACTTGATTCTATGCATCAGCTGTTGATTGGATTTTGAGATGTAGGCATCACACTCAAAATTGGAGGCAGATGAACACAAGCGTGCAGGGGCGGCATGGTTTAAGTGGACTAAATGATCAGAGAAGTCCTGCATACATCACCATAGAGAAGTCTTTTGTTCTCCCCGGAAGCCCCAGTTAGGATTTTGGATCAAACATTACGAGGTTAAAAAAAGAGAAACATGCATGGATGAATTGTTCACAATAAGATCTATAATATGCATTTAGAAATGGGGTGAGTTTTAATTTCATGCCGGCTTTATACATTACTGGGCGTCATTTATTAATAATTTAATACAATTTGCATAATTACACATGCAAAGCAAAAACAAAATTTCCGCACAGAGTGTGTGGCAACATTTGCATTATATATAATACACACACACACACACACACACACACACACAGACAATGTTCTGTCATGACACAAGCTAGGTCCTTATCACAACCTGTTACAATCACCAGCTGGAGTGCCCAGGATATCCACCAGAGGGCACTTCTCCCCAGAACATTGTCATTCCACCATGAAATACATATCCCAGAATCCTTTGCTTGGACTAATTATCCCTGATTAGTTTCAGCTGTTTCTCATTTACCTCATTACTCTATCTATATAAACCTGGTCAACTAAGCCATTCTTTGCATAGTCTTGTTTGTGTCACACTGCCTTTCTGCGCTTTATTTCTGGGTTGCCGTCTCATGGTTTTGATCTTCTGCTTTTCTCCCTTATGAAAACACACCTAGAAAATTTTGATGCCATCTGGCAAATGGTGATATGGTCAAATGAGACAAAAATTGACCTTTTTGGACAGATGTCCAAGCACTGTTTGGCGAAAAGCAAACGCAGCACACCACCCAAAACACACCATACCTACTGTGAAAATGCTGGTGGCAGAATTATGTTGTGGGGTTGTCTCTTCAGCAGGGACTGGGTGATTGTTCAGGATTCGAGGGAAAATGGATACTGCCAAGTACACCCAAATTCTTTAGGAAAAACTGCGTCCTTCTGCTAGACAGCTGAAGATGGGCAGGTCATTCACCTTCCAACACGACAATGATCCTAAACATATTGCCAAAAGAACAATGCAATGACTGAAGGAAAGGAGGGTGAATGTCCTTGAATGGCCAATTCAGAGCCCTGACTTTTATCAGATATGCCAAAATCTGTGGATGGACTTGAAGCGGACCACTGCCGCTCACCATGGAATTTGACTGAACTTGAGCAATTCTGCAAGGAAGAATGGGAAAATATTCCCCAGTCTAGGTGTGCAAAGCTAGTACAGACATATCTAAAAAGATCAATGGCTGCAATTAAAGCAAAAGGTCGCTCTATGAAGTATTAAATCAGGGGACTGATGAGTTTTACAACCCTCTTATTCTAGTTTTTCATTTTTTTATTAATTTTCAGAACTGTTGCTTTTTCTTTTGTTACTTTGATGTTTTAAGGCAAAGTTGGTAAATAAAACAGATTTTTTTTTTAAATTGAGGTTTGATTTAAGGCTGTACACATATACATGTAGATGTGCATGTATAGTGAGTCTCTGTGCAAGTGTTATTTCAAATGTAAAATGTCCACAGTTCACTAAATTCAAATAATAGTCACAACTTAATTTAGAGGTGTACTGTAGCAAAAAACGATGTGCTACATTGACAAATGGTCAATTATAGTCTAAACAATTGTCTTTTCTAATTGCTTTCTTATCACCGAGTTTGCTAATTGCTCAGATTAAGGACAAATATCTGAATTTGCCACTTGTCATTTTTAAAGTCCTCATGAACCATAATGTCTGGCAAGAAGAGGCAGCATGGAGAATGATTCATTGGACCTGAATCGACTCATTCACAATTATTCGCTTATTGTGAAAACACAAACGATTGTAGCATTCATCATATTCAAATGAGGCAGTAAAATAAATGATGCCTGTGCTTTGGTAAGGAACAGACTGCCATTTGTGAGAAGAAAGAAAGAAAGAAAGAAAGAAAGGAAAGAAAGAAAAAAAAAAAGAAAGAAGGTGTAAATGACATTGCAGGCCCTTCTGGTATGATGGAGAAAGCGATGTTGACTTGTCTCATGCTCATTTTCATCACTAGAGCAATATGACTCTCAATTATGAAACCGATTATAATTTACTCTTAATTTAATCCAGCACTTTTTCAGCCATGATGACTCAGAACTTAATTCTGTATATTTAGCCATGTGTATGTCGAGCATGTACAGTGTGTGTGTGTGTGTGCGCGTGTGACCACAGGCACTTTACCTCCTCTCATTTGCTTTCATTCCAAGCAGACCCTTGTTAGAACAAAAACCAGAGGGGGTTGACGAAGGAGAATTCCAGGTATTGACTAAATATATCTTTTCATTTATCATAATTTCTCCTTCCCACTTTGTCGCAGCTTCACTGTTTAAGGAAGATGGATGACACAAGATGTTGTCTTGCCTTTCAGACTCTTTCTGCTTGGGTAAGTGTGTCCAATGCGGAATTATTTTGCCAGTTTATTACTCTCCAGTAAGCGGCTGTCACTGTGTTCCCACTCGTGTCACTTCCTGTTCAAGCCTGTGTAAGGGCTTATCTGAGTGGCGTCAGCTGTCAGATAGCTTGTCAGGCATTGTGGGTCTATAGAATCATAGCTGCAGTTGATCCCAATTGTAAATCAGCATTTAAATGGAGCGCACTTTTAAATATTTGTGTTTTTCTGGTCTCCTGAGCCTCATACACTCAGGCTCTGCGCTTATGAAAATAGACAGTTATTTTTAGCGAACACTGAAATCAATAATTCTCATCTATCAAGATACTGGAGCATGTAGAGGTGGATGTTTAATAGCTTTGTGTTGCTGGCATATTGTAAACTAATATTATTGATTTGAAAATGTGGCATGTTCAGGTGTCAATCATAAGTGACATCAGAGATGAATGGGAAAGTGAATATCACCACTGAGATGCCAAGATGCCAAAACGGTACTTTATGGAGTTATACTATAGCTAAGCTTTGGTATCAACGCATAACATTTACACTTGGGCACTTCATGAATTTTTTACAGATGCCAACCTGACCATGAAAATACCAAATTTCCTCAAAGATGGATAGCAAACTTTGTGAAAAAGATGTACACTTTAGCACACTTATAAATAAATGTAATGTTTAGGACACTTAAATTCAAGCTATTTACAATTAACGGAAACTGTATCAAATTCATATTAAATGTACAGCTGAACTTAAATGCACTGTTTTGACCCACTTAAATGAGACAATGTCATTTTCATTGAAACTTGTATGTTCAAATACATTTGCAGTTACACATTTGTAATGATGAATTTACAATTTAGTACATTTTAAATTTATAAACTCTAAATATAATATCAAATAACACACTACACTTAAAATTAATCATGCTTTAGTGTGTTAGTCAACAAATCAAAATAAATGTACTGTAAAGAATGACAAAATATTAAAACAATGATTTAAAAAGTACTTTAAAGTAAACATTGATGTTGATATTAAAGGTAATAATCTGTTATTATTACAGTGTAAATACAAAGTTCTGTCATGAAACTCTAGATAGTGCAGACTAATATGTCTTTAACTTAATCTGCTTACAATCACATCATAGGGCTCAGCCAATGAGCTCGCATCTCAACCTTCAAATACTTGGTCAGCATTTTCTGTAGCAGTTGCAGTGCGCTTTCAGAAACCACCCCACCTTCCCCAGCTCCACCTGTATAGATCTGCTACGGGTAATTCACGTATGCTATATTGTCCATCAGAAGCAAGTCTTACTTGCTCACAGCAGGGTGTCGTGTGTGTATTGGCGTGTATCTATCGGTGAGTATCTATTACGCCAAGACCAAACAACACTACAATACGATCAGCATTATCGTATTCATTACTATGCCAAACACTCTGAGAGCTGTCATGACAGAAACATTGTCCTTTAATTGTATTAATATTATATTATCAGCAAGTGCAGATTTTAAAAATAAACTTGTGCACTAGAAGTGCACATTCATTACAAGGAATCACACTTCTTCTTCTTCACAAATCTGATCATTCTGATAATCTGATAACTCAAACTTCTAAACACATACAGGACAAAACTCGGCCAAGTGAAAATGTATGTGGTTGTTTAGGCCACATATATAAACTTTTCTCCCCCAAACATTAGCATCAGCATTAGCATCCTCACAGAGAGTGTAAATGGAAGGTGTGTATGAAATCAAGATGCAGGAAGTGTAAACGCCATATAAATACTTTACACATCTGTGCTTCTATGCTTAAATTATGTATAACATTGAGTCTGAAAACTGCAATGTTGCCCTTAAATCCCTCCACTGTCCCCCATACTCTTTCGCCTTGTGCCACAAGGGCAGCCATTAATATCACAGGGGGACGATTCCCCTGGTACTGTGACTTATGAGAGGGGGTCTTGCTCGCCACTGTGACACAGACCCTGCTGGAGTGGAGAGATGTGGAAAACGCTGACTTCCTCATAAACCAGACATGAACCCCAACCATCTGCTCCAGCGCTAGTTACCTTCAACTACTGGTCGTACTGCTATCACCTGTAATACTTCATCTCAGAGCAGCTCTACAGTCAGCAGTTCATAGCTTTCAAATTTTATTTGAACTTCTAGCATTTTTGGAGTGCACCTGTTTCCCTCAGAAGGTCAGTAACTACAGTGGTTAGCATGTGGAATATAAAGTTTAACATTTAACATTCGGTTTTACAGCAAATGATCATTTATTCCTGTAAATACATGAATATAATCAACTTTACTCCAGTCTTCAGTGTCACCTGATCCTTCAGAAATCATTGTAATATGCTGATTTGGTCAAGAAACATTTATTATTATGATCAATGTTGAAAAGAGTTGTGCTGTTTACTTTCTTCGTGGAAACTAATACTTTTTTTTTTTTTGCAGGATTCTTTGATGAATGGTCAATGAACAGCAAATTTTACAACAGTATATGGAATTAAATATTACATTTATACCAGAATATATAATAAGGAATAAGGAAAGAACATATGTTTGTACTGTGCTTAATTACCATATGTTTAGGATTGCCACCTCAGAAGTCTTGGATGAAAACGACCCCATTAACTCAAACTGGCAACCAGTCCAGGGTATTTGTCATTGAAAGCTTTACTTTATTGTATCTCATATCTCTGCCAAACTGCAATCTATTACTGAATCAAACAGCAGTAACATTTGGTAGCAATAAATCTATCAGCAAAGCAAAGACAAACGGTTGAATGTTGAATGAAAACAAAATGACTATAAAAGAGGTTCTACGTTTACCAGAGGTTCAAATCTTTAGTGACTGCATGTGCACCAATCACCAATTAACTATTTTCTTGAAATAGCACTAACATAAACTCTGTAACATTAAGACTTTTTTTACAGTACAAAAGTATAACATGTATGTATGTGAGTGTGTGTATATATATATATATATATATATATATATATATAAATTAAAAAATAATAAAATTTACAACTGTAATGGAGGTTTAAATTCTTAAAACAAGCATTTTGCTTCTTTTTTTTGTTATAAAACCCTAATTGATTTTGACTTCACATAGCATATAATCTCTATCACACACAACATTAACGATCACAAATAGTCTGTCAATTAACATTCCATTCAAACACTAACAATGCAATGTACACTCATGGACAAACTCACAAACACACAAACATTCACACACACATATGCATAAATCCACCAACTCACACTATCCGTAACCCCCTTCCCAAACTCGCCCAATATCTTCCCCTCGGCATTTTGTTATTTCCATTATTATTAATATCTGCCAGCTTAATTTTCAGCCCTGTCATAACGTGACAGCCTAAATGACTAGAGACAATCGCTTATTGATAACTTTCCCAGCAAACCTGCCACTGGAGCCAGCTGATCGGGCTGCTCTCTCACGCTGCGGGCGTCTCACATGGTTGAGATAATGGGCCACTGCTCCCATGCTGAAACAGATTGAATGTGCAGTCAGTCACTGTCTTACTGAATCATACTCCAGTCTATCAGACAGACAGACTTGGATTATCATTTTACAGAGGTGGGGGGAGAAAGGGAGCGAGGGTGAGGGAGAGAGACAAAGATACTGTGTGTTATGTCATTCAATTTCGAGCTCATCCTGGTTTCACATTTAAGCCCGAGACATCAGAATGAAGGCGTCCCCGTGTTAACGGAGATTTCGATATTCGATATTCAATTCCGGCTCCAAATTCTTGATTTGTGATGAATGTCTTCCTCTGTCAAGTGTGCCGTCATTCACATCGGTGGAGAAATCTCTATTATGATAGCCGACATTGCTTCACTACTCTGTCAAAATCAAAGTTAACAGATCGGGTGTCAATAGGACACCATGCATCCGCTCACTCACTCAGCGTCAAACCTGAGAGCCTGTATGACACATAGACAGACGTTTCTACAGCTATACAGGTCCAAAAGTGTCAGTCTCAGCAGTAGTCTACTGGACTGGACCTGTAATGGACTGGTTTCTGAGGACTGAGGTGATGTACCTTCTGCCTGGAACTTTCACTGGAAAAAAAAAAAAAAGAAAGTGCTGACTTTATAAAACATGAATAAACGGATAAACAAACAGACAGTTAGACTCTTAGCTGAAATCCAAGGGGAAGTTTTTGAAAGTTTTACCACACCACAGCTAAAGGTGGTTAATAATACATTAGCATTAGAGATCCAGACTTAATGCAAGATGAATGAGAGAAAAAGAAAAAGAACAAGAGAATGAGATAGATAGATAGATAGATAGATAGATAGATAGATAGATAGATAGATAGATGATAGATAGATAGATAGATAGATAGATAGATAGATAGATAGATAGATAGATAGATAGATAGATAGATAGAAAGAAATGTCCAGGTGTATATATTATATATATGTTATATATATATAACAGCAGCTGGACATTTGGAGGAACACCCTTGTTCTTTACTGTCTGTCAGCCACTTCATTATGAAAGAGGGAGGCTTTTCATTTGAGAGAGTAGAGAGGAGCTATGAGAGGGAAGTAATTGGCACGGAGGTGTAAAATTTCCCCTGTCCGCTGCCAGCTGTTTAAAATATGGATGGTGTTGTTTTGGGTTTGTTGGTTTCTGTTGGATTCTGCTGAGGGTGTGCAGCATATAACTCTGACCTTTTAGAACACAATGGAGAAGTAAACAAAACAATGATGGCTTTTCTTGTGGGATGAAGAAGTTTTTTGAACAAGTTTTGTGAGATCTGACTTTTGGTAGCTGCTCGGTGAAGCTCCAGGTTTCCAGATCTCTACAAGATCTCTGCAACACCATAGAGAATGATCTTCACAAATGTTGAGCTGCTTTTAAAAATGTTTTGTCAAAATGATGGATTTTTAGCAAGTAAACTGATACCAGTTATTTAATTTTTTCATTGCCTTTTTCTTTTCTTTTTTTCAGTTCAATTGACAATTTAACTATTTTTCTTTTATTCAGACAAAAGCCACCCATCTACGTGTTTTTACTTTACATTTTTAAAGTTATATTAATTTTTCTTTTATTGCAATACACACACACACACACACACACACACACACATATATATATATATATATATATATATATATATTTACATATATTATACATATAATATATATGTATATTAAAGCATTGTAATTAGTAGTAGGAATAATTAGTAGTTTTATTGATGATTTCATACATGTTTTTTTGGATTCAGACAAATGTCACATTTCTATGGGGTATTTGATTTTAAAAATATCATTTAAATGTTTTTTTTATTTTATATATATATATATATATATATATATATATATATATATATATATATATATGTCTTCGATATCATAGTGGGTGGTTTCGCTTCGACCCATATGACATCACTAAACACTTTCCTTGCGCATTGGCTAGCTTTGTCACACCATTACACTAATCTTCATCTGCTTGATTTAATTCTTTCCTAGACATCCCTTTGTTAAGTCTTGCATAAATGCATAGATAACAAAATTATTAAATTAAAGAGAAGGTCCTTGACGTTGCTCACTGTCACCTTAAATCATGCATGAACGTGATAATTATCCAGGCAAGGCTAAGAAGGGCCCATCACGACTGCTTTAAATCCAATAAACGTCCTGACCCGATCATTACAATTGACCATCTATCAGGACCATCGAGTTGCACGTTGTCGTTAGCCGCCGCTTATAATCCCTCTTGATCAGCACTAATTGCAGATAGCGGGAGAGAGAGACCAATATTTTCAGTTGGCGAGCCGCGAGAGGCATAGATGTTTTTGGCTTTAACTTCAGGTTGGAGATAATAATGATGGCTACACATTTTAAAACTCTTTAGCTAGAAATAAGAAGGCTGTGGTGCTCGTATGGATTCAGGTGACAGCATCTTGGCAGAATGTCTTTGTTCACAGAGAAGATGGCTTCCTCTGACTTGAATAAAGTTCTCTCTCAATGTGAAGAAAGAATCAATGTCTTGATCATTTTGGATGTGAAACAGAGAAGTAAAAATTTGAATACAATTTTTTTTTTTAAATAAATTCCTGATATTGCATGTAAATTTACTTAGTAAAATTATACAATATCAAAACAAAATATTAAGATTTATGAGTCGCACTATATTGTGTGGAGAGAAATCATTTTAAAGTATTTTTCCTCATATTTTTTTGTAAAAAAGAGAATAAAAGTTTAATAGTTTTTAATGATTTTGTGTTGTTTTTTAAAATAATTATTTTAATTGTACGTTTTATTTAAAAATAATATGAAAAAACATTCTTAAAAATTTAATTTTAACATATTTTTAGAAAATATGATTAAAGTCTTTTTACACTATGAAATAATCAAGTTGACATGAAGTGGGACATTTAAAGAAGGCAAACATGTTGAGATCACATGATCAGCTGAATACTGGATTTATCTAAATAATAAGGCAAATTTCAACTCTTACAATATGAAAATGACAGCTATCCAAAAGGTAGAAGGGATGAACTTTGGCATTTCCTGTGCAATAAATTGCTCATCCATACAAAATGTAAAAGACTTGCTTGTTTGTAAAGTTCACAATTGTGTCTTTTTTGACAGTATGATGTAGCAAAAATTCCAAGCCTAATAAGAAACAATTACCTCAAAAACAAAAGTGCCAGGTCAAAGACTACAGCAGCTAACCTGTTGATCTAAAAGCTAACACTTGAATGAACCCGAATATGGAGGTTTTTGGAACTGCATGTGACCTAGACCTCGATAGACCCCCTAATTAACTCCACCAATTATAATCCTGAAAGCTGGAAGGGTGAACATACAAACAAACCGTGGTTTCCATAATGATTCCTTCAGAGATGGAGACTGACATTGTACGTTAACATTCCTGCGGGTCTGGCTTTTGCTTCGCTGGCTGGCACCCCCAGGCCTCACAATGCAAACAACAACAGAAAACAACAGGAACAGCTGCAAGAACAACAACAACAACAAAGACGTGTCCCAATTTACCCTTCAGCTGGATTTGCGAGCTTCCTGCTTCAGTGCCATTAGTATCGGATCCCAGCCATTCTTTTTTACATTTGTGGGTGACAGTATTCCACACAGAGCTGGCTCTAGTTATGAGCCAGAGAGAGCAAAGGAACCAAGAACAAAAGGGCCGAGATTTGAGCGGAGGATGAGTAGGGCCACCAAACTGGCTGCCGTCACACTGCGAGTTCCCTGCCAGCACAGGCTGTCCGACCTTGGTTTATTGGCTCTTCGGTGGGCTTGCGGTCACATTAGATACACAGCCGTTCTGCCGCAAACACCCGGAGGAATTCATGGGTGGCGCACAACGGGATTCTGCACACAATCCGGCTTTCATTTCACACGAGGGCACAAATCCCTGTTCCTCTCAGCCTCCTTTCCTTCATAATCACATAATAAAAGCTATGAAATCATACACAGGAAAAACTTGTTTCATTATGCGACTTTATTTTTATTGATCACCAGAATGTGGAACTCTCAACCTCATTTAGTTTGGCTGTGCGGTTCATCTAAAATTGTCCACATATGCGACTCAAAACAGATGTCAGATGGGGTTTAACTCACACAGATCAACCTGGAGTGGAAAAGAGAGACTCAGAGTGGAGAAAAGAGTCAGGTAAGAACGGTGTGAAACAGGAAACAATGGTCACGACATGTCTGGGACTTCATAGGGAACCCCCCTGAGGCTTTTGGATTGTGAAAATCCACATCTCTCTCTTTCTCCTTTCTTCTTCTCTCTTCCTTAGAAACACTTAGGCAGCACACTATTCTTCTCCAGGCTTTGAGCATTGTTCACGTTCTTTCTGCCTAACGCTTGAAAGCACCCCATTTTTCACTCGGCCACTTCCTCGTGGGACCCCAGCCCAGAGAGCAGCATGCAGAGGATATGTTTTATTGGACTGTTGCTGACAAATAAATCTAAATATGTATTTTGGTCATGTTTGCAGGCAGGCGGTGTCCTTAGGGGGTAGAGGTGGGTGATTATCAGCCATAAATAAAAGTAGCAGGTCATTCACATGTGCATACTCTTAAAAGCAAAGAGTAAGACCGAGAGAGATAGAGAGATTTAGAGGGAAAAAATATTCCATTGGTGTATTCAAAATACTTTGCCATATGAGCTCAGTAACTGTATTGTAAGTTGCGGTAAGAAATCAATTTAAAGAAATGGTTTACCAAAAATAAACATTCTGTTGTCATTTACTCAACCTCATGATGTTTCAAATCCATATAGAGCACAAAAGGAGATAAGACAGTGGTTTAACCTTAATGCTATGAAGCGACAATAATACTTTTTGTGCGCAAAAACAAAAATAACAACTATTTAAAGATAACGATATTCTCCTATGCAGTTTACGCTGAAGACACATTGCAGAGCTTCTGTGTTCTACGTCAGAATGCCGACTATGTATTAGCCGGCTTCTGCGTCAGCAGCGCACGCTTCTATCGTGGTGCTCACGTGAACAGCGTCGATCAATACTGAGCCGTCGTTTGGACGTAAACACAGAAACACTGCACTGCTTTTACTGCGTAGGAGACTGACAGGGTAGAGAAGAAACTGTATTCTCGTCACTTCATAACATTACGGTTGAACCACTAGTCATGTTGACAGTTTTAACAAAGTCTTTACTACTTCTATGGACCTTGAATGTGATCATTTTGTTGCCGTCTATGGGAAATTTAAAAAAAAAAACTCGGATTTCATCAAAAATATCTAAATTTGTGCTCTAAAGATGAACGACATGAGGGTGAGTAATTAATTACAGAAATTTCATTTTTGGTTGAACCCTTTAAATCAAATTTCTGTCATGGCAACTCTGAGAGTTTGGCATGATAATGCGTATGACAATGTTTCTGTGTTTGGTCTTGGCAGAATAGATCTGCTACGCTGCTGCTAATGGTTATAGTTGCTGCACTCTGCTGCAGAGCAAGAACGGCGCTTGCCACTGCCAATACACATGACATGCTGCTATGAGCAAACAAGACATGCTGCTGTACAAGCACACATGAATCACCCCCGTTGCAGATCTATACAGGTGGAGCTGGGGAAGGTGGAGGGTTTCTGAAAGCACAGATAAATGAAAAGCATAATGAAAGCATTTGAATGTTGAGCAGTGTGCTACCAAAAATATCCGGAACAAGATGTGCCCTATAGAGAATGATGTAATTGCAAGCAGATTAGGTTAAGGACTTATGAGCCTGCGCCATCTAGAATTTCATGACAGAACTTTGTATTTCTGTTTGTGTATATTCAAATGAGGTGTGAAGAAAAAGCATCAGTGACATCAAATATCATTGGTTCTTACATTTTTTTTATAGTAATTATGAGATATTCTCAAATGATTAAAAGACACATTGCAAGATATTTAATATTATAATTAGGAGCATATGATTGTGAGATATTAAGTCACATTGTAAGATATAAAGTCACAATTATGAAAAACAAAGATGCAGTTGTGAAATATTGTGTCACATAAAATTACCTTGCTAGGTAGTGCCATGGTTGAGTATATATAAACATATTTTTTGAATTTCAACAGCTCTTGTATCCCAATCACTTTCAGTGTATGGCAAAATAGCCAGGATATTCTATTAAACTTCTCCTTTTGTGTTTCACAGAGGACAGAAAATAATTTCAGGTTTGCCACAGCATGAAGGTGAGTAAATGATAACATAATTTTCATTTTTCATTAATACTCAATTACTTTAATTAGGAGTAATCATTCTTTTAATTAGGAGTAGTAGACATCCTGCACAAATGATGCAGCAAATAGTAACAGGATGGTGTAAACTGACAAAGACCTCTCTTTAACACAGTTTTAGTCTTCTATCGTTTCAAAATATGAGGCACATTCCTCCAAACTTGTTTCCCAAACTTAAATCTCAAACGTGTTAATTCAGTCCCATCATATCACAGAGGAAGAGATGACCGAAACACTGAACAAACGCATCCGAGGGAGGGAACAGGAAACTGGGGCAGGTCATAAGAGTGACAGGCACATATAATATACATACTTGAGTAGATAAAAGTCAGCAGCGTATTGAGGCCTGCCAGCCCGACACAAATCAAGCTGTCCATTACAGGAGGCCCTTGCAGGTCACGCTCTTAATGAAATGGTCTGGGCCTGCTGACGGGGCTGAAAGAAAGTCAATGGGAGACGCTGGGCAGCGGCACGCCTTGTGATTGACACATCCTGAGCCACCGGCCCATCCGCCGTGTCAGAGAGGAACGGCGGCGTGGCCTTGACTGGACGTCCGCTATCAGCGTGTCACGGGGTGGGGATGGGACTGTAAATTATGGCCGCTTTGTTCGTGAGTGCTAAATGTTAAGTTTGACCTGATATATGAGGGTGGGGATAACAAATGAAGATCTCCAGCTTGTTCTCTACATTGTTAAATGTATTAATATACGCAATATGTCATTTCATACACGCAATATCAATCGCGCTTTTTATACACCACAATTACAGTTGTCTCTCGCGCGGCAGGTTGAAACACGCTGCGCTCATCACGTATTCACCGGCGCCGCAACGCAATTGGCACAATACGGAAAAAGTCTGCTAAGTTTTCAATCCGAGATGGGCGCTTTGAAGGTAGACAAAACTGCAGGGAATAAAAGCGGGGGCCTTCGGCAAGCTGCACTTCTGAAGGCTGGCGCGCTTCTCCAGCTGCCTGGCTTGACAAGCGAGCTCTTCCACGGCGGCGCTGAATTATATCTGTGTGTCTAATTATGTCTTTTCAACTGCTCACAATGAAAGACTGCGTGCCTTCCACTCGCGTGGAGTAGGACAGCGGGTGGAAGTGCCGCCCGAAAAGAACACACTCCCGTGCTTCTGACATAGATACCTGTCTGTGTGTCAACATAGCACATTGCATGACGTCCCGGCACCCTAATGAAAGAGATCTGTGTGAGAAGCTGCCATTCTGTTGTTGTTTATTTTATATATATATATATATATATATATATATATATATAAATATATATACATACATATATATGTTTTTTTTACAAGAACAGTGAATTGCTTTTTTTTTTGTGTTTTTTTCTTTTCAAATCACTATTTAAACACAATTATATCTCATTTGTTGCGTCTTTGTTAAGACGTCATTGTTTTTTTTTGTTTTTTTTGTTTTTTAAATACGCTGTTTAAAAATTATTTATGAGGCAACTTTTGTAGAAACGAAACAGAATTTACAATATTTTTTTTACTGTTTTTGGATGTATATATATATATATATATAAAATAATGAATTAAAAAAAAAATGGCTCATTCTCATCTTCTTACTGTATGTCCTTCTTTCTCTCTTTCCTTCTGACGGAGGCTGGTATCACTCGTGCACCAAACCGGTCACAAGGGGGTAGCATTGACACAGCTCTGCGAGGCTCTCTGGCTGAAGACATGCTGTGGGACAAACTGCCTTTGATGTAATTGAGGTCTCAGACCTTTTACGAGAGCATATATTGGTTTGTACGTGAAAATGTTCAAGGAACAATGGATTTCCATAAGTGGATGTAAAATTGTGTTTGGAACTCACCTCTGCATGCTAACCGCTTCTCTAAACAATAACAAAAAATGGCTGCACGGGCGCCGGGTCTCGTAATTCCGTGCTGAGGAAATGAAAGAGACTAAAGCATTAGGATTAAATAGGTGACTAAAAGATTCAGACACACTCGCTTATGTGTGCTGCATCCCCGTTGAGTCATCAAAATAAACATGCAGATTTTCATGAAGTCAAACTGTTTAAAGGAGGAGGGGGGAAACTGAGTTTAGGAGCAAAGAAATCTGTCAGTGTTTGCCAGAAAATATAAATTATTTTAATGGGGAAATTTCTTCACTGAAAGGGGTAAAAAAAAAAAAAAAAAAAAAAACCTGACATGAACATAAATTTTTACCCCGGCCACATGAGAAGAGCAAAATCAGTAGGAAGAGGTAAACATGTTTTTGGATGGGCATATGTTAACCTCCACAGATCCAAAATAAAGCACTGCAAACACACGGCACAATTATTACTTCATTAATGAACTAATTAAGCTTTGCTAATCATCAATCATATTAGAAGTCACCTAATAAGCATTTGGGTCTATTTATCTCACCATCCAAAGCGATACTTTAAAGCAGAGTAACACCGCAGGCTCATAAATAAAGGTTATGCATTTACATATTCAGTTTATCATGAATATTGCATACACTGTACATAAAAATTCAAATACACTCTTTATGAAATATGATCTAGCAACCAGCGAGAAATGATACACGCTGTCCGTTCACATTACTCAATGTTCCTTATTAACTCCCTTTGTTGATGAATAAAGAATGAAAGATATTTGACCTGGTTTATTAATACAGCCTCCGAAGCCATCCATATTTCCAGTTTTACTGTGTGACACCGACACGCATTGCGTTTAAATAAATATTTTAGAAATTGTTTATATATTATCACTTTGCAAATGCCTGGCTAAACGGAAATTGAATAATTGGTTTGATAGGGGAAGTGGGGCACGGTCACATGGTACAACCGTGGTGACCCAATGGAATGCCACCTCACCTTACCTCTGCCAGCTGTGACTTAATTATACCGTCTCTCTGTGTGCTGATTAACTATATTCATTATTAATCTGAGGGGTAACTATAGCAGAGGCACAGAGGGGGAAGATGACATAGACTTGAGAGATGGTGTGTTTCTCCCCAGAGGTAAGTTGACTGACACTCTGTATAATGTAACATGAACAGATATAGTATGTCATGTACAACAGATAACATATCTTTGCACATTTGTGTTGTCATTTTCAAGGAAAAGGAATTATTCAGAAAGATTCTTTTGTAATATTACAGCAATTTTTTACGAATTCTATTTTAACAGCGTTTATGTATAGCCCTGTGTGTGTGTGTGTGTGTGTGTGTGTGTGTTTTAAATTATTATGTGTGTTATTATGTGTTTTTAAAAATTATGTAATTTTTATGTAATGAATAAGGAGGAATGAGTAAATAAAACTGAATTTAAATGTAAATATTTGCCATTTATTTGCAAATTCCATTTAGTTAGAATCAAATCATAAAATTATGAATTTGCTTCATAGTTCCATCCTGAGGTGAATGGAAAAGGCCTTTTTAACTTCTTTCGAAATATCTTTTTTAAGTTATATATATAAATGTATTTTATTATATATTATTAAATTTATTAATATAATTCATATAGCATATATAAATTAATATTTAAACAATTATAAAATTTAAAACATTATAAAAGTAATGCAAATATTTAAATTTAAATTTGTAATTTATACATTTATTTACAATATTTAATTCAAAATCAGCAAATTGGGAATTATCTTCACGCCACCAGTGCCAAAACTCCAATATCACTGTTCCGAAACACATCTGTCCTGAGTGAAATGGAAAATCCTCTGTTTAGATAATCTCCACAGCTTAAGCCAAGAAAGAGTGTGTGATCTCCAAATGTATTCAGTAGGGGGAGAGAAAATGACCTGGGTTTGGTGGAGAGGAACTAATCTGTGCAGGCCTGACACAGGACAGGAGAGGCCTCTTACAGTTATTATGATGTGTCGCCTCAAGTTAGAAGAGAACAGGGCATGATGGCCAGAGAGGAAGCCGTGTGTGTGGGGAAATACTGGAGGTCAGGGCAGGGAATGAGGGAACGCCGCCACAGGCACCTGCAGTCTGGCTGATTTCTAACCAAGGGGAGCTGGAGAGGAAGTTTAATGGTGGGACAGGGCTTCTTTTTATATCAAGACCAGACAACCGGACTTGGCAACTACAACATATTATTTAACGGAAATAATAATAAATAAATAATAATAATAATAGTAGTATGCATGCTTATTCACAATTAGTATAATCCCTGCCTATGAGTTTCAACTACGTAAATTTTGTGTCCAGGAATGCTGTGGAATCTTCTGGACAACCTTCTCAGGTTTGGCTCCAGTATATTGCAAATGTATAAATGTAAAAATAAATAAATAAAAATAAATTGCCAAATTCCTAACAATAAATATTCACTTAACAGGTGTCCGCCAAAGAATTTTAACCACCTACAAAAATGTCAACTGAGAGGCTTTGGTTGCTATGATGATAGAGAACATGCCAGGCAGAAATGTGTTGCTGGTATCTCGTTTTGATTTCGAATATTATTGAATGTAAAAATACAGTAACCAAAAATACTAACTTCTCCATTGCTGTTCAGTTGTTGTAGTATTTGCCACGCCCCTCCTCCACTGTGATTGGACAAAAAAAAGAGAGGGCAATTATGTATTATGGTAGCCTACATAGTGCATCAAAGGCAGTGTTTGCTTAAAAGAACACAGAACGTTCGAGTGTTTTACTACACGTGGTAAGGAGCAGGTGTAAAGTTCTTTCGTATCAACTAACATTTTGAAAATAGAACATTTTCATGAATCCGAGAATATACGTAGAACTAGCGATTTACACACAAATTCGTTTTGCTCTTGTTTTGTGAATGAGCCCCAATGTGTGAACAGCTTGTGAACTTAAAAAAACGCGACTTTCCCCGACGTCTACGAAAGCATTTAGAATGATTTTTATATGAGGGACTCGGGACGTTTTTGCCGGGAAAATCAAAAGGATGTGATGTTTACGCGCGCTCCGGAGAGCCTCTCTTCCGTACTAACACATTAAACTAATGCTAGCCGTATACAGTTCCCAGGCTAATGCTGAAAAATCTATTCTGTATTGTAATGTCTTTGTCATGCAAGGAAAATTGTTTAGTTCAAACTAGTCTCACATAGCCAGTATTGATAATAGTCTCAAATATACTTTATTATCAAACTATCATAACAATGCAATTTTAATTACCTCATCTGTCGACATGATGCTGTGCTTTGAATCGCAGAGCTTGTGTAAATCTATCCACATATGACGCTGTCATTTTTGAATCATGCTCAGTCTCTTGTATTTTAGGTGTGCACGAGTTCGAGCACTAGCCCGAGCAAGTTGCTTTCTGCAGTTCACTTAACGGCCACTGGTGGCGCTAAAAACAAGGGTTTCTGAATTATACAAATAGGCCCTTTAAGGCAAAGGTAAAAAATAATAATAAAAATAATACACAATTTTATAGCAGCTATATAAACGTTTTCATTTTTTATTCTTTCAGAGATTTCATCTCTGTAACCCAAATTTATTCTTTGCTTATTTTTTTATTTTTATTTGTATTTATTGTTTTGATGAGAAGTGCATACTTTTTTTCTTCTTCACTGTAGCCTGCGCTTGCATAGCACTTCCATCACTGTCTCTCATCTGTCTGTTTGCTTTGTCAAGCAGCGTTACAGTTGCACTGTCAAACAGACAACTCAGATAAGCTCTCATGGTCAACACCCGCAATCCATTCTTCAGACACTTGATTTAAGACACTTGATTTGAGAAACTCAGCAAAACATAAACACAGCCTCACTCTCGCTCTCTCTCCCTCTCTCGCCGTCCCTCACTTCCTGTGACACCCATCCATATCATTCTGCTACGCACATTTTGGCATACGGAGCCAAAACGTCAAAAGCGAGGACGTCACGCTTTGACAGAAACTAGCCCGGACACAATACCCTGCGCAAGCACAATCATCTAATGCTGTGAGCCGCGCTTTTACGGCCTTGTTAAGTGAAGTCTCTCTGGAGGCAGGGCAGATGACACACGCGCGGGGAGCGGAGTGTGTGATCTAACAGAGAGCAGGACCAATGGCTGAGCTGCTGGGGGAGGAAGGGACGGGCCTGCGTGCTGTCACAGGGCGTTTGTTGACCTTTGAGTGAATGGTGCTCAGAGGAGGCTAAATGACAGGATGAGTGGAGACTCTTGTGAGTGGGCGGTGCACACACTACTACAATGCATTCCGTTTTAATAAGTCACAATATTTGATGCTTTATCGTTGTTGTTTTTTTATTGTATTTTTTTTAATTTTATGATTTAACATCGAAAATATTTAAGCAAATTATTGGCAAAAATAAACTTTATGATCTTTAATATGTTAAATAAATAATTAAAAACACATTTTGTTCCCATAATGCAGGAAACACCTGACACACACACACACACACACACTCATGTTGTGTTTTCATTTTTTATGGGGACATTCCATATGCGTAATGGTTTTTATACTGTACAAACTGTATATTGTGTCCCCCTACACTTACCCTACTCCTAAACCTACCCATCACAGAACATGTTCTGCTATTTTAGATTTTCAAAAAAGATAATTCTGTGTGATTTATAAGCTTGTGTCCTCATGGGGACCAAAAAAATGTCCCCACAAGATCAAAATTTACTAGTATTACTATACCTGTGGGGACATTTGGTCCCCATAACGTAGGGAATACCCCCACACACACACACACACACAATGATCTTTATGTATTTTATAAAGTAGGCCTAATAGTGTTTGTTTTATTTTATTTTATGTTTCATTTTAATATCACGTTTAGAATATTACTTACATACTTACTAATTTATATTTATGTTAGAATGTTAATGTTAAAACATTTTTCATTTAAAAAAAAAATATTTTTCTTTATTATATATTTATTATATATAAATTTATTATATATAAATTGACCAGAAGTGACAGTTAAGACATAATATAACAGATTTCTATTTCAAATAAAATTTTAAAAGTTCAATGTTCTCTTAAACTTTCTATTTATAAAAAAGCATCATAATTTCCATCAAAAAGTTATGAAACTTATGAAATTGTTTAAATATTATAAAACCAACCCATTTTTTTAAAAAAGAAACGTATGCATGGACAAACTGTTTACGATATGATCTATGAATAAGATCTATGACATTCACTTAGAAAACAGACAGGGTGAATTTTTTCCATGCCAACTTTAATAAATACACTGTAGAAAATTCCAGTGTGATCACCATTCTCTTAAACTGTGTCATATCCATTCAGCCATCGTGTGCACAGAAGTCTTCCCTACACAGGTGTCTCATGGGACACCCCCTGTTCTGTGCGTGTCAAGGTGTGAGTACTTAAGCAGTCAAGAGTGGGACAGTGTGGCCTATTTGCTGCTTACTCTCCAACTGAACACAGAGAGGAGAGGAAAGGTGCTCTGACATTATTGAGTATAACCCTGCCTCTACCTCCTCCCAAAAAATGATGATTGATTACCCCATTACGGCCCTGCATTACCCCTACAACTAAACTCTCTTTTCGTTCATGTTCTGTGCTGCACTACAGCACAGTGAGGAGCGGTGTAAGGTCCGGAGGTGTTGGGGGGACGTTTCATAAGAACTGTAAGGAAATAAAAACGTCCATGAAACGTTGCATTTTTGAGCATTTTGCTATATGGAAAAACATATAAATAGTCATGTGCGCGCACATTTTTTTTAGTTTTGGAAGACACATAAACTTTATTGATATTTTATTGATTGTATATTTTTATATTTTACTGATATTTTGAATACTTTGCTGTGGAAAAATACAAAATAGTTGTGTGATCACATATGTTTTAAGTTTTGGAAAACACATATGCATTGGTTAAAAACTAAAAAGACGGATCACACGTGAACCAGATGTTGCCAGTGCTATTTTAGTATCTTTTAGATACTATTATAATTTTTCTTGATATTTTTAATCAGTTTTTATTTTAATATTTTCTGCGTTTCATTTTAATTTACATTATTTTGTTGTGTTTTATCATTATTGTTATTATTATTATTTTAAATATGCCTATATTTTTATTTATTTTAATATTTGTTTGACAACTAGATTTAGAAAAAATATTTTTTATAATTATTTATATTAAATATTTAATATTTATTTATTTATTTTATTTAAAGAACCAAAACCTTTTTCTTTTTTTATGCATTTAGTTATTTATATAGTTGTTATTTTAGTACATCAAGTTAAACTAAAGGAAAATGAGATATTTTGCCTTCACAAAGTAGATGAAACAAACTGTTATATTATATTTCAGTTAGTTTTTTATTTCAAGTACCAAAAGTTTTTTAATAGTTTTAGTTAACTATAAAAAACACTGTGTCTGGTTTGCATCTGACAAGGGTCTAAACAGCCAGTCATACGTTTGCCTTCAGCCATTCACTTGCCCACAGCTAAAGTCTGTCTACTTAGTGTCATTTCTCAGTTGAATGGACAAAGTCAATGTTTGACTCTTCCCTAAATGGTTCACTCTCAGAAAAAAAAAATACAACAGCATGTAACTGGGGCAGTAACCTTAAAAGTACATCTTTATTTACCCTAAAAAGGTTCATAGTAGTACCTTAAGATAATAATATGCACAGCTTAGTATCCTTATAGGATACCACCCCAGTGACAAGCTGTTGCCAAGCTGCACCTTTTTCTCTGAGAGAGTTGGTTTTTCTATACGTGTCCCTGTTTTATAATGCAAAAAAATGGGGTTTGAACTCCCACGCCTTCCTATACGCATACTGTTTAACATACTTAGCATTCAGAGATCTAAGTTCTTCCTTTGAGGGTGCTGATTCTTCCTGTTTCCTTCCCTAGTCTGCTGGCAAGTCCCCAGGGCTCGGCGGGAAAGTGCAGGTAGAGACGGATGGTGCTCCTGCTTGGCCTGGTAAAGATGGGAGGTGTGGCCCCCACAGTGGGGACACATGCTCTGAGCTGCTCACTAGGGAGCACAGTCGGGCCCCTACACCTGCATAAGCATCCATCTCTGTAACCCAAAGAGATTAATGGGGAGGAAGCCCTCCGAAAACACATAGCAACCAGAATTCGCAGGGTACGAGCAAAAGGTGCTTTACAGTGAATCACTTTTTAAAGGCAAACTCACTCAGGTGTCCTCTGTTGTCACGAGGCGTAACCTTCAGCAGCAGTTTAAGGAAGGGACGTAACCCTAACCGCTTTTGATTTTAAACTCATTAACCTTTAATGTTTGATATAATACCTGAATAACACTTCACGGTATTTCCAAATGTGTAATCTGTCCGGAAAAGTCTTCTTCGCTTCAGCTTCTGTACAAAGTCCATGATAGAAAACCTAGTTTTGGACCTTTATTTTATCAAAATGATGTGATCTTTGGATTGCCCTTTGTCTTGGAGGAAAAATGAATTCTCATTTGCATTAGCGCGTCTAAATGTCAAGCTCAGATATTTTGTTAGACATTAGTGAAGCTGGCAGCCACAGGAGCAGGATAATTGCACACAGCCTTCTGCAGGGATTTACATAATTTCAGACAGCAATTAAAGAATCCTTGGGAATTTCATTCCTGGCCTGCGTCTCACTCTCCGTGTCTCTTTATTTCTCTCTCTCTCTCTCTCTCTCGATCTCTTGCTCTCTGATCTCCCGCCCCCCAGCACCTACACCAGTACAAAAGGAGCATTCGTTTACATTAAGCTCCATGCTCCGTGCTGTTCATTTGCATGAAATTAAAGGTTTTCATGATCTTGAACAGCAGGGTAACATTTAGAATGCTGTTTTAAAGCTTTCACCTTGGAATAATAAAATGCCTCTCTCTCTCTCCCCCCTCTCCCTCCCTCTCCGTCTCGGGCTGAAGGGAGCTGCTTGTTTCCTCCACGCGGTAACCTTTCGCACTTCTCAATAGTCATTTGCAATATTGCACTTTGAATTAGGAGTGAGAAAACTTTCATTTACATGCACACTCTTGCAAGACCCAATGTGAAATAGTCTTTATCTTGTGTCATCATCAATATTGTGTGTCAGCATTGGTAGTGAATAGCAATTCGCAAAGCTACATTCGCCATTAGAGTTTATTTGTAAAAAGAAACCAGCCCTGCATTTGAATATGTGCATTTCTCTACTATATAAGGTAGCATGCAAAAAGCAAATGAATAGGATGTTTAAATTGTACAGGATGTGAACAATTCTTTAAAACCTACTGCAAATGTCGATATACTGAATTGTGCAACCAATAGACACGATCATGAGGCTATGGGAGCATAGATTTGTTTGGAGAACTGAGGTGGTTCTTAATTTTTTTTGAAAGTGAATTTGCTATAAAATTGTCCTATGTTGTTTAATTATAATTATTTACAGCAGGTCATAGGTCAATGAAAAAAACAGGTCAAAGGTCAATGTGCACAAATTCATAATACTATTTAAGGATATACCCAAATCCAAATGCCTTATTTGGAAAAGCACAGATAATGGCTTCAAAATTAATAATATCTATGTATCGTCTTTCTGTCTGTCTCTCCGTCTGTCCATCCATCTATCCATCCATTCCCATATGTATTCAGATAAATTTTCAATTCAAATAGTTTTTGTTTCAAAAACATCAATTAGCCAATTAGTCTTGGCATTTCTAGTTCTGGTTACATTTTGGTTCAAATTTCTTAATTAAACTTCCTTATATTCAAATTTGAATCACAACTCTACATCCTTGCAACCTTCAAATTTAGCAAACTGACTTTTGTTTAAAAATAAAAAATGGAGGACTGTGAGGTAGGTAGTTCTGTTTTTTTTTTTTTTGTTGTTTTTTTTTTGAGTGCAATTGCTATACAATTGTTCTATGTGGTTAAATTATAATTATTTACAGCAGGTCAAAAAAAAATGTTCCCAAATCCAGATAGGCACTGATAATGGCTTCAAAATGAATAATATCTGTCTGTTTGTCTATCTGTCCATATATCCATCTATCCATCCATCCATCCATATTCAGGGCCATATATCTTCAGAATAATTTTCAATTGAAATATTTTTTGATTCAGAAATGTCAATTAGCCAATTAGTATTGGTATTTCTAGTTCTGGTTCAGTTATATGAATTTCTTTGAATTTCAATAAATTTGAATCCACCTTCCTTATATTCAAATTTGAATCTCAATTCTACATCCGTACTACCTTCAAAAATAGCAACTGAATTTTAAAATGAAGAATTCAGGAAAAAGCGTTCAAAATTTAATTCTGCACAGAATCCATGTTTTTCATTCATCCTGCACAGTCTGTACAAAAACTGTATTTCTGGCCAAAATATCTATACTGCCAGTCCAAGCACTCGTCACAGCTGAAGCACTGAATAAATTTGTCTGAAATGGTCCTCAATTCAGTGAATAAGCCCAGCTGAATATTTATACAGCAAAGACCTTGTGTGTAAATAACAGGGCTGAGGTGTCAAAAAAGCAGGCACACAATTTGAATAGATAATGTTATAATATTATAATCTCGGCGACCCTACTGGCGCAGATAAAAACATCAGGAGAGATGTGTTCTGGTGTGAAGATACTGCCTGCCTAACTAATGCTCTCCAGAGCAGTGCTTTAATTAAGTCCCTATAGGTTCCAGTCTAGCTGATTAAAATAAGCACTTGTGGAGGCTTTCCTCACACAAAGCCTTCTTCCATGAGCTGTTTTTTTTTTTTTGCCCCCTTTTCTCAGGACCAAGGGTTAAGAAGTACCGCTGTTGGGTAGACATTGAAAAATCACGCTGAGGTTTTTTTCACGGGGGACGAGGCGGTGCTGTTTCTTTGAATATAATCACATTTAAAGGTACTTTGGATATCCTGCTTCCTATTGGACACCCCAGGAAATTACTGCTTACCAGTGTGGTGGGATTGGTCGTTGTGTGAAAACCCACTGGACGTAAATTACAACACTTGTGCTTGTGCAATTGCCCGGCTATTGTTGGTGTGAAAAAGATGACACATTTGTTAAGCTTCATTGAGCAGAGGGATTACTTATATTGAAGCTTTCTTTGAAAGGAGATTCCAACACACACACTTTACATACCGCATTTCCTCGCTTCCTTAAGGCATCACAGGGCATTTTTTGCACGCGTGTGAGCTTTGCCTGCGAAATAAATTGTGACAGTAACTCAATATGAAGTGAAATAGCTGAGAAAGCCCCGAGTTCACTTGCGCTGACAGTGCTGTTTAATTCCATCTCGTGCCGGCCCTGACATTTCTGCTGCCACTAAATATTAAACATGTATACCCCTTTCATTTGCATCCGGTAATGAGTATGAAGACAGCACCCAACTGGTCAAGCCTATGCTAGCACACTGGCTCCAATCAAGTCACGTGCCACAGAGATAGAGAGAGCGAGAGAGAGAGAGAGAGAGAGAGAGAGAGAGACGGAGATTTTTCTCTCTGACCTCTGGGTTGACATTTTGCCTGCTTTTGCACATGTCTCCCCTAAAGCTTGAAGATACACACTGCTCTGTGTCCAAAACCCCTTTCCCTGGTGTTTTGGAACAGCAGTATATGCCAGGAGAGGTAGAGTTAAACGCATTTGCTCCAAATGCCAGCCGATCCTGATAATGCTATATATATTCATGATCTGGCAGCCATGAAAGAGCAGAAGCCAAAATACGCTTAGTAATTCCTCGTGTTTGCGTCAGATCTGGGGATATCAATCTGCAGATAAAATTTCATATATTGGCGCAGGAGCATCTGAGGTCATGACTGAAACAGTTTGGCATTAACGCTGGTTGTTATGAAGATGATTAAATATGTATGATATCATGTGCAGTTTGTGCACTATTTAAAATAGTGAACGATGGAAATGCTGTTGTAGAGAAAGGCTGAATACAAATTGTATGTCTCTGATGAAAAGCACTGTAAATTCTTTTGAGTAATTTTAACAGATACAGAATGTAAAAATACTATATGTTAAAAATAATATTATATTTTAAAAGAGTAATTGTGAAATAAATTATATTATGATACCTTTTCACATTTATATATCTCACATAATAATAATAATATATACACACTACAAAATATCACATGAAATATTAAATATATATATGTGTGTCTGTGTGTGTGTGTGTGTGTCATTATCATAAGGTTGTGCCATTAAGAACTACCTTTTTTGTGAATTAAACAAAAATAATTTTAGTGTAAAATAAGGTAATTTAGTAATATTGACATTAAAATTTAAAGCATCGCAGGCATAAACAGAAAGAAATCTGTCATTTTATGCAGCTGTACTAAATGCTAAGCACTTGAGTGCCTTTATAGTTAATGTATTTACAGAACACGAGGACAAATCACAGCATGACTTAAAAAATAATAAAGAGCAGCTTAAACGAACTTCCGTTTTTCATAATCAAATTTACCGAATTTTATCTTTGTCTGCAGCGAGCTAAAACAATATCATTTGTTTACTTTTGCTACGTTTCATGTGAAACACACAAAAAAGGCACATGTCTACAAGTAAGACGAAAGAAAAGGAAAAGATAAAAAAAAAATCATGCCATTTTCTCTTCTCTTTGACAAAATCTCCAGACAGCACAGGAATATAATGACTTTCAAAAGGAATCATCTGTCTCAGAGCTCTGTGAAGAAACTTTACAAATTAATTTCACTTGTGAGGCACTTGGCAGGATGTTTCTTTTCTTTTTTATATGCTTAACTTAGAACGCAACATTGTGCGTATCATTCCCCCTCACCGACGCTGGATGTCGAGAGATTTTGAAGACCTTTCAGAAGAATTGTATCGCTTTAATAAAATGAATCAGATGTGTCAGGTTATCAAACTATGATCAAATGCAGAGCTGACTGTTGAAAAGACACAGGAGCACTTCAAAGCATCGGGATACCGAAAAACCAGGAGGGGGAAAGATAAGGGATATTGAAAAGTGTCTGTGGTACGGTTTGGGTGGGGGGTATTTCTTGTAGTTTCCTGCATCATTCACATTGCTTGCCACATTACACACAAACAGCTGCAGTAACAGCATCGAATCCCGTCCACTTCCCAAGAGTCCGGTGTGATGATTCGTCCTGAAGTTGGCTGATGTTAGCTTGTCATGTCTGCATCAAGTGCGCTTATTGCCTTGAGTCGGAACAACAGGATGTCGCTCAGGTACTTAGTCACAGGTTTGCTTTTCGCTGCCTCAGATTCTCTGTCACATACAGTTGCCTGTCATTTTATAAGAGGTAGGGAGCATGAAGTAGCCTTGCAACAAAACCATCATAACACTGTCATCAGAATGCTTAGCTACAGACTATTTTCTTTGTGAATCTTGAGTTTTATTCTCCAGTTACAGCTTAACAGGCCCATTACAATCTAATATTGAGAAAAACAACAAAGCAGCTTCACAAAAATCCCCGTCAAGCGTGATGCTAACAGGCAGCCTAAGTGTTAGCAGGAAAATGCTAACACTTAGCTTTCATTACTCTAAATAAAAAATGCATTCTAAAAACCACCTTATCCTGTTCCATTATATGGTTTGCCATACCAATAATTTCTGTAGCTTTTGCTTTACTGATTTCAAGCAAAAAGTTCACTATTTATTTATTCTCCTCAATGCGCAGCGCTTGACTTCCATCTAAGCCATTTTGTTAACTCATTTCTCTTCCATATTTTTCTTGTCTGAAGCCTGGCAATAGTCCTCTATTATTTTAATACGCACTTGGTTTTAATACATTATTGATCTTTAGGTTGAACTAAAGGGCACTGCATTAGGACCGTGATTCTGGGGCTTTCTGCCGCATGACATTCATGTACTTGTGAAAAATTATACCAATTATGAAATCAACCAGCAGCTGCCTCAAAAAGCAATCAATTGTCACATTGAAAAGCATTTTGTTCCATTGCTATCAATAGCTTTTTGGTTACACAGAGGGTGTGAGAGTGGGGGTGTGAGGTGTTTAATGGCCTACGAATGCTCGTTTTTCTCGAGCTTTCGTCTTTTTTTTCCTTTTCTCTTTGTGGTGAGTTTAGTGGGGGTGGTAGGGGGGGGGTCATTTTTATTCTGGATTGTGCACGGGATTCATATGTTTCCTAAACAAAACATACGGAAGCATGGTGCATTGTGTCCTATTGATCTCCTCAGTGTTTTTAGCCATTTTCTTCCTTCATGTCTCATATCTATGATGGCAATTAAGAGAACGCAGGAGAGGTGTGTTTGTCACTCCTGGGGAGCCTGTCTCACCACGACACATAGACAATTAGCCTGAATGTCTCTGCTGTTGCAAATGAAACATGGGGCGATTCCTTTGAAAGCAAGAGATTGTTCTACCTCCTTCCTGTGGAAGAACTGAAACTCACTGTTCAGTTTGGGGTTGATAAAATTTTGTTCATATCAAATAAGTCTCTGATGATTGCTAAGACTAAATTTTATTTAATTGAAAATATAGTAAAAACAATAATATTGTGAAATATTATTACAATTTAAAATTACTTAATAATTTAAATATTTTAAAGGGCTATTTCAATCAAAAATTATGTCATTATTTACACACTCTAATGTTGTAGTACTCGAGACCGATCTTAAAAGCATTTTTTGAAGGTCTCGTTCTTGTTTTAGTCTCAGACTAAAAGGACTGGGGATTTTATTTCAAGTCAAAACTGCAGGGATATCGCTAAATTGCCATTGCATTGTTTTTACAAATGTTCAATAAACAAAATTTCATTTTTAAAACATTTACATTAATCATGCATTTGTAATTGTACCAATTCAGATGCAACTTCTGATCCACCTCTGCAGTGTAAAGATGAATTTAGTTGTTATGATTTTGATATATTGGTAAAAGCTCTATATAGTGTCTTATTATTGTAATTGTAATTACTGATTAAAAATAAGACATTTCTCAGTCAGCAAATGTGGATCTTTCAGATGAATTTCAGGAGCGCTAGTCTGGTCAAAGTCTTGTCTCGGTCTCAACTTGGTCTCGACTTGGTCTCGGATTAGGTGGTCTTGACTACAGCACTAGCTCACCCTCATGTCATTTTCACAAAAACGCGCATTCACGTGTCATCCATGACGGTTTTGTATGAACGTGCACGTGGAGATTAATATTTTGTAACTAAATCCTTCAGAAATCTTTCTAAAGGAACATTTCTTATATTCATCAATGTTGCAACAGCTGCCTAATATTTTTATGGAAACTACATTTTCGTCAGGCTTAATCACTAGTAAAATCTAAACAAACACAAACAAGAAACATTTTGTTGTTATTTCTGTTTATTGGTCACTATAGCCACTGAAAGCATTATTATGACTCACTCTTAGACCGTTTTGCTTGACTTCACCTGCAGAAACAGTAACTGAGTGAGACTCAACACGGTAAGCCTCCCGTGTGATTATTCAAAAACAAGGTATTATCTACATCCTCACAGAAAGAGTGGATTTACTTATTTACATTTCACAGAGCCCCAGGTAACAGGAAGAGCAGAGAAAAAGGGCAGGCTCCACGCTCCTGTGGAATAGTAATGTGGTCGAAATGCTCGTGAGGTCAAGTGTAAACCGTGGCTTCGACAATGGCAGACCGTCTGCATCTCCAACCCAACAACACTCAATCATGCAGCCCTCTCATGCAGAGAGACTTTATCTCATATAGAAGCTCTGCTTATGTTTACAAAGGAAGTTATTGCAAGAGGATGACACTCAAGAATCAACTGACAGAGATACAATCAAACAACAATAGAAGCTTAAACTTTATCAAAGATGTGACCTTCTGATCATGTTCCCTACTCTTTTTCACATCATTTTCGCATACATTAATACCAAATTTCAACAAACACAGACAACACTCATCAGTTTCAGGTAATGACATATTTCGGGTGATAAAATTCTGGCTGAAACTGAAGATGATTATTTTCTGAGAAATCTTTTCACTTTGATAATTATTTTCATGTTATGACCATTATTAAAATTCTATACTATCATTAAAAAAACACAAACATTAATCATATTAAATGCATTTAAAAGTGAATTTGGACATCACAAACGATAATAGACCGTATGAAAGTCACAGTATGAAAAAATAAATCACTTGGTTTCACTTTATTTTGATGATCCTTTAACACATTCTGTTGACTATAGGTAGTGTTGCACTAACATATCTACTAACTCTCATTAGAGTGTTAGTAGAGTATTAGTAGACTGGTAGGGTTATGGTTAGAATAAGTTAACATGTAGTTGCAAAGTTACATATAGACAACAGAATGTTCAAAAGGGACCATCAAAATAAAGTGTTACCAATGAAGTCTGCATTAACAGTGTTAAATTATTAAAGATTCACTTTAAGTGAGTGTTGGATGATGACAAAGGTAATAAAAGATAGGGAAAATTGCACAAATAAAAATAGCACAATTAAATAATCAATATCTGACTGAAAGAAAGAGATCAGTGCGCTCGTAACACTAGACCATTTCCTACATTACACTGTAATGGCTTTCGGTTTACGAACTGCTCCGGCAACCTTTCAGAGTTAGGTAAATTGCATCATTGAAGGCATGCACAACATTGAGATATATCTGGATGACTTAGTCATTTATAGCGCTTCCTGGTCAGAACACATTAAACAACTTGAGACATTTTTCAGTCGTTTGTCTTGTGCTAATCTTACGGTCAATCGAAGTGCGAAGGTTGAGCTACGGTAACATATTTGAGAAAAATGGTGGCGGGCGAGTTCATCTTGTTAAGTCTAAGGTGGAGGCTATCACTTATTTTCCCATGCCCACTACACGCCGTGAGATTCGTCGATTCTTGAGAATGGATGGGTGCTGCAGGAATTTTTGTTGAAGTTTTCTGTGGATGCCTTACCTTTGACCGATCTCCTTAGCCCCAAGGTGCCATTTAAATGGACGGAAATGTGTCAAGTGAGTTTCGAAAAAATCAAAGCACTAATGATTAATTCTCCTATCCTTTCTGCTCCTGATTTTTCATCTTTGGTTCTTACTTGTTGTTAATGCAAGTGACACAGGTACGGGAGCTGTACTTCCAGGCTGGTATTGAGCATCCCGTTTGTTATTTTTCAAGGAAATCAGTGAGGTTTCTCCACCATTGAGCACTTGCTCTTGTCCTTGCTCTTCAGCATTTTGATCTCTATATTGGTTCTGATTCATATCAGTTGACTGTTTACACAGATCACAACCCCTTAGTCTTTCTGAACCGAATGAAAAACAACAAGCAACATTTGATGCATTGGAGTTTGTTTTTACAGACTTTTGATCTGGACATTCGGCACATTTGTGGTAAAGAGAACATCATTGCTGATGCTTTATCTCGCGTCTAATGGGAATACATTGTATTTTTATTTTTAAAAAAAAAAGGTAAGATGCTTTTTCGTTTTTACCGTTTATTCACTTATGGGTGAGGGTGTTAAATGGATGCATCTGTGTAACATTTATTCTGAGTCTCTAGGTGGCATTGAGAGGGAATTCCCAACTTTTGGGCGACGTGTGATGTCATCGGGGATTCCTGATAAATAGGTTTCAAGGTGACAATGGTATTCTCTCTGATCAACACTCCGGAACAGAAGGGGGCAGTAATGCACCAAAACGCTGTATGTCAACCGCCGTAAAACAAGAAGAAGAAGGAGAATGGCGTTCTCTCTCTGTTTCCCGTTGTTCCCGTTTCTCTGGAGTGATTCAGTTATAATTATGTTATAATTTAATTTGTATTTTTGTGCTTTCGTTGGTCTTTTTCATATGTAACATTCTTTTGTGGTTATTTTAATCAGTAACGGGTAGTGGTTTACCTATCCTATTAGTTCACATTTTGTTTATTTAGTAAGCTTGTAGCGAAAGAAGCAGAGACCCAGCAGACTAGCCTGTTTTATTTTGTAGAGATTTCAAGGAAAGTCTGTTCACTTGGCGGCCATATTTGCAATGCCTCCAGGCAGCTATTTCGGGCATCCAAGAAAAGGTCCTATCTGAATGGGGGAATTCTGAAATCTCAAACTGCTTGGCAAACTCACAATTAAATAAGTAATTTATTAATAATTAATAAGAAATTATTAAATTAATGATTTCAAATCAGCAACAAAATCAAACATGAACTGTCCACTAAATTTTGTTTCATATGCTCATATTTTTCAGACTAGACGATCCAATGCGCATGAGCAGTTGTAATTCTCAGTTTTCTATGGGAACTGGAGCTTCTAAAGGCAGCTGCAGTGACGCACAGACTTAATGAATCAGCGATTGGCTCTTTTACTTAGAAGACGGGGCGTATTCCGCCATTTTGCGCGTTGCAGTTTCTCCCATTCATAACTAATAGGAGTGAACCGTATTTCTATCTAGTCTTTGAGTCAGGTGAGAACTGCTGTTTACTATTGTAAGCGATCCACTGGAGGCGAGTTGTAGTTTGAACCCAAGTGCAGTTTATTGAAACACAAATCCAACATACAACAAAGAAGTCTTCACATGGGTTGGCATGGCAGGGCTTGGCATGAACAAAACAGGAACAACATGAAACTCACCACTGTGGTTACAGGGACATAATCCACAATCATCGACAAGAAACAGGGAAAACATGAAGGTTTAAATAGACTCAAATCAAACCAATCAAACAAACTAATCAAAATATGACATGAAACAGGGGAGACACATGACAGAAGGGAGCACATGGCAAAACAAACATAAAACATGACAATGACAACAAAATAAAAGACATGAAACATGAACATGAACACGTAACCAAAACTACACCCCCCCCCCACACACACACACACACACCCACACCCCCATGGGCGGCTCCCGATGCCCAAAACAAGACAACATAACAAGTCCAAGGAGGGTGGTGAAGCGGCTATGGGGGAGGGATGGAGGGCCAGGAACAGGACATGGACAAGGCGGGCCTGGGTTGTGGGGCATAGGCGGACCTGGGCCGTGGAGCTTGGAAGGACCTGGCAGGCTAGGACGCCTCCAGGATGGCGCTGGCAGTTCAGGGAGCCATAGTGGTGCAGGCAGTCCAGGAGGTCTGAGGTCCGCCCACACTCCATGGCCCAGGTCCGCCTATGCCCCCCGACCCAGGCCTGCCCTGTCCATGTCCTGTTCCCCTGCCCACCATCCCTCCCCCATAGCCGCATCCGCTTCACCACCCTCCTTGGACTTGTTATGTTGTCTTGTTTTGGTTTTAAGGGGGGGGGGTAATGTCTAGTTTTGTTTTTTGTTTTCGTGTTCATGTTCATGTTTGATGTCTTTTATTTTGTTGTCAATGTCATGTTTCATGTTTGTTTTGCCATGTGCTCCCTTCTGTCATGGCATGTCATGTCATGTGATTCCCCTGTATGTCATGTGATCCTGCCATGTGCTCCTATGTCATGTTTTGATTGGTTCACAGGTGTAATCATTGTTCACAGGTGTTCATTGTTTGTAATTAGTCAGTCTATTTAAACCTTCATGTTTTCCATGTTTCTTGTCGATGATTGTGGATTATGTCCCTGTAACCACTGTGGTGACTTTCATGTTGTTCCTGTTTTGTTCATGCCAAGCCATGAGAAGACTTCTTTGTTGTATGTTGGATTTATGTTTCACTTGAGTTCAAACTACAACTCGCCTCCAGTGGATTGCTTACAACTATATACTTGTTCCAGTGACTTCTGCATTTGTGTAATGACTAAACATGCTGACTGTTATTTGGAGTCTCGCTTAAGATGGCTGAATAATACGTTGTTACAGTAAGTCAACTTTGCAGGGCAATTAAAACGCCCCCGTCAATAATATGTGGCAAGTTTTAATCACTATTGCATTATGATTTATTCTAGCAGTCTAATTGGGTAAAAATCAATTCTGAAAAGTCGTCAAGCCAAACTACAGTATCCACTGTATTTTTCATGAAAGAATGGGCACGGCCATTTGTAACTTCAATGTGTCTGGCTTCTGGTGTCATTTACTTCTAGTTTTTTTGTCTGTTTATTACTTTTACTTTATATATAACGTTTAATTGTTATCATACTACTTTAACTTCATTATGATAATCATAAAGACATCACTTTGTTGCGCAAATAGTTTTACCATTTACGGAACAACTAATCTTCTAGTTGTTTACGTCTAGGCGCTAATGAATTGGAAGTCTTGCAAAATAAATTAAAAAAATTACAGCTCACTTCCGCATTGAAAATAAGGCGGACAGAACAACAACCACCCACAACCACTACTCATCAAACTTGCAAATGAAACAGCAGTGTGTATCTGGGGAATGGAAGGAGTGGCACAACATCCTATCTGTGTAGTGTGAAAGCAGAATAAATGAAGTGAAGGAACAGTAATACAGTGTGTTCCACTGGAGACTGACAAGCCCACCGTCTACCCTGAAGCAGCTGAGCTGGCATTAAACAGACAAGATGGGTGCAGAGTGAAGCGCTCACTCAGTTACGGGCGGCAGGAATAATGAAGGGACGGCTCGGCGGAGCAGAGCGGGGGACGAGGATGAGGACGGCCCAGCCATCCAACTGGAGAATTTAATTTCGCGCAGGGGGTCTCTCCTCAACCATTGACTCCCATGCAGACAGGCTACCTGTGCTGGGGACCTGCTGCACTCTTGAGGCATTATGGATCAGTGTACCCTGGTTTTGAGAGAGTGGATGAGAGGGAGGGGAATGGATGGAGAAGAGTCTCTTGGGTGTCTGTCAAGAATGTTTAGAAAGAGGATTAGTCTGAAGAGTACCTTAACCCACTGACATGTTCACACTGCCTAAACACATGCAATACACATTAAAATAGCAACAGTTTTTGGGTTTTGTTGCATCACAGTGAAAATGTTTCCTAATATTACAAATCCAACTTGCAGCTTTAGACATTTTGAAAATTTTCTATCTCTTTGTCTGTCTGTCTATCAGTGCCCCTGTTTATGCCTGGTATTAAAGGGTTAATTCACCCCAAAAAATGAAAATTCTGTCATCAATTACTCACCCTCATGTCGTTCCACACCCGTAAGACCTTCGTTCATCTTTGGAACACAAATTAAGATATTTTTGATGAAATCCGAAAGGTACTTGATTCCTCCATAGGTCCAGAAAGGTACTGAAGACATCGTTAAAGTCGACGTGACTACAGTAGTTCAACCTTAATGTTATAAAGTGACTTTATAAAGAATACTTTTTGTGTGCAAAAACGTAACAAAAATAATGACTTTATTCAACAATATCTTCTCCTCTGTCATTCTTGAATACGTCAGAATGCCGGCTCAGGATTGGCTGATGCTGTTTGCGTGACCAGTGTGAGTGTGATATTGACGCAGGAGCCGGCATTCTGACATAGAACCTGGAAGCGCCGAACGTAAAAAGCGGATGAAAATGACATGGAAGGTGTTATTGAATAAAGTCGTTATTTTTGTTTTATTTTTGGACACAAAAAGTATTCTCATCACTTCATAAACCACAGCAGTCGCGTCGACTTTTAGGTCTTAAGTCCCTTTCTGGACCTTGAAAGTAGTGGTTAAACTGCTGCCTATGGATGAATCAAATAGAATTTGTGGTCTTACAGGTTTGGAACGAAATGAGGGTGAATAATTAATGACAGAATTTTAATTTTTGGGTGAAGCAACCTTTTAAGATGTGTTTTAGTTGATCAGAGAACAAGCTTGTCCACTTTCGACCACTTCCAGTTTGTCTGTTTATTTAAAAATATTGTACATATTTTTTATATTACATGTTCTTAACTGCATATTTTAATATAGTTTTGTTACATACAGCAGAAAGAAAATATAATAAACATCTTATATCTTCACATCTGACTTCAAAAAGAAAGATATCCGATATAATAACACAACATAGGAAACTTTCTTTTAGAGACGCATGGACTAACATGAACTCAGTAGAATGAGATCAAACTAAGAACTCCAGTCAAAAGCACACATCATTGTGGGATGTTAATCACGGTTTCATCCTCGGCCCAGTTTCTCTCCATGAGTTTAAGATGATAACTATCTCATCATAGACATTCCCTTATCTGATCAGAGCGCTATGAAGGGTTATTCATTCAATTAGGGATGAGCCATTGAGATAAGAAGCAGATGCTGGGTGTCAGGGATTAGGAGCGATAGTTGTAGACTGCATCTGCAAGGGCTATCCTCACATCACGCCACGCACGCACATGTTGGCATCTCACGTACATGAGTGAGTTTCACACACACACATACAAAAATTAAATAAATAAAAGCTGGATCACTCTTAGGCAACCGAATGTTTTGGCTCAGGGCGACAGCTGTGGCCCCCCATGTGCGCACAATCGCACACTCACACTTACTGTGGTTCTAGGTCTGTGGTTTATTGGACCTGCCAAGGGTTCAGGTCCTTTAAGTGGAAGTAATTGGGGAAGAACACGCTCCATTAAAAACAACTATTTAATACAATAATCATTCAATTAAAAAGCCCTTGTAGCAGCTGCCACAGCTTATTTGTGTCAACTGCATATTTTATTTAGGCACAGATTTACCACCATTTTTTTAATATATCTTGAATAACACCTTTTCACAGGCATCGCTTTACAAGTACTTGACAATAAGATCACATTTAAAGAAAAGTTTGTGTAATTCACAATCACCTCAAAGATTTTCAGATCACAGTCAATTGATGCAGACTTGAATTGATGAGTACTGAGTGTTTGTGTTTATTGTTTTGACATTTTTAGCATCCATGTGCTCTTCAGTGCAGGAGTACACTTTTAAAAATAACGTTTTTTATTGGCATCTGTGGTTCCATGAAGAAACTTTAACATCTATGTACTCTTTCCATCACAGAAAAGATTCTTTAGCGACTGACTTCCGGATAGAAGAGCGTAAACAAACAATGGTTGAACTAGCTTAATGCTAATTTAATTTCTCACAGGGTTGCAGAAGCACCTCCACTATTGTTCGCCAGCATTTATCTTTTTCACTCTGTCATGGTAGTCCCTTGAGGAAACCTCGTAAAGGCAGGATTATTGTTGCCATAGCTCAATGAACCTTTCCTCCATTGCATTATTTCACCTAGCAGTACCAATACTATCATCTCTCTCTTGTTTATCCATGTTTGAAAGCTGTGTATGAAAGAGCTTCTGCGCTCCTATTGGTCAACTACACAGATGTGATGGAACCTATCGTGGAAGACCAAAAAAAATTAAACATGCAAGTCTTTCTGTCGCTGCGTCCGTTGTCAACTTCTATGACACACTATACGAAACGAAATGTATCTTTTTTTTGCACACCAATGCCCATTATTGTTTACAAATCACCATGATACTCTACATCAAATGGATCATGCCAAAATCAGGCTGATATCATGTAGTCTGAACCCAGCTTTACACATTTGACACAGGCATTATATTAACACAGTGTGATCTATGAGGACCCATCAGTTTTAAATGCCAGAGGAAGTTGACTGGGTTGCTTCCTGAAAAGTGTTGCAGTGAGCTGGCATGTCCACAGGCACACATCGGGCTGATGTATCAGACAAATCTGTGTCAGACAAAGAGTAAGGTTGGTTGGTTTATCACAGGTGAAAGGTCACAAGCACCAAGTATCATGTACAGTAAAAGTATGGAATCTCATGGCATTATAGTCAGTTATTCTGAATCATATAAGCAAATGTCACTACATCAAAGCATGATTTGATGCAAATGTCCCCCAAACATGGAATGTTTTTACAACTATTTAAAATATAAAGGCATCTTGTGTATATTATGTATGTATTTTAAGTATAATGTCTATTGTATAGTATGATATTATAAAGACATCCACATCAACATTGATAAATGTTAACAATAATTTAGTCTTTTACATTTTTAGGTAACATATTCTTAAAAATAAACTCATTATAAAAACTATTAATAATATAATATTTAATATGATTTTGGTGGAAGGCTTTTGTGTTTCAGACAGGGCTTGCATTTTGGAAAGAAGGTTTGAAAACTGCCATTGTAGTTTGGAGCCACTAGTTGTGCATATAGATTACACACTTTAGCTTTAATGTGAGCTATTTTCATATACATTATGCATAGCATTGTGTTATGCACTATACAATGGAGTTTATAGGTAGACAGAACAAGGTAAGACTGGATGAGAGTAGAGAGTTTCTATGGCAAAGTTCAATACTTCAAAGGGTAAAGAAGAGCAGACAATTTGCAGAAACCACATGGCATTTGCCAAGGTTAACATTGACAGCATATTAATCACCATCTAGGTAAATGAAAAAGTATAATCCACATTAAAGAGCTTCACATTTACTGTACTCTTAAGTGGCTCATTGTAAAATCTTATCGTGAGGATGATTTTAATCAGATATTAAATATCGCCGGTGTCTTACAAAGATCACTCATCTCTCTGGTGGCGCTTTAGAGAAGGCCCGGTTAATTAAGGAAGTGCGGTCTCATCGGGCTCCTCCACGCTCCAACAACAGATGTTTTTTTTTTTTTTTATTCCTGTATCCCAGTGAAAGGTAGAGAGCTGATGGGCAACATTTATACTCTGCATCACTCAAAGCCTATTGAGGATCTTGGAGCTGTGAAAACATCTATGTAAATAACACAACTTTTAAATTTCCAGTTCTGTTTAGTTTGACTGACTGTTTATATATATATATATATATATATATATATATATATGTGTGTGTGTGTACCAAGTAATCAAATTGATCAAAGAGTTTTATTTATATAAATGATTGGTACTTCAATGTTAAATATATTTTTCAAGATATTAAAATGAAGGTCTCTGAGACCCCAAACAGGCAATGAGGGTTAAGTTCACAGTCATGCTATTTCATGTACAAACTCATTCCCAACCCTGGTAAGACTTTCAGTTTTAAGACGGTTTACTACGCCGTGTTTTCATTCTCTAAACGCAGACTGGCTTGTATTGTGTTCTGCCTGCCTCAGCAAAGAAGCTCATTACTTCCCTCCTTTTGTTTTATTATGTTCAGCAAATTAATAAATGGGGAGAGTGCTGGAAAAAAAACAGATATGAAAATGTATACTTTGCATTATTAAAAAGGCACAGCCTCCAAAGGTTACACAGGGCTATTGTGGCACTACAGTGTGTGAAATGTAATTAAGGGGAGGGTGGAAGAGGGGCGCAGATAAAACCTCTGTGGCTGGTACCACCTCCCACTTGTCATCTTTTTCTTTCTTTTTTTTTTTCTTGTGCATTCCCTCCTGAAACTTATTCTCTCCGAACTAATTTTGCATGACATATTGCGTTTCTGCATCAGCTATCATGAGGCTACCTGTGAATTAAACAGGGCCTTGATATACAGGCAAATGCGCGGATTACATTTCAGACGTGCAGATACTTCATACTCCCGCTGTGATTTATTAATTCCAGCAAAACAAAACTCACAACATCGCTTACAATTGCATTTGTCTGAGACTAGGCACAAGCAAATGGAGGATGGAAGAGTTATAGGGATGCTTTGGAAAATAGGAAGGCTGAGAAGATGGATACACGGACAGCTTCCGAGCCGGCAGACAATCCGCATATAGGTGGATGAAGTCAGTCATGTGTCCTTGAATACACTACATCTTGATATAAATTTTTCATAGCTCATAAATTTATGAGTTAATAGAGAACTTTTGTTTATTGCCTTTCTTTACATGATGATAAAATTATCTGTAACATATTTCTTTCCTTACAAGTTGGACCATACTGAGAATTATGGGTATCTTAGTTTTCTATAACATCATTGAATGGTCATGTATTTTATCGATTATGTGGTTTTGAAATTAAACAAATTTAGTATCATATTTGTTGGTAACCTTGTCTACTTTGAATATTTTACTAACTATAAATAACTTTCCAACTACATGTCAACTAACTCTCAACAGAGTATTTCGTCTGCTAACACTTTATTTTGATGGTTCCCCAACAGACTGTCTACTGACTATAAGTAGCTTTCCAGCTATATATCAACTTATTCTACTAACAATTTAGTAATATTCTAATGAGAGTTAGTTGCGAAGTTACTTATAGTTAGTAGAATGACTAAAGTGGACCATTGAAATAAAGTGTAGCCCATTGGTCCTTTTGTTCTCATTTTTAAACGCCTTGAATGATCCTTATTACCAGGAACATGATCACCATAATAGTGAGTTCAACAGCCCATCACCATGGCAACAAATGTCATCCATCATCAAAATAATTGTTGTAAAGGAATTCAGTATGTATTTGTTAGTCTGTCCATGTCCACTGCCATTTTCTGTTCTATTCTACGTGTCCATGACTAATGAATGACAGCACAATGATCATTAGATCAAAAAACAATGTTTGATAGTGTGGCAGATTTGTCAAGCATTGCCATCGCCTTTTAGCACACAAATTACGGTATTGCATAGGATACATTTAGAGTGGTGGCATCCTGTTGCTGGTTGCAAACTGAAGGGTTGTTTGCATTGACTGTGATTTAATTGCTGAAGTTGCTATATCATGTGAGCTCCTCTCTCTGCTCCCATTGGAGGTTGTCCCAAGGTGTCGATGGACATTTGCATAAAGTTGAATTCTATTCAAATTGGTTGCATATACAATGGTCTCGAACTGAATGATTTTTAGTAGCTCTAAATCGTTGTAAAACGTGAACGGCCCTTAAAGGTGGAGATCAGTCCCAAAATGCTAATTAGTAGGGCTAGTCCAATAAGTGACGATTTAGTAGGATCAAGTCCCACCCTGATCACAGTGGTGCTCTGATGGAAGGGCCCTGCAGCCACTGGATTATGTTAAATTAATTTGTTTCAGATGTTCACAAATGTCTAGATGTGTAAATAAAGTTTGAGATTTCCCGCTAACCGGAGTACAAAGAAAGACAACTGCGCACACAAATGCTTCATTTACAGATTAAATACTTAGCATCAATTGCATTTACAAGTATATTGTCTGTAATAGTTACTTTATAGTGCAGGCTTCAAGTAGCATTATAGCATAATTTCTGTTGCGCAGGGAGATATTTTCTATTACAGAAATTGCTTTTTAAGGACTACAACATCTGGAAGGTACTACAACTAACTTCTTTCCAGGTTGGTGACATCACAAACCCCAAAAATTACATATAACATGCAACAAAGGGGGTTAGACCATGTAGAGCATGATTTAGAGAAGAGTAAGAGTGTTGTTACTTATGAGGTCATTTTATGCTTCACAACGAGGGTCAATTCAATGCTGGATTTGCACAAAAGATTAACAGTTGTAACTTCTTACAACTTACAATGTAAGGCTGAACACAGTTACTATCGTCATTTTGGCTGCTGAGCTGAAACCTCACAGACACATTCTTGGGACACTAGAGACTTATATTACACCTTGTAAAAGGGGCATTATAGGTTCCCTTTAAAAGTGGAAGACACCGATAAAAATGCAGCCAATAACCGATATGTGCTAATATGTCATGCATCGTTAATGGATATAGACATGGATGATCTGAGAATAGATTATAAAAGCATCATGAAAATAGCCAAAGTAGGTATTTAATAAATGAAGACGCAAGGGATGATTCTGTGGAGATATGTGAATATTTTTGTGGGTGGAGAGACACACTCATTTTAATAACATGTAAATGAGTATGTTAAACTTCAGTAAAACTGTTATGAGACTATAGAGATTGTGCACTTGTCATTTAAATAACTCACAGAGAAAAGTGATACCAATCAGAACAATCAATTCGCCACCTCTACATGATTTACCATCTTTTTTTCCAAATGGATTTCTCTTTCAGCCTCATTAGGTTTAATCAAACACAAAAAGGTTTTCGACATCATCCTCACGCTCCATCATTTCAGTGTAACTCAGGAGTCAAGACTCTTAGCATGGTGGCTAAAACAAGATTTCCCTCATCCCGGCGTGCCTGTCTCTCCATTACAGTACAGCAAAACCCCCCTACGTTCGCCTGATAAACCTTCTCTTCCACTTAATGACTCTACCTGGTACAAAAGCCAGTGATAATGGACGCCAACCGGGCCAAAAGTTGAGCAAAAAAAGGAATGATTAAGGAACCTTATTAAAAGCATCCTTGTGGAGAGGGGGACACGTGATTGAGAACACATTAAGAGACCTGATCCTTTTCAAAGTGACACCATGCTTTCCCCCGAACATCGGTGGAGGAAGACGAAGAGGAAGAAAAAACCTGATTAGGCTGACAAGCACTGAGTGATACTGCAAACCTGTTAATAACATGAAAATTAGAAGGGGCTCATGCAAAGAAAAGAGATTAATTTAGCTGGAGTCCATCTTCGCGGCAAATTGCGAAGTTGTGAATATGTTCGCAGATAATGAGCCTTCCTACTTGTCAGCTCACTTGTCATTTTCTGTAATTAATGTTAAGGAAGACTCCTTCCTGATGGTTGGTATTACTCATGTACCGGGGAAAATTTCTTCGGAGAAATAATTTACATTTATTATCATCAGTCTGTTTGTGTGGTTTATTTCACGGCGGAGTAATTTATTGCAGCACCGTTTCGAGCTCCTTGATTAGTCACTCGTCAGACTGAGATGTAATTTTTTTTTTTTTTCTCCCCTTCTGATGTCTGGGCTGGGGGAAATGAAAGTGTTGTGCCATCACATGGGTGCCTGGGCGGCAATGGCACCTCACGGCTGCCTATTGCCATGTCTCTTTTAAAAAACACAAATTGCGGTAGGGCTTTAGTGAAAAGGCTGATGATTACAAGACTTTTTAGAACATTCGCCTCTTTTTTATTCTTTTTGGATGCCAAACTTACCCATTATTTTACTGTCCTTTCATTTCACCTCTCGGATATACATTTTCAGAGAGGATTATTATAATTTATGCCTCTCAGTTTTCACTGATTCAGTCATCTTACTACGACACGCTCAGTTTGATGTACAGTAGTAATAGCATTCATTCTTAATGAAACAATGCTTTGAAGAGCTACAGTTCCCCAACTGATCATCAATATGCTGTTTATTTATTTTTTTATTTATTTTTTGCAGTGCCAGACAAGATTGACTGCCACTGTACAGAAACGCACAGCAATAAAAAATAAATAAATAAATAAAAAATAGCCCTGTGTGCAAACAAGCTATTATTTTCAGGAACCAAGAGTAAACATGACCTTGACCAGATCTTTAGATCTTTAGTACAAATGTCAGTTTTTATCCAGCCAAGTCAGCCTATTTCATAATTTCAAACAGTATGTTTACGTTATATGTTCATTCCAGAGGGAACGAGTAGTGTTGGGTTGAACTGGCTTTTTTGCTCACTTTGAGGAAATGACATAATTATATATTATGAAAACAATATATTATATTACATATTCTATAGCCACATACATAGCCACAATTAATCACAGCATTGCTGATATTCATACCAACAATGAACAATAAACAAAAAGTGAATATTGAGTAACTAACATTTTAGACTTTTGTATGCCAACCCGGAAGTTAGCATTAGAAATCAAAAGCTAAACATAGGCTATAAACGAACAACAAGACTTCTATGTTACCATTGCTAAGCTTCTGACAACTCTTTCTGTCAACTCTTTCAGTCTTTGTTTCCTTTTCCCTGAAAGTTTGAGGTATAATAGTTTGTAAGAGCACAATTACAAACGCAATGAGGCTTTGAAAGTGAATAGATAAGTTTACCAGTTCGGCTGATGACGTTTAGTGTCCCCGACAACATCTGTTGTCTCATTTAGCCACTTGTTAGCAAACCCCTTTTACAAGGCAATTAAAAGATTTTTTAAAAATCACAAGGGGGTATCACTGATGTATTTTATATCGTAGAATAAAATGTGAACATATCTTGAGCTTGTGTTCAACACAGACCTTATTTCAAGCAATTAACTAAAAACCTTTTCAAAAAAACCAAGTGACTTTATGACGATGGAACCAGAAGTGCTAAAATGCTAACCCATCTTGGGGTTTTGGCCGATAAAATATGTCATCCCTGCGCCACTTTATGTTGGCAGTTACTTTGCCTTTTTGCTACACCAATGAAAATAATTCTAAACAAAGCTACAACAGAATTAACTGTTGCACGACTCGGTAGTGGTGTTCCTGAATGAATTTGTGTTTTGTGTTTCAATAGCTGTTTCAGTGTTTCCATCCACCTACTGTATATTATGCAAATTTTGGGATATTGCATTTAAAAAAAACTGTGGAAATGCCAAGATGGGCATAAATTCTAAAACAAACAAACACACACACACACACACACACACACACACACAAAACACATTCGCTAACCAATAAGAAGACTGGAAAACTACAATGGAAACACATACCAAATAAATCCCTTGATGTGCAACAAAAAGCTAATTTGACCTTTTGAGCTCTTTGCAAGCGATTGCAAAGTTTCTTGGGGGAACGCATTTGACAAGTAATTTCCCCTTCATCTCATATTTTTTTATCTTCACCAGTCACTTTAGGGGCTCCACAGAGGCACAAGTAATTAATGACATACGAAAAAAGAGACACAATGGCTTACCTGATTGCAGCAACATTTTTATTACAGATGATATTGCGCCAATTTCGCAGGAAGTGATGAGTTTGTTCTCTTGTGTTCGCAAATGTTTCATGCATGTGCATAAGTTAAATTTGCAACTTTGGATGGAAATATTGCTAATGACTCATTCATGAATGAATCTTTTAATTGAATGATTCAATGATTCACTCATAAAGGGCACTCACTTTTCGCCATCTACTGGTGTAACCATGTAGCCTGCAGTATGGCGCATCATAGTTAACCAAATTATCCAGTCATAAGCTGCTTTTTCATTAAAATGGTATGTACCCATTTAAAACATTCTTCTTTCCCTCTTTAATCCTATGGCTGATATTAAGAGGTCATTTGTACAGGGAGAAATGTTTCAATTCTCCTGTGTTTTTTACACAGCTCCAGAAATGAAATGAGGGTCTCCACTCTGCCACAACCATAACTCAAGCAATATTCATCTGAGACATATATTCAAATCAGCCTCGGCTTGGGCTCTCTGCTTTGCTTTAGCTTTGTGTTGGCAAATTTATAAGCCTACTTCTTAAATGTATTATTCATCAGGGTGTGTAAATAATGCATGCTTGGTTCCATAGTAAATTAACCCTTTACCTTACCTAAGCTATCAGAATCATTGTTTTGAAAGGCAATTATGTCATTTAATTCATGCTGTAATTAATACCGTAATTAGCTTAAATACTCGGCAACCCAGTGCCACTGCTAAGCTGTCTTAATTAAACAGATTGAAAGGTTTACATGTCTGTTTTTCTTCACAATCAGATCGTCTCAGCTGCAGCGAGGGACACAGCGAGACAATCTGAAATGCAGAAACGAGCATTGAAAAGAATGTAAAACAATGCGAAGACTTCTTTGAAGATTCACATTCCCCCCATAACTTTCTAAATGAATATCCACAACTTCATTCAAGCCAGTAATAAAACAATTAGTTGATTCATCAAAAATGAGCTCATGTTCAAATCAGGCTCTGAAATGCTTTTGTGATTCGTGCTTAAAGATCCGAAACACAATGGCCTGGAGCAGCCATATCTCAGCTGCTCTAAGTAAATGTGGAGGACCCACGTAGGGAAGTGCACTCTTGTGTTTTATTGTTCTGAGACTGCAGGGAGGCAAGTGGACAGCTAATCCTGGGCTGGAGAGTTTTTATCCCTGCTCTATCTGACAGTGATAGAAAGTGTTTTCCCCAAAGTAGAAAAATAGTCGGAGGTAGATGAAACAGTGAAGTGGTCAGTGAATACTGAGGAAAAATTCAGGACCTCTAGCACTTTACACCGCTGAGCGGAGAATAACGAGTAGCTTCACGAAGAGCATAAGTGAAAATTTTGCAGGCAAAGTCCATTGGCAAGTCCATTGTGCATTATCAATCAATGCATGAAGCGCCGCTTACTCAGATCTCACTTCCACACTAAGCAGCTTTTTGGTGGTAAACGCTGCAAATTTGTGAGCTCTTGAATTCGATGCGAAATCCATGTGGGGAAATGTTTCGCCTCACACTAAATTCCAGATTGTGCAAATTCTTATTGAAATGATTGCATTTTGCATGCAGAAAGGAAAATGTGACCACACTCTAGACCAACCACGTTCCTAACACTGCAAATTTTCCATCTCTCCTTTGTCTGACAGTTTATTTACAGCTTCTGAGCATATTAACATTTTGTTTATGTCCCTGATGTACAAAAGTGATGAACAGCTAATATAGTTTGGTTTTCGAAGACGAAAAAAAAAAAAAAAGATCTGTATTTCCTTTAGCAGAGCTTCTCTCTATGGTGTTGACACAATGCGTGGCCCTCCATGAGCGGGTTAACTGTATTTGGTTTGCAGTGATTTTATCAATGTCGTTAGAACATTCATTGAACTAAGTGAGAAATCCATCAAATGGTGACAGCACACTTTAGACTAATGGCTGTTAGGCGATAATAATTTTTAATATGATTTTTATTTCACTTAATTTCATCTCCTCTAAGCTAAGGTCCCATGTCAGAGGATTCAATATGGGGGAGATATGTTGATGTGTTTTAGATGAGCTCACCTGCTGTCGAAGATCAGAACATGGGATACACTGACGTTGATTTTCCATTCACCTTGTTACTCTCTTCACAATACATCAGATTCTTCTAAATCTCATTTTGGTTTCATATTGTGGAATATTTTCTCTCGACTTGTCTATCTGTGTGATAGTGTATTTTTCTTACCCCCTGTAGTATTGCTCCCAGTTAATGTCAGTGTTGTTCTTGACTGAAGGGTTAGGGATAAAAAAAGTCATGATTTGTACATATATTACTTTCTTTATTATGTAGAACACAAAAGGAGATTTTGTGAATAATGTGCTGACTGCTCTTTTCCATGTAAGTAATTACAATAAATGATAACTGTGGATTTCAAGCTTCAAAAAGGACACAATACATCATAAAAATACCATGAAAACTGCTCCAGATGTTTGCTATTGTCATGAATTTAGAACGATTATTAAGGTTATCATCTTTAGTGTGAATGGGCCTTGTTTATTAGCCATAATTGTGGGCAAGAAACAAAGTTGATTGTTATTCTCTGAAAATCTTGATATCTGCGCCAGATCTCATTGGCATTTTTATGAGAGTTCGTTAAAGAAGTAGTGATGTTTATTTTGTGAATGAATCATTCTTTTGAGTTGTTGTTTTTTTTAGTGAATTAATCAATCCTGTTCTTGAATCCTTGTCTGGATGATTCAATCATATTCATTGAACGGATTCGGTTCTGGAGATCGACTGAGATCAATGATCCGTCCACAACAGCTCACTCATGGGGAAGATTATTAGTGAATAACACTGAATTAAATTTATGATAATAATGATAATAATAATTTGATAATAATAATGATTTTTTTTGGGTGAACTATTCCTTTAAAGAGGTCATGACATGAGAAATCAAATTTGCCTTGATCTTTTGACATAGAGTTCTTTGTACAATTAAAACATCCCACACGTTTCAGAGCTAAAAACATCCTCATTAGAAACAACAGCTTTTTTGGATATCGGGGGACTTGTGACATCACACGGGCAAATGCATTTGCATATGACTGCCTCCAGAGCAAGACATCAACAAATAGTTTTACATTATCACACCATAGGCCGTTCAGTCGCTTCACTGAATGTGAGAGTTGCGTCAAAAGCAAATATAACCCATTATAATCAGTGACACAGTCTAGATACAGTAAACAGATGAGTGTCCACTTTACTCCATGCTCGAGGACAAATGGAAGAGTAAATAAAAGCGTAAAGGAACATTCGCGTTGACGCGTCCTGAGATTATTGTATAAAATACATGCAGCCCTAACAGTCTTTTATAATACTTTTATTCTCCTGAGGTGTTTTAAAGTACAAGACCCATAAAGCCTCACCTCTGACCATTAGCGCACAAGATGACGTCAACATTATATTAGCATCCTCATCTGTTGTGCAGACATTCAGCTTTGTAGGAGCTCTCAGCTGTGAACAATCTTCATCACAGCAGCCTCTCCACAAAAAATCCCTTAGTAATAGAACATGATCCTTCCTTTTGTGCTCTGATGATCATTCCAAATGTTTTTTTGGTTTTTTTTTCGGTACAGACAATGAGAATTATCATTAAAATGTAATGTAGCTGTTTTTAATGGAGCTTTCTACATTCATTCCCCCTGCATCAGTAAATAGATGATGGATCCGATTAATCAGATCTCTCCCACTGCCAGGAATATATTGAACGCTGATTTCAGTTCAAAGGGGATTCATTTTGATTACAATGAAATGCGATTTTGTAATAGTTTAAATGTAACCGTGGCCCCTTCTACTCTATAATTATTCAGAGTTTGATGCAGTTCTGGTACCAAACTAATTTTACACTTGCCTTCAGAAATTTCCCCCTCTCCACTCTCACAGCCCGTATCTCCAGAAACAATCTATCGCCCAGCAGAAATTGGCTGAAACATAAAGAAACAAGTGGAACGGAAATTCATTTCGCGCAACAGGATTATCGGCCCCTGTGCCTCTTATCTCCTCCTGCCTGTTTATAGGAAGAAAAAGCAAAGAAAGATAATTTCACAATTAATGGCAAAAGATCCTGGACTCTCGCTCAGCAGCCATTAGACGAAACGTTTTGGAGAAATACTTCTCCATATTTCTTGACTTTAGGTTTCAATTGTCTTGACCCTGGCTGTATTAATGGATAGGCTAATAGCCAGCGAGAATACTTAATTTATGCCAGGGTGAATTAAGAAGAGGTAATGGATTTTGCTGCTTAAAAAAGGGACCAGAGCGAGGCTTTTTCCATGGTGCTTATCAAGGAAATCAAATTATCATATTATCTCTCTGAGTGGCTCTTTTGAAGCCATTTTTCACATTATCTTTGGAGAATAGTTTTGACACTCCTAACACGAGACTGGCTTTATTGTGGCTTGCCAGAACATTCAGTAACAAAAGCCGGTAATGATTTTCTAGCTTTGAATGAGCGGATTGGCATTTACTATCACGCTGGGGACCATGAAGGCAAATAACCTGGATGACAAAGATCCTATTAGAAGTCTTAGATGGGAATCGTGTAATAAGAAGTCTAAAGTTCTGTATAGAGAAATTAAATATTCTATTCAAAAGCTTCTTGTATCCCTCAACTTATACATACAATGAAGCCAGTGGGACTCTTCACACAAGCTCAAGTGAGCACACACACACAGTCAGACACTGCTTTACTTTCGATGAGACTTGTTTGCTCCTAAGTTTATTACACCATACATTTTCAGGTGAGTAGATGATGATGGCAAAAGGCAGCAGTTATTGCAAGGGATGTTGGGAGAAAAGATGACAATAATATATAATAATCCATTCCAATTTAGCAGCTTCCTTTCTCATATTCCAGCAGTCTTTTTTTTCTGGACCAGGTAGCTGCACAAGCTTGGCGGGTGACAGTGTAATGAGAAATATGATAATTTCCAAGCACATTAATTTCATGTCCTGTGGGTTTTGCAAGATCACTTGTTATTCTCAACAAATTAAATCACTATTTTCCCTAGTATCACCCAGTGTACACCTATATATATTCTGGCGTTAAATTAATTGTGTATATACCCTTTTATATGTTACAGTAAGTTCAGTGGGGTCCAGAAGTTCTTTTAAGCCCGTAAATGAACAAGGTTTAGGATTTTGAAAAAATGCTATGACATAATATAAATTCTAAATTAAATTCTGTATGATCAAAAGTGACAGTATTATTAGTGTTACAAATTTCTGTTCGTTTTTTTTTTATCACAGAATCCTGAAAATAAGAGAGAAAAATCATGATTTCCACAAAAATGTTTGAGCGGAACACCTGTGTTCATTGTTAATAATAACAAATCAGCATATTAGAATGATTTTTGAAGGATCATTTGACAATGAAGACTGGAATAATGATGCTGAAAATTCAGCTTTGCCATCAAAGGAAGAAAATACTTTTAAAATATATTCAAATAGAAAACCGTTGTTTTAAATTTTAATAATATTTCACAATATATGTGACCGAATAAATGCAGCCTTGGTGAGCATAAGAGAGAGCAGAAGAGAGATCTTTCAAAAACATAAAAAAAATCTCACTGACCCCAAACTTATAATAGATGGTTGGATGTTCTTTGGATCATCTTAAATCATATTAGAGAACATGAACATCATACTACAACATTCATTAATAACAAATAAAAACAAATGTGTAGCATTTTCACTAGTGGTCTCAGACTTTTGGACCTTGATGTATCATAAAAGTATGTGTTTAGTTATAAGATTTAGCATTATTTGAAACATATTCCATATTGTTACAGTTGCTGTAAGCCATTCTTCCTATGCATTAGTCCACATTTGCAACCTTGTCTTTACATCATCCCTTGGTCTCATCTTCTTGATGAAGACACATTCCCTCACTACGTTTTTTTTATTATTATTATTCCTAGCAGAGGAAACAGATTCGCCCGTCACCCAATGTTGCTACACACCCGGGGGATTGCCAATCGGTGTCAGGAGTGAACTTGAGGCCCCCCTTCTGTCAAACTGCAGTGTAAGGTTGGCAGTTATTTGGGCTTTGTTTGTAATCTTTCTCGGCGCTTTGTCGGGGGGGTGCGCGCTGATATTAGAGCGAGTGCACAAAAGCCCCTCGAGTGGTGTCACGCACAATTAATGTCCCCAGGTAGCGACTCCATTAGCCGTATGAACTCCGGCCGCGCCAGGGAATACTAATGGCTGAGGTGCCGGGGGGCATTAGAGGAGAAAGTGCCCCCCCACCCAATATGCCAGTCCCCCATCACCCACCCAATTCACTTCACCCTTCAACCTGACTAGGACATGTTCCTCCATCTCACTTTAGTTCCCAGCCCCCGTCACCTAGTGCCATAGTCCTTTGCTTCACCAGCCTGGTCGATCACTGCTAAGGAACATATAATGTTTGGACAGTTCAAAGACATGGCTTTGGCCTTCACCACATCTTGAAACTACTTTGAAAAATTCTAAGATATATTTGGGGGTTGGAGGAACTTTGAAGGATTTTTTTTTTTTTATAAATCCTAAAAAGTAAATAAATAATAAAAATACATAAATGTAAAAATACATTTTAATTGTAATAAAAAAATATGTGTAATATATATTACAGTATATTAAATATTTTGATTTATTTTTTTAAATATATTTTGGAAAAAAATCTATATGTTTAGATATAGAAAACATAAGTAATTAAAACAAAATGAATATATATATATATATATATATATATATATATATATATTTACATAAATATTAACATCTATATTGGCAAAATATTCTGCCATCTCCTATATATTTTGAAATATACTTTTAAAATTTATACATTTTGGAATAATTATGATTTATTTATATTTGATCAAAAATACAGTAAAAACTGTAATATTGTGAACTTTTTCATGGGAATAATTTAAAATAAAAGTTTTAAATGAAATACATTTAAAAATGTAATTTATTCCTGTGGCAAAGCTGAATTTTCAGAAGCCATTACTCCAGTCTTCAGCATATATATATATATACACATGTTTTATAGATGTGTATGAAGATATGTGAAAATATATAATTTTTGCTGTATGCAAGGCACGGTATAAATTTAGTCATGTTGTTGGTGTCAAAAATGTACAAAAGCAGCATCATTACGGGATTCTTGCCTGTAGCTTGATCTTAATGACATTGTAGTTTCCACCTCACACAAAAAAGCCATGCGACGAATGATTCCACAATCCATTTATCCATCTGTTGATTTCTCCCTCTGTGGAAAGAGGGCCACCTTCAGCGTGATCAATGTCAGTTTGCCTTCCACTACCTCTCTTCAAATCCCACATGGTCACATGACCTTGGACACTGATAATCGCCATGCCGACCTTGCCTGTGTTGCCATGTCCACCGGTTGAGCTGAACTAACAGGCTGCCTGCTGAACTTACCCCCGGGGCTAACACACATACACACACACACACACTTACCCCACATTCTCACACAACCCCTGTTTCAGCACGGAAGCTAGCATGTCTTATAGCACAGCTCAATGAAATACAACTGCCTATAGACTTGCATGTTGATTTGTAGTCTTATTGTAAGGAAAATTGGAGGGGATAGAAGATGTAATGTAATAAATATATGTAGAACATTCTACATTCAGTCAAAATTAAGTAAGGAATAATTGACTCCAGGCAGTTGAAAAAATAATGCACACCCAAGGTGGTAATGCGGTTATGATGAAAAGCAGACTTACACCTTGGGTGTGAATTATTTTTCTAATAATTCAACGGACCAAAGTCAATTATTCTGCTTATACTATAGTTACCACACCAAGTCATTGTTCAGGTGTTTTATTTCAAGATATTTTTCAGGTTTTTGTCTTTAAAATGGCTCATGTGTGTAGGACTAATTTCTTACCCATCTCATTCCAAGCCTCTGTTGCTAATTTCAAAATATCATTTTAGAGCAAGTAAAGAAGACTTAAGGTATTAAAATGTAGACTAAAGCAGTGAATAGAGAGAGGGGTAGAGAGATTGATTGATTGATTGATTGATTGATTAAACGTGTGAATTACATGATTCTGTGTGGCTCTTGACAGTGTTTGGCAGCAGCATCTCTACTAATAGCAAAGCTGTACGTTTAACTTCTTCAAGAACAGCGATATTACTACCTCAATACTGAGAACTGTCATGAGTCTTTTCAATTGCAAATCTATTTTATTGATAAAGTCAAATGGCAGCACTGACAACAAGTTTCTCTACACATGTATATTTCTTGTTCGTGAGCTAGTGTTTGTCCGTACTGTGTGTTATTTATGGGAAAGAGAACGAGAGAAAGAGAGTCTGATTTCCATAGATCATAAAATCTAATTCTCTGGAGAAAATATGGAATTAGTTTGTCATTTTGTCCTATTATTTGTTATGTGTATTTGCATGGCCAGTGTCTTTGTGGGTTTTATTTATGTTGATGTTGTGGGCTGTAAGCTAGGACCTTTAGAATAACTGAAATAATTTGCAAAGTGATGCGGTACTGTAATGTGGTAAAGACCTGCCTGAACCCTTTTAGCTGTGCGTATCCAGAATAATAATTCCAAACCTTAGAACATTCGTCAACCAATCAGAATCAAGCATTTAAGGAACAGTTCACCCAAAAATGAAAAGTGTCATCATTTACACACCTTCAAGTTGTTCTGAACCTGTATGAATTTCTTTCTTCTGCTGAACACATAAAAAAAAGATATTTTGAAGACTGCTGATAACCAAACATGATGGACCCCATTGACTTCGATAGTATGTTTTTTTCTGGAGTCAAGGGGGTTTATCCAATCATATAGTTCGTCAAATTTTAAATGATTGAAATGTGATCGGTAATTTATTTCCATACAAATAATTAGAGCCCTTTCATTAGAGTCTTTGAGGGACTTGTTCTGTTTCATATTTCAGGAAATTAACATTTCATCTTTTTGCCAAAGCATTTTGGCTCTTCTGGCTTTTGTCGTAATATAACCTCTGTTGAATGTGCATGACCTTTGAGTCCTCAGATGGCACTGCATAAGAAACCATCATGCCTCTTATATAGCCCATGTGCTCAGGAGTACTTTGGAAAACATGTGTCACTTAACACAGTCTGACACTTCATCAAGAAATGCAACTCAAATCTCTGTTACACAAAGAGAAAGCTGTTCAAAGCAGAGATGGGGCCGAGTTCTCTCACCATCTCAGATGGTCTGAAAGACACTCTGTCAGATTTCAATGTTTCAGCTTGTTTTTGGAAACATCGAGTTCTCAGTCCCAAAGACGAAAGGGACCAACCAGACTTTCATCAGCAACAGGTACCAAAACAAACATCTGTCATGGTATGGGGGTGCATCAGTGCAAAAAGCATGAGTGACTTGCATATGTTTGCAGGTACCATTGACGTGGAGGCATATATGTGGATTGTACAGAGACATAAACTGTCATTAAGATCTTCTCTGGGAAGCAAGACAATGCCAGGCCTCATTCTGCACGAGGTACATCAGAGTGGTTTCTAGACACTCTACACCGTACAGTGGATGTGCCTGAATGCAGTCCAGGTCTGTCTCTTATTGAAAATGAATGGCCCATCATGAAAAGGAGAATCAGACAATGACAACCACAGACTGTTGAGCAGATGTCTTGTATCAGGCGAGATTGGGTAAAAAATCCACAAGCGAAACTGGAACAATTAGTATCCTCAATTCCCAAATGATTAAAAATTATAATTAAACGGAAAGGTGTTACAGCCATCAAAATCTAAATTTGTTTATACTTACAAAATACAATAAAGTTGTTCAGTGAAACCATTGAAAATCTTTTCTTTGAACTTTTGTACTTTAGAATGACTTTTGAATTCTTATTTTTTTTTTTTTTGCATTTTACAAAATGTCCCAGCTTTTCTGGAATTGGGTTTGTATAACATTTCTCTTCTTTGCTGGTCAAAGCAGCTAAATAGCACTCTCTGACAGTGAGTATGAATGGAACACACAACATACGACAGTGTTTCGCAGATGAATGCTCATCATATCGTTATCATGCAGGTCTATTATGCCATTCTGATAAGTAAAAAAGAAACAACCTCTTAAATTTCAAATGGATATTGTTTACTAATTTTTATTTACCAGAGGTCGACCGAATGAAACTGTCCATTATCATGAAGTTTTCTAATTGGAGTCAAATTTGTAGGTATTGCAAAATCTCTACCAGTTGATCATTTATGCTGTCACTTGGTCTATAGAGTCAAGCCACCGAGCCTTAGAGCCAAGACTTGCCGTATGGACTCAGCAAGCCAAGAACGCTTAGTGAAAAATGCTCTTCTCAGTCAGAATGCATGAGTGCAGACCTAAGGTAGCCTGTACTCAAACCCTGCCTTTATCACATTACCAATTACGCATTATAAATAGAGCGTGCCTCGCTTTGTTTCCAAGGCTTACTCCATCACGCCATGCAGTCATCACTCAATCTGAAGCCCACACGGCGTCAACCTGCCCTACTTGCACGCAGTCACTCAGCGTTTCCCCCCTCCTGAAAAGACGCATGCTTCATTATGCTTGGCAGTAATGGCACCTACATTTGACACTCTTTGTTTGGGCTTAAGAAATCCCCGGCTGGCCAGAGAGAAAGCTGTTCACAAAAGCGATCAGAGCTGATTTCTGCCAAGTCATGCTGTAAATACCTGCTGTTTAGCTGCGTAGAGGAAAGGGCCTCGTTTTGGCAAGACAGCAAGGTCGATTGTTTAGTAATTTGACATCGACATCATGATTGTGGCACTTGGAGAGTTGGCAAATCAATGTTAAAAAAAAAAAAAAAAAAAACTGATGATGGAAGTTTGGAACTCCTTTTTCACAAATTGTGTATTTATTTTTAAGACCCCATGAAATGACAATTCGAGTTTTGTGGCTTTTAAGTCCACGTGTTTTAGTTTCAGTGTTGGGGGTAATGCATTACAAGTAACTTGAGTTACTTAATCAGATTCCTTTGTCAAGTAACTAGTAAAGTAACGCATTACGTTTTCAATATAAAACAAAATATTTAAGTTACTTTTTTGCATTTATTGACTGACATGTTGAGAGAAATAAAGTGCAGAGGTGTTGATGGTTATTGTAGTTATTGAACACATTTACTTATCTCACTTGCACAAAAAAAATCTGTATTCCTCAAAATGAATAAAAAACAGTGAAATGCAATATCAGAATTTTACGCGAACCGAATTACAAAAACATACTTTATGTATTTAATCTCAATTTATCAACCAATGTCTTTGCTGCTGAACTTCAATGATCTAATATACCATACTAATAAGCAAAAATTACTTTAGATTAGATTTAGAAATAAGTGCGTTGAACTTCATTCTCCTGTATGCTATTCTTCTTTAATCCAGAAGGGCAGCGCAGCTGAAAGGTTTGTCTGCGCCCTATTCGATTCACGATCATACACTCTCTGTGTATATGGAGCGGTGGTGCTGACCGCACGTTTTGCAAGATTTGTCATTGACCCTCAGGATCTGTTGCGCACCAAATCCCCCATCGACCTGTTAGTCATCTCTCTGTACTATCTTCATGTGATAAGTGAAATCTGATTTACTGTAATGTAGCGACTACCGCAGCAAGTATAACCATGTCCCTTTAGGGGTTCCATAGAATGCGTTATTTATTTTCTGTGCCTTTCCGAATTCGTAATTAGTCTTCAGGCACCTCCCTACCTCATATGCTCCCAAAGAATGATACATTTCTGCTGGTAAACATACTTTTTTTTGTACTATACACATTTTTGACCAATCAAATCTCAAAACCATTCAATATGCAAATCATGCTTAATTGCTGCGACTAAAAAAAAATGTCTCTTCAATCAAAAAAAAAGAAAATTATTTCCTTTCCCATAGAATGTTTTTTTTTTTTTTCCACAGAAGAAAGTAAATGAAGACAGAATTTTCATTTTTAAAGTTCATAGGTTTTTAAAAATGGTTAGATTAATACACACAAATATTGATACCATAAAGCCAGTCTGAATGTAAATCACACCAGGTAATTATGTTCATGGATATCGCTTATGGATCCACGATTAAATTCCACCTTTTGCTGTTCCCTCATCAGTAAAGCTCCTGAGTCCTTCACATATTTTAAGTGTGTTTTTACCTGATGTGAGAGGAGATTACACTGAAATAACAGTGGAGGAGCTGGGGAGGTTGAAGAGCAGCAGTAGTTTTCAGGAGAGTTATAGCTGTTGATGAAATTAGACGTGCTTAGAGCCCTCCGGGCTGCTGGGAATTAGAGACTGCTTTAAATGGAGGGTGGATTCATATCCCTAACTCACGCTCGGTAAATAAATCTTTACAAATTTTGCAAATACACTTTGTTTCCGTTGTCTTTGTACTCTGTCTAGTAGTATATCTTGTGGGAGGCATGCATGTTGTCATGTTGCCCTTCTTTCGTAACTGTTTTTCAGGCTGAATTATTTTAAGGGCTGCGTTTGAATATATTTTTAATGATAAATTACCACAGCGAATCATGCTGATGCTACAAGATGCATTTAAAGCTTTTTTTGGCCTAGGGAAACTTAGAGCAGAGGCTCAAACAACTAAAAAGGTTGGTTGTATTATACAGCGTGGATTATCACTACTCACCCACAATCCTTAGCAAATGTGGCAGCCGTTAAAAAGCCTGAATCGTGTGTCCTTGGTTCAATACAGGGCTGTCAGATGAAAAATAAGATACTACGTGGCAACTCAAATCGCTCTCTCTCACCGTGTCCATCCACCAGACAATTTAAACATAACATTAAGTGCATTTCAGAGGAAATTATGCTTGAATCACCAGCAAGATGCCCACTTTTTTTGGCCTGGGCTCAGTCGCTGCACAGATGGCACCTGGGCAAACAGTATTGTTTGTTGTGTTTGATGAGTTGGACAGCTTCAATTTGATCCGGAGATGTGAACTTAATGGGGCCGGTTTGCCAAAAGAGAGGCTTCATTTAAAAACTACTGCACTGGGAAATAACCCTGTTTGGAAAGGCCCTGTCAGACGCTTTCATTGGAGATGGCCAGAAGATATGGCATCTCTTTACACTATTGCGTTACACATCTGCTCTGGCCCACTGCTGAGCGTATAGCGTTTCACTCCTGAGATGTTTGATTTTATTACTGTCTTAAGAATGAGCCAAACAAGTGTTCCTATTGATTTGCACATTAAATATATTAGTAATAAAACAACATCCTGCAGCTAAGTGATAGTAAAATCAATAGTAATTGGTGGCAAAATATTATGAGTGCTTGGTCTGCATTCTCATTGTCTCTCTATATAACTGACCACTAAAAACGGGAGATGTTTGCACCATAAATGTGATAACTATTGATGTCGGATACATAAATGAAAGTAATCGAGTGAGCAGCAAACTTTGGAGTCTTAGTTCAACTTTGTAGGTTGTTCAAATATACACTCTAAAAAATGCTGGGTTAAAAACAACTCAAGTTGGATTGGAAATGGACAAACTCAGCGAAAGGATTGTTTTAACCCAGTGGTTGAGTTAAATGTTGGGTTAAACCTGCTGGGTTTGGCAACTATTAAACAACTATTGTTTAAAGATGACTGCATTGCTTCCTTAAAATGAACCCAAAATATGTTTGAAATAAACATTTATTAATATGTTTAATAAATGAACATTTAGTAATATTTTTGTTGAATAATAATTAAACAATAAACATTTATTAAATTGCTTATTAATAAATCTTCACCTTTCGGTTATTACTGTAGTCTGTAGTAATTATGTGTCTGAATTTTAATTACCAACCTATTTTGGCTTCATTAAAAGCCAGCCAAATAGCAATTTTTTAAACAATAGTTGGGTTAGATAAAACAGCCCAGCACAAACATTTAACCCAACAGCTGGGTTTTAACAACCCAATTGCTGGGTTTATCCATTTTCAACCCAACTAGGGTAGTTTTTAACCCAGCATTTTTGAGAGTGTAAGATCACTGAGGACAATCCAGGACATTTAATAGTAACCTAGATGAAGGGACTGAAGACATGTTACATATCTGCAATATGGGAAACTGGGAGTAACACACATTGTTTCAGCATCTGTAAATCAGTGTCTTCGACTCACACTTTGATATAATATTTGCATGTTTATCTGCAGAAAATGAAAGTGTCTTCAATATCTATGGTTTACTAGGGTGAGTTGTAACACCAACTGAAGACACTGGGATGCTAAATGTTACATTTATTGTGGTAATCAAATGTATTTTATTTATGCAATGAAAACATTTCCTTTGTCACGGTTTTGCCTGAGTTCTAGTTTTCAATTGGTTGCCATGGTTTCTGATTAGTTACACACCTGTTCCTTGTTTCGTTGAACATTATCCCTGTGTATAAGCCCTCAGTTTCTCTGTTTGTCATCATTAATAGTATTGTGTTGTATTTGTGGTACTTTGTTTTCATTAAAGTCTAGTATATCTTGTTTATTCTGTGTCAGGTGTCTTTCTTTTGGATTCTACTTCATAGCCCCATTACAATCTGCCGTAAATTGAAGTGGTTTCAATAACTAACTTATTAGGGTGTTGCACGATTAAGATTGCAATACTGTTCCTAAATGACAATGATTTGCCTGTGTCTATTAAACCTTTGACAAAATGGTTCAAGGATCATTTTGACACATGAATTGGCACCTCTGAGTCCTGACCTTAACCTCAGTGTAAGTCTGTGGGATGTGCTGGAGTAGACTTTACAGAGTGCTCACCTCTTGCATTATCAATACAAGATCTTGAAGACCAAAACTGATCCACCTCTTAATGGAAATAACATAAAAAAATTCCATCAAAAGGTGCATGAATTTTTGGTCACTATCTTGTATTGATAACGCAAGAGGTGAGCACTCTGTAAAGTCTACTCCAGCACATCCCAAAGACTTACACTGAGGTTAAAGTCAGGACTCAGAGGTGCCAATTCCTTGAACCATTTTTTCACAATTTTAACCCTGATGACTATTGGCATTTTCATCCAGGAATATGGCCATGATGTGTCTTCCTACATGGTTGTTTAAGACATGAAAAGCTACACACTCCATCTTTTAGGATTAAAAGAACCGTTTCCAAACATAAAACATGCTAGAAACATAATAATCACTGTAATAATGATCCAGTCATAGACTGCCTATTAAAATACCACCAACTTTTTTTTTTGGCTAGGCACTGTACATATCTATACAATAGTCCAATTTTCTTGTCAATTAAAACCGTTTTAATTCCAAATTGAACATAATATTAATATTAATTAGTTGTAGTGGTACAGTAGTATATTTTAATCATTGTTGCTATTAGTAGTAGTAATATTTATTATGAACACTGATTTATCCTCCTTCAAATCGTCTTCGTGCGTTTTTGTGTATGGGCTGTTTTTCTTTGAATCTGAGGAAAGAATATGCTTATCCCTGTAGTTTACAGCTTGTATAATGAAAACACATCGCATCCCAAACAGTTATGATCGGGCAGTTGAGGATAATTGCATGGTTAGCCTCTCCATCTGTTCTTTCCTACAGCTTTTTAGTGCTGGGAGGAGATCAGGGCCAGTCAAGCTTCACGCACACACTCAATATTTCTGAATACAATACATCAGGGTCCTGTTCACTCATAATCACAAATCAGCATAACACATTACCTATAGCCCCAGCAAACCACGCTGCAGATAATTTCAGAGGTTATTATTTAGTTTATGATTCCATAATGACCTCAGCTGTTCAGCACCATCAGCAATGCGTGGTTCTTGCATAAGCAAAGTGAATGGCTTATTGCATCACATGTTGCACGTTGTATGCTAACAAGGCATCTTAAGAGATCCGAAATTCCATCTCTATCTCCAACACTCTCCGGGTGCCCAGGGGGCGATGGAGGACTGAGCACTCTGCCATCCTGGAGGCCAACAGTGCTTTATAACCCTTCTCACAGAGGACCAGTCGCTACACCCTACTCATTAGGCATCAGGGCCCGATCCGTAAGCATTGCCAGGGAGAGCGGCCTCACCCGGGGCCCAGCCGCTGCCACACCTGCTGCCCCACTCACAAAGCTCACACAGAAATCACAGGCATGAACGATGAGCCACTCGCCTTCAAACTCCAGGGACAAAAGATCCACTCTCAGCCAACGCGTCATTTAAATAATGCAGAGCTGGAAGGGAAAGGCACGAAGAAGCAAGTTTTGGAGCCAAAATGGATATACCTCAGGGTGAATACTTTGCAAACATATCTGTTGTTGTTCAGCCAGCATTGAATCAGCTCAGTGGGTCGGTTTTAATCATGATTTAATCACAAATTATGGGACTAGAGTTTAGCGGCTATGCACGAGCCATGGTGCTTGTGATCCATGCAAGTTTGTAAAAGAATTTTACTTCCATAATATGTGTCAGTCATTGACGTATAAAAGACCATCCATGAACATTTTTGAAAATAATAAAATCTTAAAAGTAAACTCTCTCATTTTTTGTCATTCTAGTGTTCATGTTGGTTTAACACGGTTTTGAAAACTTTCAAGAAAGGTTTTTCTGTAATAGACTAGTAATACTCTAATGAGAGTTAGCTGACATGTAGTTGCAGTTTTACTTATAATTAGTAGAAAGTGGACCATGGAATTAAATGAAAAACTGTTTTTTGTTTGTTTAAGGGCTGTAATCATGTTATGAAGTCATCAAGTAAAAGCAATGACATATTATAGTTGGACGTTGAAATCGCGAGTATACACAACTTAATTATGATGAATTCATAGAAGTTTAAATATATTTAAGTTCAAACTATTTTTATGAAGTTTTTCATAAAATAATAAAGTTTCTGCGAACCAATGATGATTTTATATACAAACTTTTCTCAAATATTAATAGTGAAGCAATTTTATTTTTTTTGCGCACAAAATGATTTATGACATCGGGACATTTTGCATCACCCTGACATTTTTACTTACAAAAAAATATCAAAATGAATCTTAATTGACCCTTTAGTTACTGTTGCTATGTCCGACAAGCCTCTCACGCCACACATCATGTTCTCACGTAGTGAAAAATACATCGCGGAGCAATGGACACTGACAACACATCGATAGACAAGACAGAGCAGGTTACTTTATATATGAAACAGTTTCATATATAAAATATTGTAATTTTTTTAAAGAAGTTTAAACAATAAATACCGTATAGTGGCTTTTTAATGTGTCGTGACAGATCGCTGTGGCTCCTTCAAGCGGCTCGTGAACCACCATCTCTTCATTCTAGTTTATTTATAGTATCAAATAAACATGAATGAACATCAGAAGGAATGTTGTTTCAAGCACGGAAAGATGTGAGTACACACAATTTTTCAAGTTCAAGTTCACCAACGTTAATCTACAAACTTCCCTGACTGCTTTGTCAGACAAAATGGCAGATTCAGGGTTATGATTGTTCAGATCGCCTGTCAATCAAACTGCCAATTGAGAAATTTGAAAACATGCTTCTCATAGAAAACATGTATTCAAGTCACCGTGTGTATGAATTGCATTTTTTCTGTATTTTTGAATAAATTAATACATAGAGCTAAAAATATATCCATTTATTAAGAAAGTTAATGTTGTGACTTTTGATTAAATGGTAACCAAAAGCCATAGATCTGACCCCCAATGTTATTCCAACTGACAAGGTTTTCAAACGCCTCAGTATCCTTCAGCTAAACGGCTTTCATAGATATGAAACTTCTCTGACAGGTTGACATCATCGTCCGGACTACACAAGCTTTCATGTTCAGCTTATCTGTATCATTGAAAGACAAGATCCGTCCACGTGTACTTCCATTCAAACCGGCGTAGGACAGGGGAGCTCCCCCTCTCTGGACTTCCAAGCCCCTTTCAGAAACAAACATCCCTGGTGCTATTTGCACCCCTGCGCTGGTGTTGATCGAGACAGATACATCAGTGGCTAGAGCAGGCTAAATTTTGATGGATGTCAGTGGTGTAGCTGCCGGATCCGCCAATGAGACGGGATGGGTGACATTTACTTACAGAAGGCGATCTCCGCCAAGGCTTCAGTGTTATGTAAATAGCACACCTGTCTGCCCATGGACATGGCTGGCTTATGGAAAAATCTGCCTTTCATTTGAAATATCGGCATGCCGCTTTGTACCATCTGTGGTATTATTTGTTCAGCCGACTGAGAAGAAAAGGACTTCGCATATGAATATGTTGAGTGACAATTTTCCACGGATTTTCACGTTCGATATGAAATCCAGATATCGTCCTGTCACTGTTTATTTATTCACTCAGTGTTTTATCATACATATCTGCTTAAGGGCAGGAAGCACTAAACACAGAGGACTAACCGCTAACCGCAGCCGTGATGGTTATACATAAAACTCATATTTATTTATTAGCATTTTGTGTCTTCTTGACATCCCCTCTGCCTGTGTAAAAGCTTGAGACAGGATACAAAACTGCTATTAGGCCTTGTGCAGTTGTGTAGATGGTTCATTTTCAGTGTGTTGCTCTCAAAATACTGCATACTTCAAAATATTAACTATAAAACATTATGGAGTACTTTAGATACGTAGTCCGGGGGGTGGGGGGGGGGTGATGGGGATTTCTTTCTTTCTTATGCGGAACATAAAAGAAGATTTCATTGAAAGTCAGTGGGGGCTAAAACAACATTATAGTGTTCGACAGAAGAAGAAAAAAAGATAACAGTTTTCATTTTTGAACGAACTATTACTAAGTTAAGTTAGATTCAACCAACCTTAAAAAGCTCGAACCTTTTTTACATTAAAAAATCAAAAATTATACTATTGTTCAAATGTTTGTCATCAGTAAAATTATTTTTTATCTTTTTGAAAGAAGTCTCTTATGCTCACCAAGGCATTTACTTGATCAAAAATACAGTAAAAACAGTATGTGAAATATTGTAACAATCAAAATAACTATTTTTCTATTATAATATATTTTAAAATTTATTTTTAATTTATTTTATTCCTGTGATAGCAAGTCACGTGAACCCTTTAGAAAACATTCTAATACCGTGATTCGGTGCTCAAGAGACATTTTTATTAATCATAATGTTAAAATAAGTTGTGCTGCTTAATATTTTTGTGGAAACCAAATTTTTTTTTTGATGACTAGAAAGTTCAAAAGAATAGCATTTGTTTGAAATATAAATATTTTGTAACATTTTAAATGTATTTAATGTCACTTTTGATCAATTTATGGCATCCTAGATAAATAAAATTTCCTTAAAGGGGACCTATTATAAAAAATTCACTTATATGAGGTGTTTGAACACCGATGTGTGTCCGCAGTGTGTTTAAACAACCAGCCTATAATTGTAAAAATCCTTTTTTTATATATATATAATTCCAATCAGAAGCAGTCTCGTCGATCGAGCTGATTCAGATTCCCCCTATGATGATGTCATTGTAGGAAGAAGCCCCGCCCACAACCGGTGACAATCTGCACTATTAGCATAGACACAGCCCTGAGTGAGAAGCACGGAGTCCGCCATTTCCATATTCTCGCTGTTGCAGCTGGAGTTTTACAATATCTGCACCAAAGAGGCATTACTAAAGTTGTGTTTTGGGATGTAGCAATAGACTTCATAGACTGCTGCAATCTGAGTCACTGAGGAAATCATGGTTAAAATTCATTTTTGAAAGAAATGTTCCGAAGAAAGTAAATAAAGGTACGTATGTGCCAATCATTTTAAGCCGGACTGCTTCACAAACAAGGGTGAGTTCAACGCTGAATTTTCACAAAGGTTGATTCTGAAAGATGGCTCAATACCAAGGCTTTGTGCTCAAACTTCATGTCCAGAACTGACGCTGCCCTCACGTGCTATCGGAATTATCGTAAACGAGAGTTTCCAAGTTAAAAATTGCACATGAACACCCTTTCTGACATTTTGTTACATTTTTGCATAAAAAAAGCATACGTTTTTGAAACAACGCCCTCTTCTGGAAAGGGGGCCAAGATCAACAGTTCATTTGCATTTAAAGGGTCACACCCAAAAACTGGAAATTTTAACATGCTTTAATAAATGATCTGTGGGGTATTTCCTAGTGCACAAATTTATGCGTATATGAGTGTAATTGAGTTCAAATAACAAATCAAGATTTTACTTTTTAATGTAAGCTTTGTAAATACATTGAAGAAGCTGCTATATGACATGCTAAAAATGTTTTATACAAGATGTAACAAGGTTCCCTGTTCCTACTCTCTATCCAAAAAAAGGTTGAAGACCTCTAGCCTATGGTTGTCATCCATTTCTTGCCTCTAGTAGACAGTCCAGTCACATCGGGCAGTCATTTCAAGTGCAATCCTCTGTTAGGTGTTCTCTCTCTCTCTCTCTCTCTCTCTCTCTCTCTCTCTCTCTCTCTCTCTCTCTCTCTGTCCCCCCCCCCCCCCCCCCCTCTCTTTACTTTAGTCTCTTCTCCACCACTTCTTTTTCTCCCTAAAGGAATGGTGAAAAATGAAAAAGGACAGGGTTGGAAAAAACGAGGTGATGGATGGTTGGGCCATCCATTTCTGAAAGCATGGTCTTCTCAGGCAAGCCAGGCAGTGAAATTTACATTATTAATCTTGTGTAATAATCTACGGTAGAGAGGGAGGAAGAAACAGTGGTGTGTGAGAGAGAGAGAGAGGCACTGGGAGAGAAGTGAGTGTGTGTTTGTGTAAATGTGTTCGTCACTGTTGCCATACGTCCCATATAATATAGAATCATCTCAAATTTAAATAAATGAATTACATTCCATATTAAATTCTTATGGGACACAGTTTATCTTATGTAATAGCCAAACAGCTGAAAACACTTTGGGCATTTAGGCATTATATTTATGTATAAATATAATAATATAATCAATAAAAAATAAAGGGATAATTCATCCACAAATAAAACATTCTGTCATCCTTTACTCCTTATTTTCCTGAGCTAAATTGGCAACGCAAATTCTTTGTGTCCAAATGTGTGTACATACAGTATAAGCATGTATGTTTTTGAGTGCAGCATACAATAGAGCAGGTCAACATAAATATGACTCATTAATTACCCTTAGGTAAATACAGCCCACTTGCATCTCTCTAATTAGTTTTATGTCATCATTGCCATTTTTTTAATTATTATTATTTTTGCAGGAATGTGTAGCAGAAGGCAGACAAAACAGAATCCACCGTGCTCCAACAACAATGAAATATTCATATTGTTTTTTCCCCCTCTTGCTGCCACTCCTGTCCTTCCTTAGTATCTCTTTCTATTCCTCTCATCTTCCTGCACTGCTTCCCTCACTCTTTCTTATTCTGTGATATATTTAAATGTTAATAACCATTCATTCTTGACACCCTATCTGCTGAGCCCCGAGTTTAACAGGAAATCTATTTAATCTGAAGAATCTCATTACATGATCATGGCAGCAGCCAAAGGCATGAAGGTGCTTGAGAGAGAGAGAGAGAGAGAGAGAGAGAGAGAGAGAGAGAGAGATGGAATGGAAATGGCAAAAGAGAGAGGGGGAGATGGAAAAATGAGTGCAATTCTTTAATTTAATCCATAGCTGTGCATGGAGCAACAGAGAGATAGCAAGGAAGCCCCTTCTTCTCCAGCTCCATTTGACTAGATAATGATTAAATGTTTTCTATTGTGCCACAGCTGGTAGGTTTTATCATTCTAAGAGAGGGTGAGAGAATGAGTGAATTGATAAAAGAAAAGAGAGAGAGAGAGAGAGAGAAATACACCCCCAATGCTTTTGACTGTCTTTCAAATATTAACTCCTTTTAAGGCCATTAAAAGATTATCACTGATTTAGCAAAATGTCGGCTGGAAACATTAGAAACAGCCTGTTCCTCGTGAACAAACCGGCGAATCCCACCCTCCCCTCCCTATTATCTCATTCACCCAGCACTATTTAATTTCATTTCCATGAATATGCAATGAATTTAATTTTGAGCACTATTTTCATCTGCTCCTGTAATCACAAAAAAATGCCAGTGTAATTAGTTTCTAATTACTTGCTTTAATTGTTGTAGTAATCATTTTAATTACCCAAATGCACAGACATTATATGCTAAAAAGGAAATGATCCTCACGCACCTCCTACCTTGTCCCTCTTTCTTCTCGAGTTTGATATCTCGATTTTGATGTGGACCAAACGTCTATTGAAATACAGAGCAAACAAGAGCCTGTGTTTGTGGACGTCAGATAAAGCACAAGAGAATAGAAAGAGAGAGAAAACAAAATAACACCAGCAAGGTAAGCTGGCCCGCCGTACGCCGTAGCATCCCAGCAATCTGCCGAGCGGAAATTTGCATGCCCCGGAAAAGCTATTAAGTTAAAATATACAGTTATTGTACCTTTCTGGGCCTAGCGCCATACAATTGCTTATTGCATGTGCTTATAGCTGGGCCCTAGCAGATGGTAAATCATGAAATTTTATGAAATTATTACACTGGCGAGGTGTTTTGAAAAGGAACAGCTGTGAGAGAGATGGGACATTATAAACACTCACAGGTGTTCCGTCTCTAGCCTCCGCCAGCCCTGACATCAAAAAATTAAATTATAAACAAACCAGCAAATGTTGTAATCTCCTTTGCAGACACACTACTTACAGGGGGAAATTGCTTAAACTAAGCAAAGAATTAAATTTTCATTTGCATAAAATATTTACGGAGGCGAAGAAATTTCATCGTGGGGCTCTCCTCAGTGCTCGGCTGCCAAGTTTTGGGGGGAAAATTGCGGGTGTGCTAGTCGCAGCAGGCTAATGCTAACATGGAGGGAGCTCCATTAGGGACAGCGCTAATGGGTACTTCACCCAAGCACATATGGGCGAGAACACCTAATAAGAGCTGGCTGGCCGCTGCCAAACTCTGCTGCGAGCTTGTGTTTCTCATTAAGATTTTATTCCTACCTTAGTATTTAATTAGCCACTTCTGCACGGGGACTGCAGGAGATGGCCTGGGAGTGCTAGCCTGCTAGCACTTTGGAAATTCAGATGTAGATGCTCTTGTAGCACCGCTCTTCGGGTTTTGGCACACTTTGTGTGACCTGGCTGGACTTCTCGGTGTGAGGGCTTGACAACTGAGAGGACAACTTTGGCATCTTTACAGTTGTGCCATTGTTTTGTCCTGGAGACGTGGCATTATTGTGATAGTACTCCTGTTGTAAGAATTGCCATGGTGATCCCATATAGCAACATACAGATTATGCAGATTATATACTATATCATGCTATATATCATTCATTTATATCATATCATATATACTAAATATGAGTATATTACCTGCATCTAGCTGATATTCTTAAGGTCAATCTTATATTCATAATCACAAAATCAGTTTGAATGTCAGCTGAGGAATGTGATATCTTTGTCCTTTTAACATCAGGCTCTCATCACTCCCATAACAGTCTTGTAAGATGTTGTGTAAAGTAAAAACAATGTCCTTGTTTCCTTGGTGCAGTCCATTTCAATATAAAAGTCTTTACGACTAATTCATAAAGTCAGTCTTTGCCGCCATCTAATGCCATATTAATGCAACTTTCACTGAAGTCAAAATATTCTCTTTCTCAATACCAAAAAAAACCGGCATGTTATTTATATAAACATTATTTGTTGAAAAATAATATTCAAATGAACAACAATAGCTACTATAACAGTATAAGAAATAAAATAGGAAATAAACACAAGCAAACAGTTTAGTCAAACTTACAAAAGCAGCGGTCTAGTTAGTAACTTACAGGATTTAATTTTAATGTAAATATAAAGTTATGAAACTTAATATAGCCCTTAAGCCAAATCTATTACCTCTAGAATAAGTAATAGATTAAAAAGACTAAAGATTGGCTGTTTTATATATACCCAAGACAAATACCTCACTATCTACATAAGAGCCAGTGGAAAATTCCTGAAGGACAGGCAAAGATGAAGCTGTTCTTTGCGGGTACATGAGCACTGAACGGTCGCTCACATCTCCAAAAGCTCTAAACAAGTTTTCTAATAGGTGCTATGTTCACATATAAATTACATATCTACATTCTCGCATAAAAAAATCCTCTTAAAATAACATTCCGTTATAAAATAACACAGTACCTATAAAAATATGGTGGGTTTGCCCATCCGCCATGACACTAGCTGTGAGAATGCTGACAGCCGAGTGATTCAAACGGTGAAACGGTTCCCGTGGTGATACTGGTAGAATATCGCATAGCAAAAAAATATGCCATTAAACAATTGTTCAAAATATCAAATGTTTAAAATACTTTGTTGTTTCCACATTCATTTAGAGATTCAATGTAGAAATAAATATATGGTTTTAATTGTAAATACCATGCGTGATTAATTACAGAAATCAATTCATTAATTAATCATTTTTAATCGACAGCCCAATACAATGATTAAAAAAAAAAACCCTGACAATAGAAGAAAACACACATTTAGAGAGTTTAAAAAACACTGATAATCATTGCAATCAAGTGCAGGTCACTTGTTTGGATTTGAAAAGCTGTCTCGCAGACATGTGAGAGAGCAGGGAGAGAATGAATTGCATTTTCTGACGATGTTTCAATGTTGCCAAATGCCAAAAGACATTTGCTGATCTGAAAGTAATATCTAATGCACTGCCATGGGCTAAGATTGACTTTGTGCTCAACCCTGCGTTGACCGGTTTCACACGGCTCGTACTCTCATTGATATGATCTGAAACACACTTAGCAAAGTGTTAAAAACAATCCTGACATCAGACAAAACTACAGATTTGCATCTTGACACATTTAAGTCTCATTTAGTAAGTATTTGCAAATACAGTATAGGTGGTAAACACTTATTCGAATGTGTAGCCAAATGTCAAATTTAATGTATGCATTGCGATAACTTTGTTTTTTTACATCCTGCTGTTTTCCAAATTATAATGTCCTTTCATGGCTAAGTATTTATTGTCTATGACAGGATATGCTGGTAAAGTATTCAAATGAGATGCTTGTTTTTCCATAGTTTTGTGAGTGGGCCAACGCACACTAGGCACAGAGGCTCCGCTGCAAGGGATTCTGGGAGAGTCATGCATATTCAAATCCACTGCTGGACACGGTCGCCCTAAATAGGCGAGAAGCGTGCAGTACTTAGGGCGTGATTTGTGTATGTGTGCTTTTGTGTTTGTGTATGAGCGTTTGTGAGTCTGTGTTTTGCTTGTAATATCTTGTACCCCTGGCACGCATTGTACTCTTCCCCTCGCAGGCACAATTTTCACATAAGCTCCGGGCTGCTTTCACCCCTGTCTTGCCATAAGCAAGACAGATGCAGTGAAAGTGAAGCAGTGCATGAAATCAAAGAGTCTCTGATTAAACACCATGGGCCTGGAGACAGTCTGGAGAGGCTGCCCTCCAACCAGCACTACCTGAGATGTTAAAAATAAGGGGCGTAGGAAGAGGGAGGACACAACTAATGAAGTCGGCAAAATTACCCTTTTAGTAACAGTACTACATTGGAAGTTTATTGTACATTATGGTGGCTGATTTTCACTTATTTGATATGTAAATAAAATAAAAAATCATATTAATTTTAAGTAGAATATTTCTATATAAAGTGAACATTTTTCAACTTTAGCTAATAAGCAGTGGATACTTTCCATTTAGTAATACACAACTCTTAAAAGTAAACATAATTGACCCTTCACAAAGTTACCCTTTAGTTACTGTTGCTATGTCCGACAAGGCATGCGCTTTCAGGCCACACATTATGTTCTCAGTGAAAAATACATCGTGGAGCAAAGAGGACACTGACAACATGTCGACAGACAAGACAGAGCAGGTTATTTTTAATATGAAACAGTTTCATATTTAAAGTATTTTTTTAAAGAAGTTTAAACAATAAATACCGTATGGCTCTTTAATGTGTCGTGACAGATCGCTGTAGCTCATTCAAGCGGCTCGTGAACCACCATCTCTTCATACTAGTTCATTTATAGCATCAAATAAACATGAATGAACATCAGAAGGAACAGGGAAAGACGTGAGTACACACAATCTTTCAAGTTCAAGTTCACCAACGTTAATCTACTAACTCCCCTGACTGCTTTGTCAGACAAAATGGCAGATTCGGGGTTATGATTGGTCAGATCGCCTGTCAATCAAACTGCCGGCAAAGGGTCAATTATGCATTTATTTATATTATTTGCATTAGTGTCGTCACTATTATGAGCAAATAGCAGAATATCACAGTTTTAGATATTTTTCATAAATTAATTGGGCTTGTAATTCCAGATTTATTGACTTAAGGATTTTGGTTGCGGTGAATTTATTTAATAATTGTAAAGAAAAGGCTTTTTTTTCCCCAGACATTAAGATTATTCATATTTTTAAATGTGGTTCTGACATCATTGGTTCGTTAGCAGTACACATTACACATTTTAAGCCAATCGTCCAAATCAATACCACATTAGAACTGTACGCTCCCCTCACTTGAACAGAAGCGAGTGGTTTATTGGCAAACTAATCACAGTTTGTTAATACCAGCCAATTCTACATATCAGCCAGCATGACCTGTTTCTAAATGTAACAGACTTTTCTCATAAATGTTCTAGAGGAATCGTACATACAAAAATAAAACAATTTGAGTGTGATGACAGAAACATTGCAATCATATGTATTAGTAGTTAAAGGTGTAATCTTTCTGATTGTAGGTCTCCATTGACCTCCTCACGTCTCATGTTGATGATATTGAAGTTGTGTTACTGGATCTTGAGCATTATCTAAAGGTCATAACAATGAGTCACTGACACAGCAGCTAGCTGGGTATTAGCAGTGCTGAACAAAGCTAAGAAGCTATGTCAATGTCTGTTTGCAGACTTTGTGTTGTTCACTGAGACTTTTAAGGTGAATAATTTTATATTAAAACATTTTAAACATAAAGAAATTAACAGCATATTTGTCATTTATCTATTAAATGATTGATAGAATGATTCCAAGTTAGATAGTAAGTGATTTAGCATTTGGTTTGAATCTAGCTTATGTTGTTTTGAATGCATTTTCTATTTTCTTATGGATTTCTTTCACCCTCTTAGCACATAACCTCCTCAGAAACTCAGATTTTTGGGGGTTTTGAAACTACTAACATTTCACTGCCATCTGACTGTCAGGAAGCATCAGCCGACAAAATGCTAATGCTAAAACATAGCTAAATTGATTTTACCTCCATGTATAACTCATGATGATTTGAGAGGATGTGTTTTTCCTCTTTTCCAGAAACAAAAGATGGATCCAATAAAGCATTCCATATGGTTAATCCAGTGAAAGGGCTGTGAACACTTTGCTGCTTGTTTATGGTGCTCTAAAGCTAAACTGTAGCTTCTTTAGCTCAACAATATTTCACTAGAAGAATCTCATTATAACTTCTAATGACAAATTCAGCCTTTTCAATTAAACCCTTCTGGATCATGTTATCTTAATGGAGAAATGGAGGTTAGTGTAAGACTACTATAAACTATATGAGCAGCTATACTCAATGAACTGTTAGTGATAAAATGTGTAGTGGGAGTAAATTACAGTTGATACACTACACACAGACAGAAATTTCCTGAATTACATGGCCCATGGTCTCAACAATGATGCATAAGACAGAACTGATTGTGGTAAAGATTCATTTTTTGGTGTCTGAGTAATTAAAGTAGATGTTTGACCCTGCGTGCTGTCTCGTAAAGGTATTTTAAATGGACAGAAAGGCAAAAGTGTCTGATAGGGTTCTCAACAGGAGAGGATGCTGAATATAGTAATTAAATGTGCCGGCAAATAGCACCAAACTCATCAACGAGAGCGTTTTTAATGAAATAACACTCTAAATGAACACTGGGAGAAAATAAAAAGTGAGCAATGGCTTTTCGTTGTACTCTGAAATTTTAATTGCCTGTCTGGAGAATATTAGATAAAGCTTGATTAGAAATAAATTGGAAATCTCCGCTGAATGCATCTGCTGATGGGAGTATTATTAAAGCAGACTGCTGTAGAGGACCGGCCCAAAATAAATAAATAAATGAAAAGTGAATCTGGAACTGATTGATTGAACACCAGCCCGTTTTTCCTAGTAGAGATTAAAAAACTTTGATAGACATGAAAGGGCTTTTTCCCCCTCTGTATTCTTAATGATGAATCTTGCCTTTGTTTATACAGTAGTTTGACTGTTTGTTTTGCTTATGTATAACCAGTTTGGTAACTATCAGAAGTGGCCCGGCAAAGCAACAGGAGATATCGTAAAATCTGTCTTTTAGCTGTATATCTGGCAGAAATGGTAAAAGTAGTATGCTAGTGTTTTAGTGTTTAAGTTTTTTGTTTCAACGGTGATGAGCAGCACTACATTTTATACTATTTCTGAAAAGTTGTGCTAGGTGTCTCTATCCACAATGGAAAATTATTGGACTAAAATCCTGATACTCATGTTTCTCAAGCATTAAACCCGTTCTGAATTCAGAACTGTATACTAGCATACTACTTTTACTATTTCTTCCATAGAGGTATGCGGTTCCGAATTCAGCACTGGACTCACTACAGAAGTTGGGAAACATTGGATATTATAACACAAATCTATCAAGTTATACAAGAAAAACGTTCAGAAGATGCCTCACAGAAGCATCTGAAAAGGTATATGTTTGACTTTTTTCTATTTTACGCCATTTTGTAATAGTAGAAGTGCTAGATATCACAACACATCAGATGTGTTTTAAATGTCCTTTCCTTCAAATGGATGACAACAAATGCTTCCATGTAGTAAAAAAGTTCCATGTTTAATTTGAGATGTCACTATTGTTCCCACATTCAGATGTACATAATGTACATAATGTATAATGTAACTGCAGAGTATGCATCATTTGGGAAGCAACTTTGTAATCGTCAGCAGTGCAATGTGACAGGACCCACCCACACACACTTCTGATTGGCTGAGATTTTTTTCTTTCAGTGCCTCTGGTCACGTTGTGCATGGCTAGAATGCGATGTAAAGGACAAGTCGGTATTTACATAACACTAAATAGGTCTGTACGTCCAAGATGAGGTCAAATTTACAAAGAGGTCAAGCAATTAAAAGACATAGACCTTAAAAAGTATCCGTGAACAACGTGAAGAGCCTCGTTCTCTCTTCCTCCTCATTACATATGTCTTCCTCGTGTATAAGTGCGACCTCTGACTTTTCCCCCTGATTTATTTCCCGTGTCTGTCGTCATCATTGGTTCCTAGCTGCCGTTAGCACCCAATTAAACTTAAAGGTCTGTGAGAAGAATCCGACTGAAAAATTATTTGAGCCCCCTAATTATATAATTTCCACCTCTGCCTCACATAAATTCCAGCTACGCTTTTAATGGCCTTTAGTACTTGTTCAGCAACTTATAAATTTCAGTGATCCTTGGAAAAAGGAGTGAGGATATGTGCTTTGTAGACGAATCCCGCCGTTGCGGAGACTCTGTAATGCTTCCTGCTGACCTTTGGGCGGTAAAGCAGATTTATTAGGCAGTCAACAGCATTTTCCACTGCGAGAGGATGGCGGGCACGTACAGCCTCTCTACCCAAGATGTCATCACTGTATGTGCAATCATTTTAGTATGGAGTATGCAAAAGTATGCATGTTCTGAATAGAATATATAATATAAAATTAATTATGAATTAATATTATGAATTGTAAATCCATTGGTGCAACTGCCCAGCTTGATCTCATTAGAATTCGAAAGTGTTTGTAAGAAATGCTTATATGTATGTTTTGTAGTTTTGGATGTAATACAAAATTAAACACTCACAAAAGAAAAGAAAAAAAAAACACTCTCTTCTGTTCAAGTGAAGGGAGCGTACAAGTTTATAACATCTAAAACATATGCACAGCTTTATAAAAAAAGTCATTTATATTATATTAATATTATAAATACTGTATAGGTATACATTTTACTATTATATAGATTTTTTTTATTAGTACTTAACCCTAACCTCTATCCTAAACCTGACCATTGCTCAAATATATTAAAATAAATAATTAATAGGCAGATAAATATACCGTGATAACTTTAGTCACAATAGTATAGACAGTTTTGAGTTCTGATTTGAATTTATTTTTTTAAATGTGATGGCTTTGAGAATATTTAAATAATCTCATTGATTAAAAACAACAAATCAACCTATTGACTGCATGAATTCAATATTTTATGAACCTAAAAAGATTTGAAAACATTTATATCTATAAAGTTTTTGTTTGGTTAGATTCTTGAACTGCATTAATATTCTTTTTCAGTATCTCTGCAAGGAATTTCGAACATTAGTGCTAAGCTGGTGCTAAAACAATACAGAGAGTGCACTGAAATAATGAACGTCATCAGTGGCAAATAAATTTTTCAAAGAATTCTCTCTGAATCTTTCTTATTTTGTCTCAGTTTGTAAGAAGGATTTGATAGATCAAAACAACTCCCACTACCCTCCAACAAACACCCACACACAAACAAACTCACCTTTCTAGAAATGACTGGTCTGTTTATGCCTGTAATTGGCTTGGCTTGATGTTTTCAATACAAGGAGGAACAAAAGGCCGTTTTGGTGAAATAAGTAGCCCAGGATAACAGTAGCCATCAGGGTGACAGGCAGGGCAGGAGGTCAGCAGACTGCAGAGCATGTTCAGTGGGGCGCTGGGTAATAGAGGACACTGGGGACACTCCAGCCCAGTCGGCCATGAGAGAGAGAGTCTGTGTTTTAATAAGACAGACACATACTGAGGTTTCAGCACAAAATAAAACGTGAGGGAAAAAATAAAGTTACTTTTTTTTTACTAATACAAACCATACATTTCATACAGCTACTATATGAGTATGGTTACATGATTGTGTCTAGACGGGTGTTAAAGGGTCACTTACTTTTTTTCAAACGGTGAAAACAGGAATCTGTTCATTTATTTTTTTTAAATGCAATCCATACATGCAATGAATACACATCTTCAATGATGGTAATGTTTTTAATGTTTTCAATTTCTTGAAAATGAAATGAATTTAGGTCATTATTTTAGGCATAAAGTAAAAATGTTCTTATGTCATAATGAAAAAATTAGGAAATAATTTGGTATTAATAGTTCTTTGAAAAAAACACAGTATATAATATTATATATATATATATATATATATATATATATATATAAATGAAAAAAAAAATATTGTCAGAGAAAATTATTATATTGTCCATAGAAAAAATTATCTCAGACAATATTGGAGTCTTGGAAAAAAATGCTTTTAAGTCGACTACTATTAACTGGATTATAACAGTAATGGCCCTGTAATTATGACATCTAATTGAAACAAAATATAATTTTTCAAGTTATAAAACAATACAGCAAGAGAGAATTATCATCATCATCATTTTCTTCACAAGTATAACTCACAGTCTGGATCAGGTTAATGTGATTCTCTTGTTGGTGTGAGAGTGAGATATAGTTATTGTGTGTCTCAATGTTTTTCCTTTTCCCTTTTCCTCCATTTTGATAACATTGATTAGACAAGGGGAAAAAGGAGAGATAGAGAAGGAGAGAGAGAGGTGAAGATGCCGACATTCTATCATGGCAGACACATATTGACTGGCAGTCTGAAACTAGTCACTCACTCATCAGGGCTGGCTGGCCTGATTGAGTTGCCAGGAGCGCGTAAATGAGGCCTCCATCCACTGCACTTTGAAATGAACTGCAATCTTTTTCGGGCCTTGTTGTTTAGAGGAAGAAAACGACAGAGGGGGAAAGAAAGAGAGGGGGATGGAGATAGATTTAAAACCCTAGAGGATGGATGAGAATAAGTTTATTGAAAGAAAAGAGTGAGAGAAGAAAAAAAGGGTACAATAATGAGCGAAGCTGAAATGGTGGAGCTGTTGTGTTTTGGGTTGTTGGGGTGCTCAGATTCCTGAGTACTGGGACAAAGGCTATTGACAGGACAAATGTTGTGTATTAAGGAATTATTTTGGATTCGCTTATGTTTGGGTATCTATATCTTCCATTTTCTCATAAAATCTGTGTTTTTCCTTGCCTGTCGCTTAGTACTGTCAGATAAATAATGTGTCAAATATTTATTATAAAACTGACATACCATTACTTCGAAGAATAAATGAGCTGAGACTGGAGCATGGTTATCAATTCCATCTATTCATTTGCTGCAACAGTCAGACATTGGAAAATATCATGATTAAATAGTAACATTTTTCATATCACCCATATTTTAACTGCAATTTAAATTTTGTTGAATTAACCTCTTCCTTAGTTATCGCTTGAAGAATGATGGCTTTGGGGATTGTGAGGAATAATGTAATATCATAATGTTGTTAAAATAAAGAAATTAAAGGCATGTTTATATTAAAGGGAACGTTCACCCAAAAATTTAATTTCTCTCATCATTTACACACCCTCAACTTGTTCCAAACCTGTATGAACACAAAAGAAGATATTTTCAAGAATGTCGGCAACAAAACTCATTGACTTCCATAGTGTTTTAATTTTTTTCCCCCATATATGGAAGTCAGTGGGATCCACTGTGAGCTCACTGACATTCAGGAGAGAGAAATTCATAGAAGTTTGGAACAACTTGAGAGTAAGTAATTGACAGAATTTTCATTTTTTGGTGAACTATCCCTTTAAGAACATTCATTTATGCATTTTATTTTCTACTTTGACAAGGAAATATAACATAACTTAGACACCTGTTGTTTTCATAATACTGATGAGATCACTATAAAATCAAACAGTGATCTCCATACAACCCATAGAAAGAAACACATGGATGTTAATATTTTATGTGTATTTCTTCACTTCAGTTCTTTTATCATCTTTCATGGCCATTAGGAGTGATCATAATCTGCTTTCTCTCAGGTCCTGGACTGAGCCCTCACATTTTACCTTCCACAACCTCACTAACACTGGGACAGATCTCAGTTGGCGCAGCTAAAAGGGGTGGACAAAGGTTAGTGTTCACAGTGTTTACTGAAAGCTTCTCTCTCTCTCTCTCTCTCTCTCTCTCTCTCTCTCTCTAAATAAAGTAAAAACAGTATCATGTGAAATTTATAATCAATGTGAAATATTGTTACAATTTAAAATAACTGTTTTCTATTTGAATATATTTTAAAATGTAATTCATTCCTGTGATTGCAAAGCTTTTAGCATCATTACTCCAGTCTTGAGTTTCACATGATCCTTCAGAAATCATTCTAAAAGGTCACGAAACCTTTCTTATTATTATATTTATTTGATGAATAGAGTTCAAAAGAACAGCATTTATTTGAAATAGATTTTTGTACAAATTTAAAAGCCTTTACTGTCCCTTTTAATCAATTTAATGCATTCTTGTATAACAATCGTGTAATAACGTGTTTATAAATCATTTGCAAACTATTATAGTTAATTAATAATTTATAAACTGTAGTTAATACACTAATAGACTAAATACAAATAATGAGTTCTTCATTCATTGTTACTGTAATTAACAAAGTGTTATTGTTTAATTAGCTCATATGTTAATAGTTAAATAATACTTTATTAATAACATATTAATTACAATTACCTATATAGTTCTTACTTTAGATTAGGTCTTAATGTGCATAATGTATTTGTAAACATTTCAAGGAACACTGAATATGAATGCTTTTAATGTCTAATAAAGGTTGGTTTGGTAATAAATGTAATAACCCTAAATGGACAAACTGCTCTACAGAGTATGTTTTGCTTGACTGGCTACTCTTTGCTGTCTCAGTCAACGACATCTTTGTCCTGTGTCGACCACCATAGCATCTCTATGTACTTTGAAAGGGAGGGGTGAGCGGTGGATTGAGCTGTTGATTGCAATTCGCGACCTCACCGCTACAAGCCGCTAAAATTTACACACCGCACCTTTAATTAAACTAATTAAGTAAGATGAATATGCCAAAAACGGAAATAATGAACAGAAGTTTGGTGATGGACACAGGGTGCTACACACAGCTATCAAATAAGAGGAGGAGTTTTATTTATTAACCAATTCAATGTTTTTATCTATTTAATTAAGTGGTAAAACGTTTCCCAGATATCAGTGTACTTCGTGCATTCTGTCAGAACGTCCAGGTCTGATTTGATCACAGTGTCGACACGAGCTTTCTTCCTGTGATGTGTTTTCCTGTGTCTGCCCGTTTCCATAGTGAGGTTGTGTCCACAGAGTCTCTCTCTCTCTCACTATCTCAGCTCATTCTCACTGAAGATGCACAGACTGTGTGCAGTTAATTATAGTTAATGAAAGCTTGTTGGTGTATGAGATAGAAGAGTAGAGAAGGAGAGGAGTTCACACTGAGGGTAGATGTCAACTGCCTTGAACCGGAGGGTATCGCACAATTTGTTTAAACCAGGAGAAACTCTCTCTGCATGATAATTTTCGTTTGGGGTCCGTTTTTTGTCTTCTTAAAAAATATCGGTAATTGACTTAAGAGCTCATCAGTGTACTTTGTCTTCATTAGGTTAATGAAAGGGCTCCTGTGTTTATCTTTTTTTACAGATAATCTAATCACATACTTGCTGTCTCTAAAGATCATTTCGACACGAGTCGCTCACAGTGAAATGGGTTTTTTTTTATTTGGGGGACGTGCGGTGAGGTATGCAAGGTGTGTGTTTAAACGTGTGTGTGTGTTTTGTAGCAATCTGTGACTGATAGAAACACTTCCTGTGTTCTCTGTAAGCACGCAGGGGGTAAAAGATTAGGATAAACAGGCTGACTCCAGGGCATTGGAGTGTGTTTTCCAAACGGGCGGTCCATAGGGCAAACTAACTGTGCTGTAATGTGAACAGTAGGGTGTTGATGGTTGGGGCCGGGGAAGGAGTTAGGTGAGGCTCGGAGGGGGCTGTAAACCCTGAAAGCAGGGGGAAAACATGGATTTGTCTGGCCATGTTTTAAAAAAGCCACTGACTGCACTATAAATCAGCTGTGCTTGTGAAATGTCCGTGACATTGGCCTTCACCCCTGGGCCCTATAGAAATCAGAGCAGCAGTAAAACTAAAGTACCTTACACACTGTCTGCCGAAACCCTACTGAAAACCCACACACATACATTGTTTCAACGCTGAATGGACTTAAACATCACACATAACACACATAGCACTCAAAAAAATGAACATTCTGTCATTATTTATTCATTCTCATGTCGTTCCAAACCTGATCTGACTGATGACTTTTTACTTTAAAACTTCATGTGGAACTTTTTCTGAAAGAGCTCAAAGAAAACTCACACACAAAAAAAACACAAAAGTGCTGGTCATCTTTGTACGGTGGCCCAGTAGTGCACAACACAACAAAATTTTAAAAACAAACATAAGTTCACAACACAACGAAATAAAGCCACAACACAACAGAATCGATCCGCAACACAACGAAATCGAGCCACAATGCAACGGAAATGACCACTAGGGGGCTCTCGGAGCTTGCTAAAGTAGATCTTGCCACTGTTCTAGAGTCGACAGTCTTATATCAATACCATGATTAATTTTAAGTATGTAAACATTGTATATCGACATGAAATATTAATTCAAAATCACCTACTTGCACAATAGCTTCACATTTATACCTGTGAATGATTTGAAAATTATTTTCAGGATTTTCATTATTTGCTTTTTTAACTTCATTGTGTTGTGCACTGCTGGGCCACCATATCTTTGTCTCCGTTTAGCTGTTAATTCAACAACTGCTGCAACTGAATCAGAGTCATTGAAGAATCAGTTTGATTTGTGAAAGAATCATTCAGTACAAATTTGTGAACCAGATCAGATGATTTGTTGAAAAGAAATTCAAATAAAAAAAGAAATCAAATTTTTCATTTCTGAATGAACTATCTCTTTAAGACTCATTGACTAACTAGAGTACACTGTTGATCCACAGCCCAGATAGCATGCGCAGCCTTTGACTTGGGAAACTAACTGTCACACATCCTCATGTTTCTGTTTTGATGTGTGCACATTTCTGACGGCTTGTACCGGTGTATTTGAGCTGTTGGACATTTGCAACTTCAGCTTCCATTAACAACTGAATTAACATGTGAGAGACAAAACAAGTCTGACATCGTGGACTTGATTAAGAAGTTAGGGGAAAATTGGCACATGCCCGGAACAGTGTGACTCTTGTCACTTGACTCAAAGGCATTCAGAGGGGATTGGTAATTGAAGTTACACATCTATCTATCTATCTATCTATCTATCTATCTATCTATCTATCTATCTATCCATCTATCCATCTATCCATCTATCCATCCATCCATCCATCCATCCATCCATCCATCCATCCATCCATCCATCCATCCATCCATCCATCCATGCCATACATACATAAAAAAATGCTGCTTGTTCAAATTACTTAATTAAAATGAGCTAAAGCAACACAATTCCTACACATTTTGTCCCAGCTAAATTTCATTGTGTTCAACATCCAATATTGACATTTACTTAATCCATTTGTATTGGAATTACATGAATGAATTTTGTTGCATTAACTGAAACTGGGCAGTGCTTGTTAGTTCCCAGCAGGCACTGCATATGGCTGGATCAAGAGAGAAAATGTTGAATGTTATCTTATGTGTTTTGCAGTAAGATGAAAATGGGGGATGCTTGTTTAATAGCCTTCAGTGTTCACTTATATTGGAGTTATTAGAATGTTTTAAATTTACTGGATTGCCATTGTGGAGAATCATGTCAGGGAACCCCACAATATTCACTTTGAGACTATTTAATTGGGCCACTTAAAAATTTAATTTGAAAAAATTGAATTTCATCATGTTGAAGTTCCTTGAACAAATTATATTTGTGTAACTTAATTGATTCATGTTGGACCGACGTACACAGTTAAATCGTTTAAATTCAACACACTTTTTCTTTCTTTCTTTCTTTCTTTCTTTCTTTCTTTCTCTCTTTCTTTCTTTCTTTCTATCTATATTTGTAAGGTGATGCAATGGTTTCATTACCTACAGTAATTTAACTCAAACAGTTTTTGATTGCTGATAAAATCAACACACTTTTGTCAAATTAAACATATGGAACTCTGCACCCAAATGAATGTATAAGATGAATGCTCATGTTATTAATTATTTCAATAAATCTTAGTGATGATGACCCCCTCATGTTTCATATGGAGTTGAGCAATGCTACCTGCGCTGGCCTGACCGCAGCAACATTTGGCAGCGAGAGCCACACACTTTTAGCTGATGTCCCTCTAGAGGCCTGTAACGTGAAGTTTTACGGGGGAGCCTGTAAAGTGTGACGTGGCTCTTAAAGTAAATCAACTTCCATTTCCACTCCTCCCTCTCTCTCCATCTCTCTTTCAGACACACATGCCAGACTAATTCTTTCCTCACAGGAGTGCTTCTGAGGTCAGTTAAGCTTGGCCACTGTTTGATTCTATATCCATGTCACATGAACAGCCCCCCTGTCCATTCCACTTCCTCCTTCAGATACTGTCCATCCACCCCACATCTGTCCTCCAAGTAGCCTGAGACAAGTGGACACATCCAATAAATCACTTGACCGAAACTTTTCTTTTTGTCCATCTCAACTCCAACCTAAACACAAACACACACACATACTCTCTCTGCTTTCCCCCCATGCTTCTTTTCCTGCTGAAGTCACTTAAATAGAAGGATCGCAGTGGGAGACATAATGTGCAGGAGTAATAAGGTGATCCCGGGTGGGGTCACGGCTCAAGCGCTCTCTGTGCTCTGCTGCTCGGGCTCTGGGCTCTATGCGAGTTAATGGCCTGTGGTCAGTGAGCCAGAGGGCCCATAAAGACCCCTGCACTTCAAGCTCACACCCCTCTGCCGTCGCAGACACTGCTGATCCCATCCAGATAACTACACTAACTGCACACAATCTCCGCTGTGGATTTCTCACAGTGAGCACCAGTAAATCAAGCAGCACTTATCAGCTCATTTCACATGCCCTTCAAGTTTGATCACGATCTGCACACCTGTGCGTCAAAAGGCATGCACGCACATTAGCGCATTATGCCACTCAGTGTATTATTAACTCCGCTGAATGCAGGCAGTGTAATGCTTTAAACATGCTAAGCAATTAAAATAAGTAAGAAATAATTATACTGCTAAAAAAAGTACCTTTCGGAAAGCATCTGTAGTCTGGAGGTCTTTTGATACAATCATATATTACAGTATGGCTCACAATGACATTGAGCCAATCTGAGGCTAATTATTTATGTATTTTATTATTATTACGTTACTTTCTCCCCTTTGTCTTCTGTTTCTTCTTCTGATGAAATTGTAAAAAAAAAACATTACTTATTAATTATGGAATATTTACTACTACTACTACTTCTAGTAGATCCCATTATTAATAATATAATGGTTGTCAGTTAATATGTTATATGTTAATATGTTAATGTTAATAATAGTAAATAAGAAGATAATGTGAAAGAATGATTATTATGTGCTGGGGGGTTAATGAGGCCATGCAGGGGAGGTGTGAGAGTGGCACGGCGGTGAAACAGTGGGGTGTAGCCAACACTTCAGCATTTACAGTGATTACATTTGAACCCCTGTCACACAACATGAGCGCCCTCGGGGTACCGAATTAAACTCCACTGTTTTTGCCTCACATTTCTTGCCATTTCCTAGCCGTCCCTTGCTTTAAGTTTGCTTTCATTTTCTTTATTACTTCTCGTCTTTTGGTCAACACTGGCAGATTTGGTTTGCTTCATTTGGTTTTCCTGTCAGCTATCATCAGCGGCGCATTAACAACTTAACTCAAATTAGTATACTTGTGTTCACAAACATGCCAGGGAGTCCACAATTCATACACACAGCAGGGTCCAAAATTTTATATATAGTTATTCATTTATATATTCACCTTCATATATTATATTATGCTGTATATAGCTACTTAAAAAAAAAAAAATAATACAATGTGTGTGTGTGTGTATATATATATATATATATATATACATACACACACACACACATTGTATCTTTTTTTTTAAAAAAAGTATATATATATATATATATATATATATATTTTTTTTTTTTTTTTTTTTTTGATAAATATTTATTAAAATTATTTAGCTGTTTTGTCCTTGTTTCTGGCCAATAGAGCAGGAGAATTTGTCACTTGCAGCATCAGCCGCATTTTCTCACTGAAGCTGCACAAAACCCTCATACATCTTGACATTGTCCCTCATATTATAAATTTTGGTGACTTAATGCGAGGAATATTCCACACGAGGAGTTCTGGAGGGAAAAGCCTTCGGGCATCTTAGATAAACCTCAGATGATACAATTTCCACTGTGATAAAGGTTAATAAAGTTACCGGCCAACTGGCCAGTTTTATTTACTCACCAAAGTCAATTGTTACTCACATTCAGCGCTTGGCGAGTATTAATTTTGGACCCTGCACATAAAAAAAAAGTACACAAGAACCCAGCAATCGCTCTTTTACTGGTTTATTTATTTGTTTGTTTTCAGCAAGAAACAAAAATCTACCTTCAACCGAATACACCCCCACCCCCCAAACGCACACACAAACACTTAAAAACCCTGACAAAGGCATCACGTACAACATGTAGCGCCTAGGGTAACACTGCACTACTAAAATAAACCATAGCAACAGCGGCTTAGAGAGAAGACAGGTGAATTTAGCCCCATAAAACCTTTACTAATAGAGTTTACTCTCATTTACAGGCCCAAAACAATTCAATTGTCAGCAGGGCTTGACAACTTCCACAGTCAGAGCTGAATGAGGAGCAACAGTAATGCTTCTAATGCAGACTGGTCCAGTTCACTCCCTCCTGAGGGCCACTGCTATAATAACAGAGCTGATATTGCATTCAGGCTCTAGTGACACAAGCCATTTAGATTACTCACACAGAACTCCTCTCTGGGTCTCTGCTTTAAATGAAAGAGGATATGAATGGAGAGTTTAGGTGCCACAGTCAACTGTTTGAATAAATCTTAAGCACACAGTCAAAACAAGGGACGATGAGGGCTGTGAAAAATACATACATGTTTAGTGGATTAATTTCAAGCTTTCATGCCCTCGGCACTGGATGTTTCGGGGAAAATGCCATTAAACTGGGCTGGATTTGCTGGTTATTTTATTATTGGTATTGTATCATTATAACAAAATTGGATTACTAAGACCTCTAAATTTGAAAAGGCAGAATGCCTTAAATATTGTTTTATCAGAGCGCCACGGTGCTCTCTTTGAGGTGTCTGAATGAATATATGTTTGAATATATACTTCTATATGTCTTGATTTATTGCTGACTCTCGTGGTTTGAGTTACCCACAGCCAGCCATTACATTTTAGCTTGCTCTCTTATACTCTAACACCATATACACAGGTTCCTACATGAGCCAAGAGAGTGTAAATTCAGAAGGTTAACAGCCAAGAATATTTCTTTATGGCCATGAAACAGTATTTTGTGGTTGTTTTAATTAAGTGTCACACGATCCTTCAGAAATCATTCTAATATGCTGATTTAGTGATCAAGAAACATTTCTTATTAATAATATCAATGTTGAAAATAGTTGTGTGGTTTAATATTTTTGTAGAAAACATTTTTTTTTTCAGGATTCTTTGATGAATGGAAAGTTAAAAAAAATGTATTTGAAAAAAAACTATATTTTGTAACCATCTAAATGTCTTTACTGTCACTTCTGATCAATTTATTGCATCCTTGCTAAGTATGATTTTCTTTAAAAAAAAAAAAAAAATTCTCAAATTTTTGAATGGTAGTTAAGAGTGAAAGAAGGGTAGAAAGAAAGTACATATTAATGAATTTTTTGCGTTCATTTTGTACCTTAAATATGCCCATTTTTCCAGAACTAAAATGAAGAAATCTTAGTTTCTCAATTACTTAAAACTTGTGTTCCGTCAGCTTATACTGTATATACTGAAGCATTTTGTATGCTTCCGTAGTCTTCATAATTTTTTTTTTTTTTTGGGATCAGCAGCAAACTATCACTTTGATTGATCTTGCCTTTCATCATGGGGGTCTTAATTGTTGATCTTCATTGAACATGATCAGTGCACATCGACATGTCATCTCTGGATTAAGTGATGCTGTCAGCTTGTGGCAAAAAGAAAACAGTACATCCATGCAGACATGATTCCATCGACCTGCACATCTCTCTCTTTCTCTGGTTTGCTGTCTTTCACTCACTTGTTCTGCAATTGATTTGAATCTACAATTGATAAAATGGTGAGTAAATTTTAAACATCTTTATTTATTTATTTTTTAACCTGTCATTCCACCCTTGTTCCACTATATATATATATATATATATATATATATATATATATATATATATAAAAATTGTGAAACTTGTGTATGAAATAAATTCAGTCCACACAGACTGAAGTCTTTGGTTCTTTTAATTGTAATGATTTTGGCTCACATTTAACAAAAACCCACCAATTTATTATCTCAACAAATTAGATTACTTCATAAGACCAATAAAAAAACATATTTAGTGAATTGTTGGCCTTCTGGAAAGTATGTTCAATTACTATATATGTACTCAATATATGGTAGGGGCTTCTTTTGCTTTAATTACTGCCTCAATTCGGCGTGGGATATGGAGTTTGTGGCACTGCTGAGGCGGTTTCTTTGACAGTGGCCTTCAGCTAATATGCATTTTTTGGTCTCTTCTTTCTCATTTTCCTCTCGGCAATACCCCATATTCTCTATGGGGTTCAGGTCTGGTGAGTTTGCTGGCCAGTCAAGCACACCAACACCATGGTCATTTAACATGAGGAATACGACAACTGTAGCCAAATTCATTGACACGTCTGTGTGTGGTGGCTCTTGACCCCAGCCTCAGTCCATTCCTTGTGAAGTTCACCCAAATTCTTGAATCAATTTTGCTTGACAGTCCTCATAAGGCTGCAGTTCTCTCAGTTGTTTGTGCATCTTTTTCTTCCACACTTTTTCCTTCAACATGCTTGGATACAGCACTCTGTGAACAGCCAACTTCTTTGGCAATGAATGTTTGTGGCTTGTGAAGGGTGTCAATTGCTGTCTTCTGGACAACTGTCTGATCAGCAGTTTTTCCCATGATTGTGTAGCCTAGTGAACCAAACAGATAGACCATTTTTAAGGCTCAGGAAACCTTTCCAGGTTTTTTGAGTTGATTAGCTGATTGGCATGCCACCATATTCTAAATTATTGAGATAGTTAATTGGTGGGTTTTTGTTAATGTGAACCAAAATCATCACAATTAAAAGAACCAAAGACTTGAACTACTTCAGTCCAACACCATGTATATATAGACCACATAACATACTACACCTTTTTTTTTTTACTACATAGTTACATTAAAAAAGCCTTTATTCTAACTCAGTATCTAATATCTAAAACTTTGAGCATTTTCAAAATATGAGCATGTTGCTCCCATTTTCTTTTTATCTGTTTTAGCCACATCCCACGTTCCACACAAAAACACCTCCATCTTCAACAGAATGGCTATAATCACTTTCTTAACACCCCCGCCTCCCCTGCCCGTCCAGTGAGAGATATCCTTGAGCCTCACCTCCATCTCTTTGCCAGGTCAGGCAGTGATAGTACTGATAGTGAGCTATAGTTTAGGTCCAGATCTGCTATCTTGGCCTTGAATGATGGAGGAAAGCGAATGGGGAGGTGTTTATTGTCACCCAGATGGTCCACAATGCGGCCGGTTTGCGCAAAGCCCCTCCGTGGCTTCCTCCTCCCCCCACCAATATAATTCATGGGGTGGCACCATTGTGTGGGTGACTGATAAGGCCTTCACTTTGGACCGTTCTGGTCACTTGTCTCAAGGAGACTCCAAAGAAACTTCACTCTGTACAAATGGTGGTGGAAAAGTGCTTTCCTCTCTCTCTCTCTCTTTTTGTTCGCTCTCTCTCACTCATTTCAGAGAAGTGAAAGCTAATACTAAAACCTTCACAGAAAAAAACTAGAGTAATAGCAAATATTCAAGCGGGGCTTTGTCCTCCTTGGTCATTTCATTGTGGCCTATACATTTCAGTGTACAACTTGAACTTCAGGTGCTGTTCAAACAGAAAGCTGATAAACAAGCAAATTTGGAATATTTTAGGACAATGATTTTATATTATATTATATTATATTATATTTTGCTCACATCATGGTAAGACTTCTGTTATGGTAACACCCTGGAAACAGCACAGAGTTTTGCATTTGCAAACCATGCTTTTTTTCTAGTTTGTACTTCAGAGACAGAAACACATTTATGAAGTCTACCACAACAAATATTTATGAAACAACTTGAGTTGAATGTCTGAGGAAAGATCATAGATCCTGCTATGGATCTGCATGGATGGACACATTTATGGCTTCTTATTGGAGTTACAATCACATGAATAACAGTAAACAAATAAATCCCAAAAGATGTTTTTGTCTGTTTCTGTTCTTAATATGGTTTTGTTTTCCTCTGCTTTGCACCATCGATCCACTCTTGACAAATTTTGATTCAGTGCTCATATTTTTCCATCTAAGTAAATGTCCAACAAAACACTTGACGAATGGACTCACTTGTTTATCGAGTAAATAATGAAAAGATCATTTGGTAGACTGGATGTCGTGAGCGGGACCAGTCAATGGGGAACTACAGAATGAGCTACGTCCTTCTGAAAGCCAACAGGAATTGTTTTCCTTTTCACTTTCAGTTTCAAATAGCATTTCATCCAAGAAAGTCCATACATGTCAGCCAATCGATGTCACAAAGCATAATCAGAATGTCAAATATCCTAAGTGCTCTGATATTTTCACGAAAAGTTTCCCAGACAGAGCAGAACATTAATTAACATCAAAGTGAAGTTAAGAAGACACTGTCTGGCACATTTTAAAAATGTCTGAGAGTAGTTTTTTTTAATCAAATGTGGACTGTCATTGAATATGAACATAACAGTGTGTGACCACTCCCATGTGTCAGGGAAATATCGATCTGACACACATAATGTGTGCGTGTTCAGTTTTCCTACATCTGTTCTTTGTCAGGATATCTGGGATAGGCCTCATGGTCTCCAGAGGCCCTTTGGTTCAACATGGAAAAAGCATTACTGCATTGCAAGTAGTTCGGTAATCCACTCCAGTAATTACAAGCAGCACAGAAGCTTGTAAGTAAGTGTGCATGTTATGACCTAATGTGCTCTGAGTTTACATGTGGTGGGTTCGTAAGATATTAAAAGGATTGTTTAAAACTCTGTTATAAATTTTGAATGAAAATTCTGTCATAAAATATTTAGAAAAAATCCCTTTTTATTGTCTATACTTTTGTAAGAATCACCCATTGGCCCATCAAAGGAATCCAATAGTGTGGGCGAAGGCATAATACGTGACGGTCTCAGAATAAATATGGAGAGTCAAATTGAAATTAAATTAAATTATTACAAATTAAGGGAACTTTGCACAAGGACAATTAAAAGACCTACATGCATTATACATTCACCCACGTTGGGCCAATGGGTGTTCTTTACAAAGTGCTTTGCGGTCTTACACTTTCATTGAATGTTCAAAAACAGTTTAAACTAGGGGTGTGATGAGATTTCGTGAGATTTCTCGTTGAGGTCAAAAGCTGTCTCACAATATTGTCATGATGGGTGAAATTAGTATAGAATATGCCACTGCTACACTTACATTACACCTCCACTATCATTTTGATTTTTCATAGAAATAAAAACCATTTAATCCAGTTGGATAACAGTCGCTTCAATTCCATCCAGCTCATCCAAAAGCAGCAGAGTCGTACGCAGTGCAGCAGGAATCAGAGTTCACTGATCACGTGACAAGAGTAAGTGACGAGATGACTGACAAGACCATGGCAGAGGATTCATTGCACAACATAGCCTAAGCATCTGACAAATGTCTTATCTTGTAGAATGCGCACTCAGCACCGCTGCCCCCTATTCACAGAGTAGGAGTGATCGAAAGTACAATGTGAGCGTGCATTCAAATGCAATTTCAAAACCCCATATTTTGAAAGCCGCTCCCTGATTAATGCAAATATATCCCAATATGAAAGCTATCTTTGGCTAGTCTTAACCATCTCATAGCTCTGTATCATGCTTAGAGAAAAATTTGGTCTCCTTACAGTTTGATAATTGAGATCAGGAGAGAATCCTGTCAGTTGAGTTTGTGGCAAAACCTTTTACAGTGCTTGAATATTGTTGTCTTTTACTGCATATAATAATTCATACTCAGAAAGTAGAACTGAAATGACATTCATTACAAAATGAGTAGTTAAAACATCAAATGCACCTGCAGTCTATTTTTGTAGTAACGCATTTCGTCATTGAGGACTTCTTGAAAATGTGTAAACATTTCATCTCGTCTCGTCTCGTTCTTGTGAACTCAATCTTGTGTCTCACATTGTGAGCTGTCTCATCACACCCCTAGTTTAAACATTATTCGAAATATCTTTTTTCAGCAGAAGAAAGTCAGTCATTTAAGTTTGAAAAGAAAATGAAAGAATTGTTATTTTTAGGTGTACTATCCCTTTAAGGCCTCAATAAATACATTATCTGTGCTTCTGTCTCTTATTTGTGAATGTAAAAATGCACTGAGATTATTTATTATTCTGATTTGTTTTTTGGTCGTATGGACGATATAACGATGTGTTCACATGCTCTGGTCTACCATCAAATCAAGCCGGGCACTCAACATAACTAGCCAAGAGCAAGAACTCTTTTCTGTGAGACTGGCCTTAGACTGTGGATGACTGGACTGCTGCCTATCGAAGCAGCATCTTTATTCGGTCGGAAAATGAATCCTCAAGGAACATGGCCAAAGCTCTTTATTGTGTATGCAGTGTGTGGCCAGGTTCAAATTGGCAATCAATTATCCAATTAAGACTGACAGAAATGCACATCAGGAATTCCAGCCCATCCGTCCAGGCTTGCGATTGGAACACGATTAGAGGGACTTAATTAAACCCTAGGTGCAGGGTGTTTAAACATCGTTTGTGGGGCGTCAAAGGGGTTTGGAAATATAAAAACCGCTTACTTTAGATTCTCCACACATTCTTCTGTTGGGTATGTGGAGGACACTTTTCAGGTAAAAGGTGACGTGTGGAAACAGAGGTGATCGGTGACAAATCTAACAATATTGTATTCTTAGTGTTAGGAAATGTTTAGAACGTTTATATATATATAACCACTCAACCACTATCAACATGCTCATCCAGTTAAGCTTCATAAAAGAGTAAATTATATCATAGAAGGGACCCCTGGAGACCCTCTTGACTTTGTCAAGGTTATAAGTCTCTTAAATTTATTCCAAAAAAAGTCACCAATTTTAGATCACTGACACCCCAAAAACTTGACATTTCTGAATTAATGAATTGATGTATATACTCATTAAAATATCCTTATAAAGGTATAAGGCAAATATGGTATATGCAAATATGCACGCATCAAGTTCAAGGCGTTGACGCTTGCTTACAGATCCACCACAGGCTCCGCACCCTCCTACCTCCACTCACTCTTACAACTCTACGTCCCCACCAGAAGCCTGCAATCACTAAAGGAGCGAAGGCTTGTAGTCCCGTCACAAAGAGGCACAAAATCACTCTCCAGAACATTCTCGTTCACTGTTCCCTGCTGGTGGAATGATCTCCCCACCTTCATCAGGAATGCAGAATCCCTGGCAATATTCAAGGAGCAGCTGAAAACTCATCTCTTTCGTGAGCACTTAACCCCTTCATTAAAAAAAAAAAATTCTATCCTTTCCTTTTCCCTTCCTACTCTAGCTTATATTACTCTGAGCAATGTCTGAAACTTGTATTGTGAGCACTTCCTGTGTCTATTTACCTCTTCATAAAGAATCGCTTGTTTGTTTTCCTCACTTGTAAGTCGTTTTGGATAAAAGCGTCTGCCAAATGATTAAATGTAAATGAAAATGTTATTAATTTTTGACACTTGACACACACATGACACTTTTAGAATAAAAAAGTCAACTTTTCTTAAAAATATATTTAAAAAAATACAAAAACTTGTGTATTTTAAATGCTTTTTCTGTCATTGACCCCTGTAAGAATGAATAATGAACGAATATCGATTAAATAAATCAGTGAATAAAGAAGGAATGTATGGAATAAAAGGAGTGACCTGTTATAGTCAATAAATAAATATCCATAATTAACAGTAATGTAATAAAAGGGCACAAAAGTTGTTTGCGTAAATTGCTTTCAAAGCAGGATTAGAAGTGAAGGGTGTATTATGTTTCATATTGTTGAATAAATTGTGAGTGTAAATCAGATTTTGCCCCCGTCGCAGCAGGAAAACAATGAATAAACATCACGACTTGAACGAGAAAACTTCAATATCACGGGCCGCGCTACTGATGCTGAAGCAACACAATTTGCTGAGAACACTTCCCGCACAGCTCAGAGAAGACTTGAATAATTCAAGATCATCATCCATTATACCACACCCCACATCCGCTTGGCATTGGAAATGTTGAATATAATGTGTTGTGAAGCTTCAAGATTCTGTCGAATATATTCCTCCTGGCCGGCTTCTTGCCTTCTTTAGCTGCCCCGTTCGGTGCCTGCATTGATTTCTGAGCCGAATCTTCCGCCTTATTCCATACATGTCAGTGGATGTGGAGTGAGAGCCACTGCATTTTAATTTTGGGGGTTTGTGAATTAATCATTTCCCTGGATAGCTCAAGCTCAGCCTGGCCCTTTCAGGAGAACACCTTATCACAGCAAATAGGATTCAAAGGGAGAGGGGCAGCATAATCCACAGCTAATTGGATGAAATGGCTCTCTCCCCCTCTCTCTCACTGGTTGGCTGTCTGGCTCCTGTTCGTTCGGCTCCACAGGGACCAGGGAGCCACTGAAGAGGTTATTACAGCATGTCTTGAGGGAGCATTAATACCTTACCCCTTGTTCAGACATGCAAATAATCTAATTCAAGGTCTAGCTAATTAACAACCCCACTCCAATCTGGATAAAGAGGTGCAATAACAAGCCCAGGACTTCTTTAGGGAGGCAAAATCACACCTGGTCCAGAACACCACAATTACATATGCCAATAAAATTGCGGTTTAAAAGAAAACCTTTGGTTAATATGCTGTAGGAGTCATATAATTATGTTTTATTGAAGTTTATAGGAATCCTTATTCATCTCCAATATTGTAAAACCAACACGTTATGGCCAAAAGCAAACTGGTACACTGTTGTCACTTGCGAAAACAACATGGTGGCTCCATGGGTGGAAATGTGCAGATTAAGGGGCAGTAATATTATAATAAAATCCCCTTCCTACGTCACTAGGGGAGCGAAACTTGAGCGGCTCATTTTTTCACGTGCTTGCAGAGAAAGGTTTACCTAAAACAGTTACTGGGTTGTCCTTTTACATGTTTTCTGGTTTGGTAGATGCACCGGGGACCCAATTATAGCACTTAAACATGGAAAAAGTCAGATTTTCATGATATTTCCTCTTTAACTTGGTTTCATCCCATCATTGTTAGTTTTTAAAATGATATAATTTAAAAATATGTAATGCTGTTTAATTTCTTACATTCTGTTGATTGCTATCTAGTGATATTTTCATGTTTTTTGCTGATGGTTTGTCAGGTTTCAGGTTTCATGTCGCATCAGAAATTACAAGATGTGGTAACTTTTATAATATTTTAAAATGTGAAATCATGAAAATGCTTTTTCATTTAGTTTTATCGGAAAAAACTGTCTCTCTAGTTGTGTATAGTTTTGGTTTCCATAAATGATAAGAACACTGATCAATCCTCACCATTGCAAGCTGCCACCTTATGAACTCATCTGCTGTTTGATGTGTTCTGTATCTTTATGACACCCAACATGCTTTGAAACATATTGTTCTCCTTCAGTGATCAGGCTGTTCATTGAGGGCCTTCATTAGTATTCGTTTTGGCCTGATGAGAGGCAGCAGGCTGAAATGTTACATGCTTTCAGGCATCTTTACTTCCAGGCCCCAAATGTTAATCTGGCCTTAGCAAGGTTATGCAGTCAAGGTTGCCAAATAGCAGCAAAATACTAATCTCTCGGGCCTTGGGGTTAGTTTGGCCCAAGAATGAATATGGCCCCTAGCTCTTGTTTCTCCTCATTGCTGCTTTGCCAGTTCACGCATATCCTAAGTATGAAATTGTGATTTACTACACCATTTTACATGTGCAAATACTCAATAGCCTCATCTTAAATATTCTTGGTTTCCGGTCTACAGAGTGTGTGAGTGTTTCCAGCCCTCCAAGAAAATGCACATTAGGCTGAATGTATTAAAGCTTTGTTTGTGGATCACACTCGATAAGCATCAACGTGGCTATTGACCTTTGTAGATCTGCGGAACGTCGACCATTGCATTACATTTCGGGTTAAGGCAGTTTGTGCAGAAAGAATACACTTCAACTTGTTTTTTGCTATAAATTATCCATGCAAATAACCAAATGTATTCCTCATCTGTAGTTAATGTTTGACATTTAGAAGTAGAAACAAACTAAAAAAAATATTTAGTGGTTATCTGATGCGTGCCATGCCTCAAGTGTTGGGCTTTGCAGGATCAAAGTAAAATATATTTTGTTTATTCCCTTGAATATTTAATTTCAGACAAGTTTAGGACCGTTTCATCCAAAACCATGCTGAGATGTTTTTATGGTGAGGCCATAAACAACACATTACATAACAAACCAGCATTTAGTTTGAATCATTAATAACCTGTCTAAGAACTATAATCGAGCAAGTGATAAAGTTGTCTTCACAAAGCCCACAGCCTATATTTTAGTAATGCATGGGTAATTTCGCGCTGACATATTCAAATCTTGTGTTGAAAGCATGTGCTTTTGTGCGGTATGCATGACTTGTGTGCACATGGCTAGAAAATGATTTCAGAATGCAAATTACAGAAACAGAGCTCTACTAAATTGTTTGGTCGGCATCCATGAGAATGTTAAAAGCGTAAATTGCACATTTGGCACCAACATTGAAAACATTATAATGTACATCTAAAGTAGCGCTTGCAGAGCCTATTTACTAAATCAAACGTTCTGAGGAGGCTTCAATGCGTTCAACATGTCCATCAAAGAAACCCTGAACAGCCCAGCTGAGGATTCAGGATTCTTTCATTGTATAAGTTTTATCTACCTTTCCATCTCCCATCTCCCATTTCAGCCATTCTGCATCAACAAAACTCATTATACACAAAAGGGGGAAGAGCATGCATGCAAAAAGTCCTTAATGATGGTCCAACATAAAATATGGTATACTTAGACTTGGAGTCCAATCACTCTTTTTAATAGCTTCATAGCAGTCTGAAAATAAAGTATTCATGAAGATTGAGGAAGATGATCCGATGAACTTCAATTTAATTGGCACAAATTAAAACAATCCATCTTTCTGCGGCTGTCCATCTCTCTGCCAGCTCCTCTTCACTGCTCATCTTGCACCTTGATTACAATTATCTTTTAATGGCAAAACTTGTCAGACGGTTTTCTCCCTCTTTGCTGATTTACACCTGCTCGGCACAATATAGATTTACAGATATAACTCATGTTTAAGTGTTCATTTCTGAATACTTGCCTCTCAGGTCCTCAGCGTTCTCACACTATGACCAATGAATTTCCATGACTTTTCTGTATGTTTTTTCTCCAATTGTTGGATAAGGATTTTTTTTTAAAAAATCATTTGCTAACACTTTGCAATAAAGTACTATTTGTTAATTCTAACACTGAACAACACTTAATCCACATTTTCACAGATTTTAGGTTATGTTAATGTTACTTTCTACATATACTGATACACGTAATTTAATATTTCTATTAAAATTAAGTATAATAAAAAGTATATATTCAAGTATAAATATATTCAAGTATGGCATTTTTCTATTATGAATGAACAATTGACCCTTTGGCGGCAATTTGACTGACAGGCGATCTGACCAATCATAACCCCGAATCTGCCATTTTGTCTGACAAAGCAGTCAGGGGAGTTAGTAGATTAACGCTGGTGAATTTGAGCGTCTTTCCGCACTTGAAACAACATTCCTTCTGATGTTCATTCATGTTTATTTGATGCTATAAATGAACTAGAAGAGAATGTTGGTTCACGAGCCGCTTGAAGGAGCTACAGCGATCTGTCACAACACATTAAAGAGCCACTATATGATATTTATTGTTTAAACTTCTTTAAAAAAATTACGATATATTAAATATGAAACTGTAAAAAGTAACCTGCTCTGTCTTGTCTGTCGACGCGTTGTCAGTGTCTGCGTTATATTTTTCACTTCGTGAGAACATGATGTGTGGCGTGAGAGCGCATGGCTTGTCAGACATAGCAACAGTAACTAAAGGGGGCGGGTCTTTGCGATGGAACAATTAACAATAATATATTTATTAATTAATGCTTTAATTAAAGCCTTGTTGTAAAGTGTTACATATTATTATATAAAGATTGAACTAAAAAAAGCTATTTTTATCTTGACAATCTGATCTATGACGTTTTAAAACATGAATACAATAACTAAAAGAAATTTTGTACTTTTCCAAAACTTTAAGATTTCAGGCTTAGAAAGCATATAATGCTAAAATAATCATATATTTAGGTGTTCCGTGACCGTCGGGACACCAAGACCTGCTGTTCACATTTATCAGTGACATAATTGGTTAAGGCATTTTCTCCTCTGTGTTTTTATCACAGAGGAGTCATTGATGCATGTACACTCAGGAGGAATTCCTAGTGGACTAAGACCACAGCAACAGATGAGCAAATAAAGTGCACGTGCAGTGGTGTTTTCTGCAGTGTCCGATAATCTACCCAGGCAATCAGGAAGAAAGATGGCATTTTGACTTTTAATTTGGGGACAATGTGGTGTGGCTTTTCTCTGCTGATGACTCTTTCATGCTCTCTTGGCACCAGACTGAAGTGCTGAGATTGGACTTACCATGAGCTAGACTCTTTATTTTACCATATAGCACCTTTTCACACTGTCTACTTGCTACTTTGCGCTGTGCTGTCACTTTTCCAGACCAAAGTGCTTATTCTAAGTGATGCGAGATATGGAGATGGAGAACAAATGTGTCTCTGGGAGCAGCAAAAGATCAATAAGACACTGCGACTCACCTAAAAGGTAGTGGTATGGGGGGGATGACAAGGAACAAAAGAGCGATACTGATAGCATAAGTGGATTTGGGCAGAAATAAGTAGTAAACAAACACAAGGCAACCTTAACACAACATACATCAGACTATCTCTTGGCACACTTCATAGCCGCTGTTTGTTTTGAATGAGATGATATTATTGGGCCGTGGAATGATAACCTCTCCTCGCAGTTCTCATCAGGACGTGTGTCTGGGAAATTGATGCTTGTTTTACGATTAGAGCAAGAGTATTGTTCACGGAGAGGCATCAGCGGCGGGCCGTATTGCCTCAGCTCAGCAAGCAACTATAAAAGGCATCAAAGCAAACGGGAATGCAGCGCGTGAGACCATGTGCATCGCTCAATGAGCCATGCATGGCCAATTATTGTTGCCCGCCGATGAGGAAACACTGGACAAACTAGCGAGAGTGAGCCATTCCAGCATTGCATCCCACAATTGAGATGAATACATTTTTTTTCTCTCGGCTTTCCCCCTTTTACATCCGTTCTAATCGGCAGAAAAGGGTGCAATTACCTTCAAGAGTATTCGAGCAATCTTTGAGTTCCACACTTGAACTCTTGCAAAAGCAGCTTTTGTACGTCCTATATTTTATGAGATACTCTTGTGCAAGGTGAAATGGATTTTTTAAATGATATATGTAATGGAAATACAAATAAAAGTATACACTGTTGTAGCTTGTTGATCACTTATAGTGTTTCATTAAAAAAAGATGTTCTTCAGGCATTTAAAAAAATGGTTTGAACATATTTGGTTTGTAATATTTAAAATATAGCCAGTCAGATCATGTTTAAGGTGGATGTGTCCTAAAACCAGGTGTGAACAACAGCCATGTGCCCCCTGGTGGAATTTCATGTTTCAATAAAAGATACCAGATGTGAATACACAGGGTAAAAAAAGTTTTTTTTGTATCATACTTGTATATAATGTATATACAGTATCTCTAAATATTAATTTATATCTCAACATTACTTTTCTTTATTGTAACTTTTTCACTCATAATTGCAAGTTTATGTCTCACAAATATGGTCTCGTAATTGTGACAATTTCTCTCAATAAAAACTCGCAATTTGACCATTTCTTGTCGATTTTACAATTGTTAATTTCTTTTCTTTTTCTGACAATTGCAAATATCAAATATCAGTCTCAATTTGTTTTATTACTGTTCACAATTTCAACATTATATCTCTAAATAGCTATGATTCCATCCACCTATTTCTATACGCATTTTGGTATATCATTAGAAAAACTGGATGATATCACACTATGTACCTCCATGTGCAAAAGTACTACTGCAACCATGGCATCATCTTTCAGACCCTTTGACTCCTGCATTTGTCCCCAGCATGGAAAACCAATTCTGATATTTTATGATCCAGCCTTTTTTTTTTTTAATTGTAGCCCTCTCTTTCTTTTGGTCAATACTTTTCCAATGCCACTTGTTGTCAGTTCAGAATGAATAGTTAGGTTGTTGCTGTTCACCTGTCATTCTCACGCTGACTCTGCACAGCATACAAGAAATGTTCTCATGACGTACGTAAGATGCCTGCGTGAACAGGCTGCGCAGTGGTATGCAAACACACGTTGACTGACAGGGAACAGATGCTGTCATTTAGTTCAGAACAAACGCAATGATTGAAAGAACATTTCATGGTACTATGCTTCCCCAGACATTATGTTTATATAAAAAACATTAACATAGTGATTGATATCAGGATATGAGGAGACTTTCAACCAGCATAACTAAAAACGTTTCTGAAGAGGATCACCTATTGCACCTTTAAGTGTCGTGCAGCTGCGCATACAAGTTTTCCAAACATTTCCAAAACACTGAGCTGAAGCTGTGCAGCTCTCGACAGACTGTCCCCTTTGTGCGGTTGGATCAAGGAATGGAGGCGCAGGGATTCGTCTCACCCTTGCTCTGCTGTATGAGTGATTATGACCCCCTCACACTGACCCTCAGCCCCACATTGGGCGCCATGATGATCTTTTTTTAAAGGCTGCACGGGGAGCGATGGGGAAATGGCTCTAGCGTTTTCCACTTCTGCCCCAAATAAACTATGATGTTCTCCATCCATCAGTAGGCTGGGTGGCACACTGACCTGTCATAAATTCACCCTGCAGGAAAAGGTGACAGGGCCCGAGCCAATCTTCATGAAAGAATTAAAAAAATGGTACAGGACCCCTCCCCTCCCCTTCTCTTCAGCCCACTCCAACCTATGCTCACCCTTTAACCCTTTATAAAAAAGCCCTCTCCGAATCTATTCCCTCTTTCATCCTTCCCCAAGTGTCTCAGCGTCTCCCATCTCTTTTCTCCCTCAACCCCCCATTTTTCTCTCTCACCCAATACCTTTTCTCTCTCTCTTTCTCTCTCTGTCTTTTTCTCTCTCTCCCTCTTTCTCTCCATGGGTAAGCAGGTAATCATGAGCTGTCACAGAAAGGTGACCCATTAATGTGATGGATACGGTGTGAAAAACAAATGGTGTGAAACGTGTGGATTGCTGTCCTTACTGCACCTTGGCCTTTTGTTCTGTCATATCAATATCCACACAGGGCCTCATTACACTGCCGCACTACACAATGAGCGCCGCGCCAGGGTCAGGCTCCCAACGCCACGCTCCCGCTCGCTGCCTGCCACAGGCACCCGCGCTGTGGGCCTCCTCCTCCTCTCTTTTCCTCTTCCTCCTCCTCCTCCTTCTCCCCTCAGGACCCACAGGTAAACAAGCAGCTCAAATCGCCAGTATTTTCAGCCTCGTGTTGTTTTGTTCATCGACTATTGTCGAGCAGTTTTGGAAAGGAGCAAGTGCCAGCATTGCCAGCGAGTGCCGTCTGGAGACAATGGCAGTGGTGTTGGTGATAAGCAGATGCAAATGCTGGCTTTTGTTGATGGTCTCTGCTCTATTGTTTCTGGTTTTGTTGTCCAACTGAATTTCATTAACGGTGAAAACAGAGGATGGGAAGAGATACGCAGCTGGCATTGTGTGAGAATGCTTTGGGTAGAAGAAAGAGAAGGAGAGAAAGCTTAAAGGAATATTTGGTGACTAGTTTACTGAAGTCTAGGACAGAAAGCTAAATTTTTATTGATCCAGCATCAAAGTTGTATACTGTATATATGTACAATATATATACACTGGATATATACTGTCTTACTACTTTTGTTTGAACAATAAAATCTTCATTCACACAATTTAACAAAAATCATTCCTCTTGGCCTTTGAAACATGGAATATATTAATTTATTTTTATATATATGGGCTATGAGCATTTATTGTAAGGTAATTTAGCTTTTCAAATTTAGTTACATTAATCATTATTAATGTATTGAAAATAATGATGATAATAATGATGGTGATAATAATAAAAAATCTATTATTATTATTATTAACTATTAGAAATTTAACTAAATTAATTATAATAATGTTATTTTTGCAGAACATGTAGATACACATGCTAATTACGAAGTGTGTGACATTATAATAATAATAATAATTGAGATACATGTAAAAATTTGGACAAGAACTTTGTTTGTGTACACCACAAACACAAAATTCAAGGTTAGAACTTTGGCCTTGTGGTAGAGCCGAGTCATGGTGTTCATGTTCCCCTCCAATTTCTTGGCAGCACTCTGTTGTCTCCTTCAATAAAATGTGAAATGCTCCCCACACAAATAATTTAAAGGATCTTTTAAAGCATTTGAAATAAACATCACTTAAAAAAATTTGCCTAAACACATCTAAAAGTCAATATGAGAAAAAGAGGAAATGAAACAGATACTTAAGAGAGATTGGGAAAGAGCGACAAGCTAACGGCTAACCTCTCCAGCAGTTATTACGCCTCCACAGTGGCATGTGGTCCAACGTTTATTAAAGGCAAAGGCTAATTTTCCAGCCAGGACCTGTGATCCACAAAGTACCTGCTAATCACCAATTAAGGAATATTATAGATTGCCCAGCATTGATTTTGAGGACTGGCTCCAGCCCCTGGGACAGAGAAGAGGAGTGAGGGATATACTAGCATCTGACAGGGCTGAGTGGAGAGGTCTCGCAGCTGCTGATGGGCCATCAGACGGTACATGGGAACACTGACAGGCCACAATTCACCTCAAAGCATTACCTGACTGAAGACTTCCAACAGAACGGAAGCCTGTAAGCATAGATTAAACAATAACGAATGTTAATGATGTTTCTGAATGCTTATTTTGGATGTACACACTCTTGGACTGACTCTGTCTTTCCCCAGGGGTTGTAGAGGTGGTCCAGTGGACATTTGAGCTGAGCGAATGGGGACTCTATTAAGGCCAGTGGTTACAGGCCACAGACTAATCTAGTATGACAGACCAGAGGTGTCCTGTTATTTCTTTTGCTTGTGATGAATGGACAGCCAAGGTCCCACACGCTGTCACGTCAGGCCATACCTGAAACAGATTGAGAGAGAGAGAGCGGAACGGCCAGATTGATGGGCCTGAAGCCTCACTATTCCCCTCATTTGAGAACAAATGCGCACACACATGCACAAATACACAAGGTTTCAAAAGAGAGTCATCACTCATTTGCTTGACTCCTCTTTACCAAATAAGAGAAGCCTGTCTGTTGGTCAGCTGGGGAAGGAACTTGCAAACATGTCATGTCATCTATGTATAGCTGAGATTTTAAGACTAGTCAGTTCACTCGGCAGCCATCTTGGTATCCAATAGACAGACATCTAATATCTACTTGAAAGGTTAAATCATTTAATCGCCTTTTCTTTCAATTTTATTTGATTTTTAAAATTTGAGTTCATTTTTTTTTAAATCAGCCAAAATTTTGTTTTCTGAAGGAAATATTGTACATGAATGTTTATGCCACCTACTGGACTGGAGTTTGAAGCTCTGGATGGCACATAGGATGGCTTCTTTCACAATTTTACAGTAAAATGGCTTAAATGTCAGGTTGTTTTTCACCACAACCAATCAAAGCACTTATATGTTGAAACTTTTTTTTTGGTTAAAATAAATCATAAATGTACTGTCACCGTATGAAATTCCCCTAAATGGACATTCATGTAAATTATCTTCTTTTCTGTTCCTGTTTCACAGAAAAAAAAAGTCGTACAGGTTTGGAATAGCATAAAGGTGAGTAATAAATGACAGAATTTTTATTTTTTTGGGTGAAATATACATTTACTGCAAGTTCTAAAGTAAACAAATTCTATGAAATGCTAATTATCCTATAGCTTCCATAATGAACCGCACAATATCGCAACAACATTGCAAGATCCAAGGTCTTCTGATTCCGTCAGATCTGTAACCCAGCTAATGTAATGTTCTCACAACTTTCATTAAATGTTAAGATAAAATGTTCTTTAAATATCATTTATAGAACATTCGGTAACACTTTATTTTACAGTGTCATTGTTACATATGTTTCATGTATTTACTATTGTAATAACTAGAAATTATGCATAATTACATGCCAGTAACCCTAAACCAAACCCTCATGCTAACCCTAACCCTACAGTAAGTACATGTAGTTAATTGTTATTACTCAGTTCATAAATGTATATGTAAATGTAATACTGACACCTTAAAATAAAGTGTAACCGAACATTCTTATAACATTAATATTTGAAATACATTATTATGATGTTGAGAGAAATGTTTTTAGAACAACATTGTTTTTTATGATGTTTTTTTCTTGTACTTGATAACATTGAGAAAAAACACTGAGAACATTTTCAGAAAATCTGTATGAAGTTATTGATATTAGCTGAATGTTAACGTTCTTGGAATATTATGAACATTCAAATAATTTTATATTGTCAGTAAAAATAAGGGGTAAATGTGACTTCAAGTACAAAATGTTCCTGAAACAATGTTCAAATCAACCAATTGGATTTGAGGGACAAGTTTACAGTTTATTTCATGTTTAGTCGTACAACCAGGGTTAGATACTTCTACATCAGTGTTATTCACTTATCATTTCCCTCTGATTTTAGGGAAAACTTATGGCTAGGGTTAGGTTTAGGGGTAAGGAAGTACATTTCTGGACAGGAATGTTGATCCAGGTTGAACAAAATATGTTGATCCAGGAACAAGTCTTACCTGGCAAAATCACGGTAACAATAAATTACAAAAATTTAACCTTTTAAATAACATTCAAGAAAACGGAACATTTTAAACATTGCAAATCACTGTTTCCACAAGAACATACATTTATTAGCTGGGAATCTGTTGATCTCCAAGCTGCAGAGTCCAGAGAGAAGAACTAGAAGAAATGAAGAGGCACCTCTTCTGCTGGTGCTGTGCTAATGGGAGTGATGAAGATGGTGACACCTCCACCTGTCACCATGGTGACCCTTCAGGTGCACACGTGAGTCTGTATATATGTGCGTGTCCCTCATGCCCTATGTCCCCGCTGACCACATCCTCTGTAATATACCTGTGAGTGTGTACGTGTGAAGGACATTGTGGCCAGCGAAGCTATCACAGACACAATCTCAGCCTGACACGCACACACACACACACACAGACTCTAATAACTTTGAGAGCGGTCAGCACCCTGTGCTTTAATAACACCCGCTGTCAGCTCACCGAGCGCTCCACAAAATTGTCTCGTTGGAATTCTTTATGGTGTAGAGGCCAAGCAACTCAGGATGGGAATGGAGCACGGCCGCGCTCAGACTATTCGCAGCTCCGAGATGGCTTTCCAAGAGCATGCTTTTATCTCAGGGGGGTCAAAAACACACAGGCGGAAAAAAAAAAGAAAAGGCATTTACTTGCTCTGCCATGCAGCAATAAGCTTTTAAAATCAGAGCTTGTCCGTCGCTGCCGGTGGATGGGGTTATTGTGGAAAAGTTGACTCGAAATAAGCACACCTTCAAGTGTGATGGAGCTTCTGGGTTGACAGGGCTCCTCACACATGACATGAATGCAGTAGAAGAAGATCTAGTGCGATGCATGCAAAGTGTTGTGGAGAACATCAGGAACAGGAAATTACATGGAAGGTGACATAAGACTAATGTGGATCCATCAAGTCATATCTGCAGGCCAGTCTGAAATGGGGAATGAGAGTGTAAGACTGGAGAAATGGTCACAAAGTGCATTACCGCCTGGTAGCATGTTTAATGGACTTTCTATATTTTTTTTTATAAAATACAAAATCGAAATTGTGTTTTTGTACTGAACGAAAGCACAGTTATGATTCTATGGCCGAATGGCGGCTGTGTTCAGTTAACCAGCACTCTTGCTCATGTGATATTGCTTATATGGGTAACACTTTACAATAAGGTTCATTAGTTAACATTAGTTAACATGAACTAATAATGAACTGCACATATACAGTATGTATTAATCAGTGGTAATGTTAACTGCAACATTTACTAATACATTATTAAAATCTTGTTAACATTATTTAATGTCCTGTGAACTAACACGAACAACTGCATTTTCATTAAGTGACATTAACAAAGATTAGAAAATACATTGCTCTGTATTGCTCAAGGTTAGTTCATGTTAGTTAATACATTAACTAATGAACCTTATTGTAAAGTGTTATATGTTATTGATGCAGGCATATTCAACTCATAAACTCTCTTACACTAATTTGTCCACTAACATGATCCAAGAGTTTACATAGATCTTGGGCGAATTCTGTCAATTATTATTTTTATGAATGTCATGAAATTCATTTCTACCTCAGATCATGTATTGTGTTTAATAACATTCTTTGGTGAAAATCTTTTTTTTTTCCTGCTCACTCCTTTGTCTTGCTAATGTTAATTTTGTAACTGGCATTATATGTAAAACATACACTACCTTTCAAAAGATTGGGGCCGGTAAGATTGTTTTTATATGTTTGAAAAATGTGCCTTAAGATCATCTATATATTTTAAAATGTAATTTACTCCTCTGATGCAAAGCTGAATTTTCAGCAGCCATTACTCCACATGATCCTTCAGAAATCATTGTAATATGCTAATTTGGTTCTCAAGATATATTTCTTATTATTATTATCAATGATGAAATCGGTTGTGTTGATTAATGTGTTTGTGGAAACCGTGATACATTTTCAGGATTCTTTGATGAATAGAAAGCTCAAAAGAACAGCATTTACACTGCTTCTTTCAAATTACAAAAATTGTTTACTCACTTAGACACAAATACCAACAAAACTCTATACCTACAGGCCAATTTGCAAATACGCTATTCAAAACTGTTCAAAAGTTCAAAACCTAACATAGTACAAAACTGAATAAGACAGCAAGTTGTTACATTTCTACAGTAATACCATATTAAAATATATTATGAATCTAAAAAAAAAAAAAATGAAATACTATCAAAACAATTAGATGTAGCTGAACACCTACTCAGGGGATAGTCTTTACCATCTAGACAAAAGGGGAAAATGTAGGAATAATTTTGTACTGTAATGTAAACATGGATAATGTAACATACTGTAAACTGCAGTGAACTACAAACAGTCGAGATTGTGTAACATTGCACATTGCAGCGCGAGTGCAGGCCTCGCTCTCAAACAGTGAATAATGGAAATGAGCGTGAAGGGAGTGCAGTGGTTCTAGCTTTGGACCAGTGACCAGCAGATTAGATTTGCTCAAAAGACAGTGTCAACAACAAGAACGAAAGGCAATGGCGACAACACTGGCTGCGTTAGAAACAGGTAAGATGTACTTGCGGAAAAAATAAATAAATAAATGAATGAAATAAAGTAGTGAACTGATCCCAACATGACACAAAAGAAAAGTAATGGCAAAAATTAAATAAAGACTTGTTCCAACCAAATTTACCTTCTTATATATTTTATATATATTTACATTTTCTATTTAGTTTTGTGACTGTATTTTATTGCCTCTTTCTGACCTATTTAGATTCAATCTAATAAAGTTAATTGACCCTTAATCTGCTAATGTATGTATACAATTTATTTTCACCTATGTATTAAATTTGTTTCTAATTGGCTTATTTAATGTAGAGAATAATTTTTAAAATATAATATAATTCTTTAAAATGATAACCCTTTGAAATACTTTTTTTCACTCTTGTTCTCCAGAAAGAGAAAAAAAGAATAAAAAAAAGAGGAAAGAAATATTGAACAAAATATTTAAATGAAATAAAACACAATAGAATTTGGTAGTATAAAATGAGAGTAGGAAATATTAATTAATTTCAAAAAAGTTTAATATTTAATATATCGTAATTTTTTAAAGAAGTTTAAACAATAAATACTGTATAGTAGCTCTTTAATGTGTCGTGACAGATCGCTGTAGATCCTTCAAGCGGCTCGTGAACCACCATCTCTTCATACTAGTTCATTTATAGCATCAAATAAACATGAATGAACATCAGAAGGAATGTTGTTTCAAGCGTGGAAAGACGTGAGTACACACAATTTTTCAAGTTCAAGTTCACTAACGTTAATCTACTAACTCCCCTGACGGCTTTATCGGACAAAATGGCGGATTCAGGGTTATGATTGGTCAGATCGCCTGTCAATCAAACTGTTTGCGAGTTCTACTCCTACCACTCCGCTGATTCCTTAATCCACAAAGCACGGTCCGTATGGCTCGCCAGTTCCTGCACGCGATGACGGCTTTAAAGCGAATTCATGTTCAAAACCCTCCTCAGCAGTTGTCCAGTGTCCAGGAAACGTGCAGCATCCGACTCAGGAAATGATGGAAAAGTAGAAAATAGAAAGAAAACAAGAAAGCAAAAGAAATAATTTAATTCATAAATTAAATAACCTTTCTAAATGTGTTCTTTATTTTCTCCTCACAGATATTAATAAAATAAAACAAAAAATTTTGTTTTGTTGTTTGTTTATTTTGAATTTATTAACGTTATGTTTGAATGTTCGCCGGTTACCGCCTCCTTCTTCCCTTCTACTTAAGAACTGTGTTACACTGGGTTACAATTGTCATTCTTGTTTCGCATTTTGTAAGATATTTTACAACATAAAATCATTGTGTAATGCAACCTGTTGATAGTGTTTTGTTTATGTCGTTGTTTTATGAGTGACTAAGTGTGTTTGTTGGATGACAACCTTTGCTAAGGTCAACCATATGACGCGTACAATCACACCGGTGTGATCAGAACGTTCAGTGCATCACGTGATCAACTGTAAAATACAAATACGCTTGCGCAAGTTCGCTGACGCTAAGCCAGTGACAGAGGCTCTCAGCGTTTTCAATATATCACAAATGTGCAGCGTTTTCAACAACATAATGTTTATTTTAGGCTTCAGACATTAAAATGCACATAAGTACTAACAAAACAATAAATTTAGAGTTTGTAAAATACACACTGACGTCTATGGATGCAGCAACAACAATCCTTTCCATAATAATTAGACGACACTTGTGACTCATATCAGATACACATCGCGCAAGTAACTTTAAAGTTTGCTCTAATCATCTCTCAGTTCACTGGCTCACTTACTTTCATTTATTTCGAGAGAAGTGGATGAATTCACGTGTTGTAAATGCAACAGATCTGATTCTCTGTACTGGTGTAAACTAACATGGCGGCGCCCATCGCGCATATGAGGTATCTGCGCATATATGAGGTACGCGATCGTTATAAAGGCTTTAAACAGAAAAGCACATCCACTTGCACATTTAACAATTGGAATATCAGTTATTTCATGCTATAAATTTGTGAATAAAATGTAATATGAAATATTTTTTAATAAAAAGGAAAAATTAAAAGCAGATCATCAATCATTCGGGCTATTGTCGCTGCAGTGTGTCACGTGACAAACAGTGACGTGTCACCATGAAAACAATAAAGTGATACTTAAAAAAAAAACTCATGCTGGGGGCTCAGCCAGAATATTTTAAACTTATGTGTGAAAAGAATGACTTGATTTGATACATATATGACATGTTTTGGTAATTTTGGTGTATTTTGAATGTAAAATTAACTGCTGTGCCAAACTGAAAGTTGGTAATGAGAACTGTGTGAACAGTTTTGAAAAAGTGAGCTAAGTGTAAATGTAAAAAAAAAAAAATAATAATAATAAAAAAATGATATTATGTTTGATTGCACAGCAACTAAGAAGCCTTGGCATTTTCAGGGCCTCCAAATAGAATTTCAGAACATCTTAAGTGCTACTACCTGCTTCCTGTCTCTGAGCACATATGCACATGCCTATTTAATGCAAATCTGAAGTGGATGGCAGCATATTTATACCCTCACATCACACACAGTATGAAAAAATCAGTCATTTAAGCCTATAGCATTAGGACTAAATAAGCTCATGTTAGCTTTTGGAGCTGTGGATGTGGGTGGGTAGTTTGGGTCAGGCCTAGTGCTTTTCCTTGGCTTTGTGTGTGTGTGTGTGTGTGTTTTAGCGTGTCTGTTTGTGTAATAATAGGTTTGGGGCTCTGTTTGGAGATGCTGGGATTATTAGACTCTCATCCTGTACCACGGCAACACTCCTGGTCATCAGTGCTCGGCCCCCGCGATCGCTGATTAACATAATCAGTCGTGCATTAGTTATTCATGCGCAACGCGGAGGCGCTCAGGGGGTCGCAAGCTCGCTCTGTCTAATAACCTGTGTTAAATATTAAAGAAGAACATGCAGGGGAGAAAGCATTAACATGGCTATTCGCTCCGGCCAAACCAGGCTCTGGCTGCCGGCCTAGAGATTTGTGGCTGAGAGGGACTCAAACCGCCTGTGGCAGTTCTATAAGCTAGTAGCTTTGTAAACTTGCTCTCTGGCTATGTGTGTAGAAGGGCACAAGGCGCATGCTAGGCATGCTAATGCAAATAGCCTTGTGTGAGGAGAATCACAGGTAATATTAGGAGATACCATGCCACGTCGCTAAGGTCAATTAGCATGTGTATAGTGTGTTTGGGTAATTTCTACAGTTTGGTGGATTGTGTGTCCCAATGAAACCATACTACATATTTAATATAAAATGTTAATCAACTTTCATGTCACATGGTTTTACACACATAGAAGTACCCCATTAACTCAAGGAGGGGGGGGCATAACGATCAGTAACTAAGAATATATATATGATGTCATTAATCCCGATCAATCGATTTGACCGCAGTATATGTACTTATTCTCTTATTCTGACATACAATTAAGTTTATTTTTTAATGTGTAAAACTATTAAATTGTCTTATATCTGTCAAACTCCAGTCCACTCTGTTACATTGGTGCTACTAGCCCTTTAAAGTCATAAGCGCATGCCTTAAATCACGTGACTTGCTAGAAATGACATAATTTCCTTGGAGGGAAGTAAATATAAATATCAAATATATATATATATATATATATATATATATATATATATATATATATATATATATATATATTTCCTGGCTAGTAATAGGGTTCATTAGCCTAAAACATCCACCCTGTTACACATTGCATTCCAAAAATGTCATGTAATGAGATGGACAAATTTCCTAGACAATGTGTGAAATATTTGGTCAGGATTAGTAGGTTATAGTAGGCTGAGCTAGGCCAGTGTGACAGACATTTCTCCCTCTGAAAAGGCTAAAAAAATTATTGAATTAGCCCATTGTTATTTTATTTATTAATCAACAAACCAGCTTAGTCCAAAATCCACCAAACTGTAGGAATGTCCATTCACATTGTCATATTTGTCGGAACTGGTGATTAGGGTCTGGGAATAGAGATGTTTGACATCCATTTTGGCAGTGGCCTATAAACATTTATTCAAAAATGTGTAACCTAGATGCTCCATACTACAGATTGTCAGACGGACATACACTATAGACTTAACCTAGGCTTTACGCATCCTCGCCTGCTTTGAGGTGCTGGCCACACAGTGAGTGTTGATGTGTGAGTGGGTTTATTTTTCTTTGCCTCTGCTCCGGCAGGCAGGGTGAGGCAAGACGCACGCTGTCTGAGAATAAAGACCCTGCTGGGCGTTTAGGAGCTCACTGGCCCTGTCCTTCTGCCCCCAATTCTTGATTAAGGCCAACAGCAAGCAGGTTTAGCAGAGCGTTAAAGCTGAAACCAACCGGAGACAGCGGGAAGAGGGACTTTGGGGGGAATTCTCTCTCTCTCGACCAGAGAACGGCAAGAAAAAAAGGCGTTGGAGTAAATAAGAAAGAAAAGGAGAGAATGTCTGGAGAATTGAGGCCTGAGAGGAGTGCAAGGGGAGGCTACGGTCGAACCCTGAGGAGGTCATTAGGAGACCAATGACCTCACTGGTGTAGCCCTCCGATAGGCCACCCACTGGCATGATGTCATACTTCACATGTCAGCCCTCATCAAATATCCACATGACCGCTGGGAACTCCAGGAAGTCATGTGGAATTCGGCACACCTGATTATCTCACTGTAGCCTCCAGCCTCACAGATACAATCTGCACCGTTCCCACCACTCGGGGAAAACAAAATGGGCCCATTAGAAGTTAATTCAATCAACTTGTCATGTAACCTCTTCAGCGGCGAGGCTGCATTTCACGGCTTTTGAGGGGTGGTGGAATGATTTCAGCTTCTATATGCATCTGAGTTATTAGAATTATGCTAAGCAGCTAATAAGTGGCACATTGACACATTTAAACAAGTTTAGATTATTACCGGAATTCCTGTTTTTGAGAATGAGACAATTAGGATTAATCACATCCAGAGTGTGTTCTGAGGATATCACCTCAAGACAATGGCAAGTGCGGTGGCTGGGTGAGCAAGGGAAAAAGTGAAAAGAAGAAGAAAGTCCTCATTAACAACAGTGGCTTCGCAAATTGAACGGATGCACAATTCATCACATCCTTTCTCCCCAGCCGGTAGAAGCAGGAAGGCCAGGCGAGCCAACTAATGACCTGGAAATAGTTCCTCTAGGCTTCCTGTAATGATGCGGCTGCTTGGGATTTCTTTTTTAATTTGGTCCTTAAGAAAATAACAATCCTCGGTGGCAAGTGCTCATTATGAGCCGGTTGTCGTGGGTGACCATTAGGAAGTGAAAATAACCTTGCTCGTTTACGGCCAGCAAAAACACTTAAGTTGGAAGGCCCCGAGGCCAGGCATGTGTGTAAAGGATGAAATGTCCGAAAATAACTGTGCTTTTTCAATGCTAAGACCTGCCAGTGTGATTTGAGTGGAAGGAATGAATGTGTATTGAGCCTAGTGCTAACTTTAAATGATTCCAGTGAGCATTATGAAGAAATGTTACTCTGAGACACTTGGCATGAAAAATAGAAATATATCTTCATTTTATTTTTATATCTATAATATGTGTTTTAATGCATGATTATTTGTTCAGCCAAAAATGAAAATTCGGCCATCATTTACTCCCCATGTTGTTTCAAATCTGTGGAATAGAGAAGAATGTGTATCTTTTGTAAGTTTGCATTAAAAGTCATTATTTACTGCACAATAATGCCATTATTGTTCATTTTTTTAAATAGTGCCAAGGAATAATAAAAAACAAAACAACAATCATTGTGTTAAAATTGACATTAAAAAGAGCAACTTGTACATTATTTACATTTTCTTCTTTTGCATTTCATCGAAATATATTATATTATATTATATTATATTATATTATATTATATTGTATTATAAAAATTCAGACATTGTGGCAGCTGGTCTGCATTAAACATATTTAAGGAACATTTAAGGTTAACATTAATTTCCTATCATGAATAATCACTATAGTACTCTCTATAGTAATAGAGAATATAGTAATAATTCACAAGCAATATCCTAAATTCCCATGTGGTTGGATGAAAAGCCCAGTGATGAGGTGAGTAGTATATTGTGGTCCTCTCATGTTGGTGGGAGGGGGCAGCTAGGGGCTGTTTAAAATGAAGGGCTGGTCACACTTGGTGTGTACAGGAGCACTGAGGCATGGTGAGCACAGAGACGCTTTTCTCCAACCACTGTTCATACCCATGGGCATGCTAATCAAATCTCAGCCCATCACACACACTCACAACACTTACAGGCCAGGAGGACACCCGCACATGAAAACATGCATGCAATTCAATTCCAAGCAAAACGGCACACACACACACACACACACACACACACACACAATTTGAGCCCCTATTCCCTTTTCTCACCATTGTGACATTTGAGTATTTCCATTTGTTCTGTTCATGCAAAATTATCAACAAATCTACAGAGAGCAGATTTTGAATTTGTTAGGCTTAATCATGGTGAAATGTTTGGGTAATCTACATGATTTACTGTTTGTTTGCTCAAGTATGTTTTTAGCTCATAAAAAAATCTTACCTTTCCTGTATAAGATTGAGGGATAGTGTACTTAAGGTGTTCTGTTCCTCATATTCTGTCAAGACTGAACTTACAGTCTTTATGTTTGGGGTCCTGATGCGTTATGTGCAAAAATAATAGTATTAACGTAACTACATATTTTCATATCAAACTATCCTCTGACCTAATCAAAACCCATTTGCCAGAGGTTGTGCAAGCGTGACAAAAGCATTTCAGACTTTCCAAAAGTGTGACTGTCATCAAATATAGTAATGCTTATTCAATCAATATGACCCAATAAAACCCTTTTTGGAAAAATAAAGTAAAACAAGACGATTTTAAAAACTTAGCATGTGAAAATTCATTGCCTGTATTCATATTTTATATCTAGGGTCTCTAACGTGTGAGGCATCTTATCAAGTTGAAATTTTCTTTATAGGCCTAAGCACTTTTCATAAGATTAGTAAAAGTCTAGATGCTTTAATGTTTAGTAATTTTTGAGATATTAAAAGAGCCTCGGGTCTCTAGACCCCACCATAAAGGTGAATCAGTAATAGGAAGTAAGCAAAATAAGATTAAACAGCTCACTAGCGTAAAGGTTATAAACTGACATCAGCCATCACCAAAGGACCAAAACACACACACACACACACACACACGCAAAGATTTAATATATTATAAAGTCCTGAAATGAACTTCCACCACATTTCAGTCTTGTCCCCAATGAGTTGAGTGTTGGTTTATAATTAGTCTTTGAATTTTTCTTTTTCCCCATTTCCTGTTTATCTTTTCACATTCCAGTCTGGCTTTTCAAGCACTTTAAGTGACAGCAGGCGGTTCCTGCCATACATTAAACGAAAAACCTTAATGCACTGTCGTTACTTATACACGCAGTACACATAATAAAATCAAAACGTACACTAAATTGTGAGAGCTCTCTATTTGAGCCATTGATCTGACCCTGTCCCCTCTTATCATAAAGCATGTCCATAGTGTCTCCGTCAACAGCTTCCTCCTAATGTGATATCTCTCTGATTACTGTATCCACTCCCCGGCCCTCCCTCCAAGCCTTTAATGCACACAGCACTTTCAAAAAGCATTTGTTTCTCTCAAGATCAAAATAACACCGGCCCATCCGTGGGGAAAGAGGCATTATGGTTCCTTTTTTAAAGGGGCTCTCCAGGGACCGACGTTGATTCATTAATGAATGGAAGTGGGCAGACGAAATGGATCTCTTCCTCGTCGCGGATATGTTTGCACGCTTCCCCTTTAACATGGGCCCTCGTAGCATTGCGTTGCATGTGATTACACAGCGGGACGAGCGAGATGTTTGCATCTTCATAAAATATTCATGGCCAGGGCGAGAAGGGTTGCCTGCGTGGATCAACCCACACGGAGAGGAGGATTAAGCCAAAGATACTGTGAAGGATATCTGTTCGGTTCAATCACGTGACCTCTGAAGAATCACTACTGGAACTGATAAAAAGCATTTATCTGCTTCTATTTGACGTGGCTGATATCTGTGCGGTTTATTCACAATTAATATGAGCGCACTAACACGTCTGTCAGTGGATTACGGAGAATTATCACGCATCAAAGCGTTCGAGTCTAACGTGTGTAAACCTATTTACAGCTAGGCTATATAAAAGCTGAAATCATAAACTCTCCGATTAAACCACATCGCGTCCTTCCATCCATATTTACTCATTATAGCACATCATTCGGAAAAATAGACGTCATCGTTAATTAATTTAAATAGTTGCCTTTTAACATGTCTTAATGTGTCTTTATTGAGTTGTTAATTATGATGAATATTTAAATCTGAAACGTAATTAAATTAATTGCAAGTTTCTCGCGGATGACCGTAATTAAAAGGAATCAGACTGGAGTCGTTTGACAAAGAGAAACAGATGAAGTTGGTATCTTAGCCTGTGCATCGTTTTAGGAGAGTCTGGAGTTGTTTATTCCACTTAATGTTCTAAATATAAGAGAGTTACTCAGGAACACCTCCTTTTATGATGGAGAAATGATATGAGATTTGCTTTTATTCACATAAAAAAAAAAAAAATACAATGGCAACTGTCCTAATTGTTATATAACTTGAGTTTATTTTAAAACCGACTTCATCAGCTCTTGTTTTATTCCCACAAATGTAGCTGTACTGTGGGTGGAATTAATTGTGTGTGGGTGTGTTAAAAACCTCTCTATTAAAATGACCTTTGTTCCATATTTTGTCTTGTGCTATATTTGTTTTGAAGACGTGCCAGTAGATGTCACTGTTCCAATGACAGCAAAACGTGTTGTCTTGCACTGGATGTGAACCTTTTGTGCTGTCTCTAATCTAAATTAATAATGTGAGGTAAATATTGAACTTTTATGATGTAAATAATCCTTAAAATTTGCTTTTTAAAACATGAAGCCTTGGTGAAAAACATAAAGATGTCTCGTCATCTCAGCGGTTACATCATGAAGGCCTCTCTGGACAATTTCACATTATCGTGACGATCTGTAAATGAAGCACTTGACAGGAAGCCCTACTATCACTGCATATTCTTACCTTTGACAGTGAAGAGAGGGAGATATGATGGAGGGACAGAGCGAGAGGGAGGGAAAGAAAGCAAGGCAGAGAAGCTTGTCAGAGGAATAATACTGCTGCCTTGGTATCTTCCAAATTGACTGGGTGACAAACATGTCTGTCAGAGCTGTGCCAATATAGTTTAGGGCCTCTCGTGATGGGGCACACACCCAATGACAGAAACAGGTCATTTCCACCGGCTGGCCACATAAATCCACAGTCTGGCCCCTGTCCTAATGCTGAGACTGCAGAACACACACTCGCACTGAACACACGTGTACACACACACACAGACATAGAGAGGAAAGGACAACTGTATAGTATCTCTCAAAATAGTATCAGTTGGACTTGTAGATTGAGACAGGAAATGGTGAAAAGCGTCACTCAAAGAAGTGACGCTTATTTTTTGCTGCTTGGATCCGTTAAATTATTCAAAATTATGTAAAAAAAAATGCAGTCCATACATGTAGAATGATGTGAAAAGATCTCTTCTATAGGAGCCGGTTTTATTTCTGGATTAAAAGTCTTTTTTTTCTGTGGGAAGCATAAAGAAAACTTTTTTACATTGAAAAATATATTATATAATATTATGATATTTTTCACTTCACCGGATGTTACACCACATGATGTTTTTAGAGTCAAAGTTTTCTTGAAAATTGTATGGTTTTTTTTTTTGGTTTTTTTTCCAAAATTATATATGAAACTTAACATGTATGTTTTGTGTTTGATTTTTTTTAAACTTTTTTTTTCTTTATCTCACTCTTATTTGTCATTGATGCAAATGGTTAGGTTGAAAAATGTCAAGCAGTGTAACTCTAAAAAAAGATGAATTAATAATTCATATTTGTATAAAAAATAAAAGAAAAAAACTTAAAAATATATTTTAAAAAATGATTAGGATGTGTACGATCACTTGCATTCAATGTGTGTTTGGAATTAGATATTTTAAACTTTTTTTTTTCATTATCTTGGACATTTGTCATTGACCCAAAGGTGTATGACATGTACGTACAGACATCTGGGGTGTCATGCAGTATATACATTTTACTTGTATATATATATGCATATATGCCAGTCATGGTTTACTGTTACGGAAAAGTGGCATAATGCAGAAAGACTTGCTAAATTTGAATTGGACGGCTATAAATACACTATTTTTTTCCATGTCAAGGTGACCAAGCAAACCTGAATCAAAATAGTTAAACTAGACTCCTTTATTCAACTCAAATAATGGATGATTGAAAAAAAATGAGTACAGATAGGTCCTGTATAAAACACACACACATACCCCACTGCCTTTCTCTGAAATGCTAATACCTCTCCAGGTCTCATCCCCTCCTACAGTAACATGCATTGACAGTCTGCATAGCCCCTTTTCTCCGGAAGGCAGGAAAAAAAAAAGCCTAGTGCAGCGCCTGTTTAGAAAGGAAACGTATTAATGTTTCAGTATGTACGAGCCATGATCAAATATGCGCTTAAAAGATGCCTGAGCCAGGGGCTGGTGTGGAATGTTAAAACACCATGCATCTTCAAGGTTATCTAGGGGGACAGAGACCCTTTTCCCGTATCCGCTTTTGCCTTATTCCTTTGAACGCATGCATTAAGTCGGCGGCGAGGTTTTGCGCTTGAAGGTGACTTTTAAAAGGCAAAGCCAAGTTGTTGTCTGCGCCTGCTGTCTCACACACTTTTTTAATGGCTCGGAGACGACGCAAGCGAGTCGTTTATGGGGTCGGGTTGCTGTTATGGGGTTTAAGGGTGGGTCAGCTTCAGGCGGTGGCACGTACAGTAACTGTGAGGCTTTCGCCCACAATAGCTGTCATCAGAGCGGGGGTCATTTTCTCAGCTTGTGCCGCGATATTAAAATTAGGTCATCATCTTTGCGGCACGGGCCACTTTCCCTCCGCCATAGATCACCACAGGCCCACTCCCGGCTCCTCATTACACCATATTTGGTCAATAAGCCATTAACATGCCGCAGAGGATGTTAATAAGCATTCCGCACGAGATGAGAGCGAAAAATGTGCTTGTGTCAGTGTGTATATGAGGGTGTATGTGTGTGGAAAGAGGGTGGGCCGAGCATTATTCCCTGTAAAAGAGAAGTCGTGCTGTACTGTACAAGAAAGCGTCCCCTCTGCGTGGCCGAAGCCCCTCTGACACGCAGGGCATACATACTGTGACTGTCCATGGATTCAGTTGACCTTTAACCCTCATCACCATGAAGCGATCCATGACACATTTCGGAATCAGGCATCCCAATCAAATCCTCAGATTTTTGGCATCGTTATCAAGAGTGTCTTCGTGGCATTTTAATTTTGTCTTGGAGAAACGGAGTTCTGCATAAACAAACAGCGCCGCGGGCTAGTGGAGACTGCCTACACAACCTCAGGCTCTTCTCATTTAACTTCTCTTGCACAGTTTAACCACACTGCACTTTAAATTTGGATGAAAAATACTCGCGAGTTTATGCTTAGAGGATGTTTCAGCTGTCCGGTGTTTATGTAAAGGAGGGGAAACCACAACTTTTTAGTAATATTAGATATATGCAATTTTCAAATCATATTGAGGCCTGTAGGAGTACATGTATTATATTATTGACTAAAATTGCCAATTAAAATAGTCCGACAACCAACTTATTCTCACTCCCAAGGTGTTAAAAACTGAAGCATGGTCAAGCGCCTTTAGAGCCTCTATTAAGATGCTAAAGGTACTGAACCCTTAAGCGTCACTATGCTGACAAACTAGGAACTCCATTGCTTTCAATGAGAAGCCTTTGGCGTCAATACACAGACACAGAGTGTATGGAAATTTTATCATGAAGTTATATTTTGGTGTATCATTTTGTCATTATGACCCATATTTTATATTGGTATATAATTTTCAATTTAAACACCCACAATAATTTTATGTACATAACACTATTTAGATAGTTTTGAGCACCTAACCAGACGCCTACCCATAAAAAAAAAACATTCATCAATATAAAACACAAGATATAACAGGTAGATGCAACTAATTTATTCAAAAAGTACAAATATTCCAAGTCTTCTGAGGGCAAAGGATTGCTTTGTGTAAGGAACAGACTCAAAATCCTCCTCCGTAATGCTCAAATCACAGCTTTGATTGTGAAATAGCATTGGCTCTCCTGTGTCTCATGACCGATTACATTAAGATATTGTATTTCTTCAGAGGACTTGGAATGCAAGTCGTTTGTAATACTTTTATACTGTTTTTTTGGTCAGTTTTTGTAATAAGTTACTGTGACTGTACTTTTATCTGCCTGTTATGCGTTTTGTATTGTTGAGAAGTGGTTAGGTTTAGGGTAGCACTGGGTTACATGCTCAAACATATCGATGAAAATATAAATTTGACTTGGTTTATATAAACAAACAAAACTGTCTCTACAGTAACACACTTATAATGTAAGTCTATGTGGAATGACATTTCCAGATATTCCACTTAAAGAGATAGCTGTTCTGGCAACCAAACAGTTGATGGGCTACATTGACTTCCATAGTAAGGAAAAACTATGGAAGTTAATGGAATTCATCAACTGTTTGATTACAGACATTCCAAAAAAATACATTTTGTGTAAAATAAAGAAATTCATACAGGTTTGGAACAACTTGAGGGTAAGTAAATGATGACAGAATTTTCATTTTTGAGTGAACTATCCCTTTAAATGAATTCTTCCATAAAAAAAATATCTTTTTAGCAGTGGGACTACAGTAATAAGCAGATTGTTTGCAATAATGAGGAGAAAAGTATCTAAATGCAGCAGTCTTCATTTTTACTAACAAAAGGAACTCAGAAACAGAACAACTTGAAACACAAAGTAGAACTGAACGAAACACAGAGCTTAAATAGACAGAGCAAACCAATCAAAGCAACGCGAAACACCTGTGACCACGTAATCAAACCATTTGTAACCAAGGAGACTAACTGGAACAGAGAAACGAGAGAAAACTGAGGCTCAGAACTGAAACATAATACAAAGCCCATCCAAACATAACAATACTCAGATTATCCTATAGGGGTTTTGATTTAATTCCTGTAGACACATTACATAGTCCTTAGTATCCTTGCACACATCATGTTTATTTGTTTTGTATGTACATCACAGAATAACTGAATTGAATATTTTTGATATTCAATAATGTTGTATATTATATCTTTAAACTAGGATTTCTGAGCGATTTTATCACATTTGGTTTTGTGATTAAACTTTCAAAACAGTGTGTATTTTAAAGTTGCAAGGTCTTGCCCTTTCATTGTAAATAAGTCGCTCTAAACACAATATCTGAAGAATAAGTTAAAATTATCAATCCTTACCTTTATGTTATGATATGGTTATTAATTTTTAGTGGCTTTGTACAGTGAGTTATCATTCTTACGATGCTTTCTGTTTCAAAATGAATCGATTACACATCAGATGTCACAACAACACACACGGAGAGCAGCTGCGTGAATCAGTTCAGAGGCAGAGATGGCGAGTCATTGTCACGACCCATGTTCTCGTTTACTGTAACACACTTACACACGTGTAGCATAACATTTACGACCGACTCCATCCAGCGCGGGTGGATTACAGCAAAATCAACCCAAACCTGGTTTCCCGACTCCCCTCATCTGATGACTCGCTCCCAGAACACAACACAACAACGAAAAAGCACATTATGAACACTGGCCCGTTATTTTATTATATTTTCTTCTCTTTGATTTAATTTATTTTTCCTTGCTTTTTTTCTTGAGTGCCTTCTTCCTGCTTGTGAAAATGGGGTTTATATTGATGAGCTGGGCCCCGATATTGATTTCCCATCACTCCCGGTGTGGACATTTTCTGGTCTATTATACTACACTTGCAGCATATTCCCACAGCAGTTGTAAACTGGATATATGGACAACCTGACCTTGGCAATATGGAGATAATGAAATATCCTTAATGACCCTCTCGCAAAGATTTTACAGGCAGCACTATAGACTGCCTGCCCATGTACAATAATAGCAGAGGCAAAAGAGGCTTTCTTTTCTAAAAGTCCTACAAAATTCAGAAGCTATAAGTCCACTCATAATACTTGTTCCTCTAGGCCTGTTTGTGTCTCCCGAGTTGGTTGAAGAGGTCTGAATTGTATGTACACTATATTAAGATTTTTTAAAATGTTTTTGAAATATCCGATTAAAAATATTGCTAAAGGTACAATATGTAAGATTTTGGGATTAAAATATCCAAAAACCACTAAAACAATCTCACTTATTTTGTTGACTTTTGTTGTACATTATCCCAGATGTTTCCAAGAATGTTTAAATCCAGCAATTTTAACCAGGACACGGACCGTGTTCGTGCGTCGCCTATCAAGGACATCACACCCTCGTTACCCCCGTTTATTTTGTAGAAACCATGGAAACACCAAATACGTTTTAATATAATACGTGTTTTATCTGACCAACTGTTTTCTATTTTAATATATTTTATGTAATTTATTCCGCTGATAGCAAAGCCATTGCTTCAGTATCGCATGATAATTCAGAAATCATTCTTATATGCTAATTTAGTGTCCAGTTATGATCAGTTATTATTGGTGGTTTTATTTATTAATAATGGTTCTTATTATTATCAATGTTGAAAACAGTATTTGCTGCTTAATATTTTTGTGAAAACCATATTTTTTTGATGAATAGAAAGTTCAATGACAACAGAAACTTGAACTGAATCACAGAAATGTTTGATCTGTAGTAAATGGGATATTAAATCATTAAATATTTAAAAGAGTTTGATTGATATATAAATAGTAATTATGTAAAATAAAGAATGAAAATATAGAATTTTGAATTTTAAATGTGTTTAAATGTATTTTTATTTTTAAAAAATCGATTAAATTCCAATACTGCACAAGAAGCATTTTGACAAGCTGCCTTGAGACTTTTGGACCCCATTGTTGGATTTTGGATATTTAGGAAAGCTAAGGTGGAGAACACACATTTCTATGAACTAATAACATGATGTGCAAATGAAATGGCCAGATTGTGAAAATTATACCTCATCTCTTAACACGTATTGGTCGGAAAAAAAACAAACAACAACAAAAAAAAAACAGGATGGATAATGATAAGGTATCTCCAATCCTGGAACTCTGAATCTCTGAATGAGCAGCATGTTGAACGTGTCTGTGTCTTGCTGTGAGTTGAAACCTCGGCATCGGGTGTATAGATCATTACTTGTCTGACTGTCTGACAGGCCCCTTCACTGCTCTGTGCCTATGGAAGATAATCATCGGCAGAGCCGGGTAACAATGAACTCGTTCCTGCACTCCAGTATTTCCAGGAGAGCACTTCAAACGCACCTCTTCTCCCAACACAAAAGAAGCCATCTCCTTTGATGTCACTGTCAAAGACTGAGTTTTGTTTCCGTCGCCTTCAGAAACTCCACCCCTTCTCTCTTTCTCGTTCTTCGTCTCAACTAAAAAAAAGAGAGTAGAAGTAAGAAGTGCATGCTTCTGAATTGTGAGAAAAAGATTTTCACATGAAAAGTGCACCTGCGTTGTTGGCGAGGCCCCGTATACTCCGCCGAGAGGCAATCAAACAAATACTTCACTTTTAACGTGATCGTCTGGGGAGTGCGCGAGCGTCTCTGTCATGAACGACGCACAGTTTAACAAGAGATTTTTATTTTTGAGCCAATTAAACCTTCTGCTAATTACTCTCAGTGTGTTTTTGATGGGAGAGGGGGTTTTTCTTAGATTATTGTGTCGGGTTTTTCCTGTCTTTTGAAGGTAATGACAGGAAAAGCCAATTAATAGTGACAACTGACTGAGTCAGGATGCATGTAGGCCTCTCCCCTCAGAAGATCCAATGATGTTACCATCACAAACAGCAGACAGCAGAAATAATAAAAAAAAAGTCACGGAGAGAATTACTACATTATTGTATAGAGTGCTGCAGGGATGACTGGGATGATTATTGTAGGCCAACCCCGATGTTAGCATCACACTGGTTCCCTCGACTAAAGCCCAATAGGGTTTTTCCATTGGCTGTTGAGTTATCGCAAAAAAAAGTTCCCATTGAGTTATCGCAAAAAAAAAAATAATAATAATAAATAATAATCTCTGTGATCAGCAAAATGTCAAAAATGTGCAAAAATACTTGCACATTTTATCCACCAAGATAATTTTTTACAAATGAATGCAACTTTTATGAATATTAACCAAAATCCCATTTAACAAAGGAACACCTCTTATAGCTCCACCCCAAAATTCAAAAACATGTTGTCAGGCATGTCCAGCAATATTAGTGTATACGCCCCTTACTGCTGATTGGCTACAAGTGTGTTTTGGTGCTCAGTCTGAACCACTTTCAACAGTGTTTCTCAGAAATCACTTACAGCACCTTTAAAACTTTCAGGAACACTAGTGATGCCTTTTTTGTGGCTATATACTAAGATTTCCGAGTTGAACAAGCAAACGTAACAGGTGAGTTGTTCAAATAGGCCTTCAAAGTTTAGTCCCATTCGCCCCCTTCCTAGCCTGAATGCTTAGTATGATTGCATTCCAGTTTTATTTACATTGTTGCTCTTGATTTTATTGTCACATTCAGTAACTTGTCTGTCAGGATATATTTGTTCCTTGACTTAAACTTTAGTTTGGTCATTAGAAATAGACGATATTTGGTTTGACAAATTCCCCCAAATTAATGGTTATCGGTTTGGGAATTCTGATAAATGCTACCATTTGGTGGGTCTCTACAGTTTACCTAAAGAATAGATAGAGCCCCAAAGAAATATAAAAACAATTTTGCAACCATTGACTTTATTTGACAGTGCCCTTGTTACACGCTGCATGCACTTACTATGGTAAGAACAGTACATTTTTCATATTGGTTATGGGACACATAAGTAAAAAAAAAAAAACTGAAGCATGGTTGAGCTTTGGGTAACACAAATTTGAGTCCCAGCTTGTGGTCCTTACCTCTATCTCACTTTGCATTATGTCAATTCCCAGTACTGTCCCAATAAAAGGCAAGAAATTGAGAGAAAAAAAAAGAGAGAGAGAACGATATTAATGTAAAAATCACAAATGTTGTAAAAATCACAGTATAGGTCAATCTCGAACTGTGCTTTGACGTATTTTAGACCCCATTTTAGTATTTTAGTTTTGCTCTAATACATGACAAGGAAATATAGATGATATAAAGCTCATAGTAATGAGCAACCTATGTATATATACAGGAGAAGGAGGAAGAGGTAGTAGATTAATTGATTCTTTCAGCCATGGTTTAGGATGAAAGAAGAGGTTTTGAGAGCAAATAACATTCAGATTGCATGGGTGCCCTGTTCTTGCCGGAGAAGATATCACAGTGAGCACAATGGAGGCTCTCAGGCTTAGCATCCGGCTCAAACAAGCAAAAGATTGTGCTCAGCCCAGCAGGCTGCAGGGGCCTCAGTTAAACTGGGTATTATCTTAGATAACCCAGAGCAATGATGTGTGAAAAATAGCTTAAATTAAACTTTTTTTTTAAAAAAACTTTCCCTTGCAATGGTGGGAGATGAACTTCTGAAATAAGGAAGCAAAATCATTTGTTTTTTTCCATTTGTTGCTTATGAAACACAATTTGTCTTGCATATGTATTGATAAGGCCAATACTAGATTTGTGTATCTTTATACCACCATATTAAACATTTAATAATTGAATACAAACTGCTTCAAAAAAAAAAAAAACAACTACAATATACTAGCAAGAATATGTCCTGCAACTTTTTAAACTTTTTTTTGGTTAAAAAACTTTTCAAATATTACTTTCAAATTCATATACTATTACAAGTAGCAGTCTATTTTGTTTGCACCATGTAAATACTGCAAATATGACTGTTTTTTTACAAATATGACTGAATTTACAATAAAATTACAGTAAAAAAAGGCTGTTTTGGTTGCCAGAAATTTGGGATATTACCAGATGGTATATCAGTAATGGATTATGACAGGGAAGAGAAGAGATTGTTGAATAATCTCATTATTTTTGTTTTGTTTTTGCGCACAAAAAGTATTCTCATCGCTTCATAATATTAAAGTTGAACCACTGCACTACGTCGACTGTTTCAACGATGTCTTCAATACCTTTCTGGACCTTGAAAGTGTCGGTTAAACGACATGAGGGTGAGTACTTACTGACAGAATTTTCATTTTTTTGGGTGAACTAACCCTTTAATTTCAATTCAGACAGGATTAAAAGTGGTGATGTTTACTCTGTATTGGCTCACTCAGGCCTATTTGTAGACCAGTTGCAAACATGAGAGGTGGACACTGTTGCTTATATATGACTTCTCAAGTGGATGTGGCCCGTACTATAAGTAGACTCTGCTACCAAACAGCACTTATTAGTCTGTGCGACACACACTTTCACCTCCATTTCTCTTTCTGCTCCCCCCGCCGCCTCGGCCCTTCTCTTCCGTCGTGTTTTGAGCGTAAAACACCCCGCTGCTGATATTAGAGAGATCACATATAGGCCCGCTGACATATTTCAAATGTATCACAGATTAATAGCGTATCACTGTGAGAGATCTACAAAAACCATTAGTAAGCCTGACACTTTGACGTCAGATTTTTAAAAATTCCCAAGTAATCTTTTTGATTTATGGAAGTGTGTCCAGGTTCATCGAGAGTGATTTCAGATTTATCACGTCCTGGTTAGAATTATTAATGATTTTCAATTTGTAAATCTGATGCTGGCGGTGTCCGTGGGAGCTCGGTTGAATCGGTAAGAGCTGACACCGGGGTCTGCTGCTTGTTCCTGGAGCGCCGATTACTTTATCAAACTATCGCCCGTTTTGATTTACATTTCACTTCGTTTCTGCCGCCTCTACCTCTCCACGAGCTTTCCGTCGCTTTCGAGCTCTCGCTCTTTCATTCATCCACCCACCACCTCGGTGTACTTCCTCTCTCGTGCTGTAATTACAGTGTCATCTTTAATTGTATCTCTGGAAGCCTCCAAGTCTGTAAAGTCAAATTTCATTCTTCTGAGTCTTGAGGATAAAGAACGGCTTTTGAATTCTGTAGGCATATAATAATACTGATTTCCTCTTGAACAAACTCCTCTCTCACGAACTGAAATCTGCGACGTGACTCAGTTGAGTGGCTCATCGTTGCGACAACAACGAGTTTCCTGAGGTCTGTAGTTCATGGGTACTGAAACTAAGATGGCAGCCAGTGGCACAGCACCGAATCAACAGACAGACGATGATGCTCATGACAAGTCAACACATTCATGTTTCACTGTGTCTCTTTCTATCTCTCTCCTCAGTCTGTGACTTAGTGGTGTATTTACTGGTGATGAAACATGCAGTGCAAAAGTGTTTACAGTGAGGCTTATGACAGACGTGAGTAGGGATGGCACTTTAGTGAGGAGGCAGCGCTTTTTTTATTCCTTCCATTCTGAAGCCGTGCGTTGTTGTGACACTCCAGCTGGAATGAGTGTTTGGAACCACACTGCGCTAGTTGCACAGAGCTAATCAAAAATAATCTCGCTTCTGGTTATCTTAATAGGTTACACTTGTATTTCATAATTAACTACAGGCAAGATGACATCAATTTAGCCCTTGACCTTAAAAGATTTACATTTTTTGTAAAGAAGCCCATGCAAATATGGCATCAAGTTGTTACCAGACACTTGACAACCAATCACTTTTAAAGACATCCAACTTGCACCATATAGGCATGGTATTTTTAGCATTAAGTGTCTACTACTTTAATGTATACTGTTTGTCAAGTTCAGTTATAATGGAACTGCCAATCAGAGAATTTATTCATTCATTCATTTTTATTATTTTTTAAAAATGTTTTCTTGTCACAAACTAGATGCTTGTTCACTGTTTTATAAGAAACCATCACGTTCTTTGTAAATGTACTATGGAGCATTATTTTAATGTTTTCATACACTATAGCGCTCAAAAGTTTGTGGTCACTAAGATTTTTTTAATATACTTTTATTCAGCAAAGCCACATTCCAATGACCAAATGTGAAAGTAAATACTTTTACATTATTACAATAAATAAATAAATAAATAATAACAATAAACTGAGCAATTCCAAGAGGATGCTGGTGTTTTTTTTTTTTAACTTTCTATTAATCAAAGAATTCTGAAAACAACGTTTCATGTTTTCATGTTTCATGTTTCATGTTTTAAAAAGAAATGTTTCTTGATCAGCAAATCAATCAGCAAATTAATAATTGAGCGCCAAATCAGCATTTTAGAATGATTTCTGAAGGATCATGTGACACTGAAGACTGTAAGAGTAATGATGCTGAAAATTCAGCTTTGCATCACAAGAATAAACTACATTTTAAAATATTTCAAATAGAAAACCATTATTTTAGATTTTACTAATATTATCAAAATATTACTGTATTTCTTTATATTAAAATGCAGCCTTGGTGAGCATAAGAGACTTTGAAAACATTAAAAAATCTTTCAGTGTAACAGCCATGTTTATGAGCTGTTTTATTATGGAAAATGTGAAGATTCTTTAAAAATTGCTTTTTATGTTCATAGAGCATGGTGAGGGTAAATAATAATAAAATGAAAGTAGGGAGCAAATAATAACAGAATTATATTTGCGCAAACTATTTCTGTAAAGGTGATATTTTTTTCTCTTTTTTAATGCAGGTAGTGTTGTATAAAGTCATACATAAACAAAATCAAGGTTACAGCAACCTGTAAGTCTAATCAAGCAAAGTGTTTTTACTAAAACCATCATCTGTCAAGCCGTGGCTGCCGTGAGAGGTAAAACTATGTGATGTCCAGCTGTGAAGAATTTCTTCACTTTCTTTTTTTCGTATGTTCCTTGCCTTGCCATCTTCATGCTTTTTTTTCCCCCTTTCTTGCATTCACTCTGCAGGAAGTGATGAACAGCCTCGAGTCTCAGGCTGTGCTGTTGACGTGAGCGGCTCCTTTTTCTGCTACCCTGCTCCTCCTCCCTCTCTTCACCTTTAAAAGAAATATGGCCTCATAGTAGGCCAGCAAGATGTTTGTGAGTTCATTCTGAACACATTCTCTCTCCTGCCTTATTCAAGACTCAAACTTAGGCCAGAGACCAAATCTAATCTGGGTATATTCTTGAGGAAGTGTCCGAATCCTCTCATACACATTCTAAGACGGTTCACCCTGCTCCTTCACTTGAGAACTTTACTGACAGTTTTCACGTAATAATCATCCAGTAGCTCCGCCACCTCCTCTCTCTCTCGATCTCTCTTTGTTTGCCTCCATCTTATAATTCTATTCTTGTCCTTTCCCACTTTTTCCCTCATTTATTTTCTCTTTCAAGTGAGCCTTCAGCTTCTCATATACGATATGACAACAAAATCTCATGTAATGACTGGCAGTGCCATTGACAGTTCTCTCCGGAGATGGTGTGCGTACGGAGATTACATGAAATTGAAAGCATATTACCTGCTAAAACCGACTCTCATTTAGTTCATTGGCTAATTGTTATGCTGCGCATCATATGTCAATGTTCATCTGTTTACTATTTAAATGGAACAAAGATGGAAGGGCATTTACTGTAAAAATGAAAGCACTTTAAGCTACACTCGTGCAGTAAGGAGCCACAACCTATATTTATTTGCAATCATCCTGACTTGTGAAGATGAGAACCACTTTTCAGCCCTCAACATAGCAATTGAAAATGGATTCGGCTATTGTTCAGGATTTTACCCTTTAATGAACACAAAGGAATCACATTTAATGGCTAAAAAGACTTTCAAACCTCTAAAAGAGAGTCAAAATTAATATGTATACTGTTTGACAAGTCAAGCTTCTCTATACACACTTTAAAATATATACCACATGTAAGAAATGGTTTAATGGCATTAAGACCAGATGCACTGAAACCATAAACAAACATGCTTTTTCTATGCTGAAAGTGCTGGTTAAGATACTGAAATCTAATTCTTTGCCATATATTGTACTTATAGTTCCAATACAAGGGCATGGCCCGAATCATACATTAAAAACAGGTTGAAAAAATTTAAAAAATTCGGTTGCTTACTTGCATTAGCGTCTGGACATGTATCTGCTGCTAGCCTGTAAATAACAACAGATATTCTCTGTTCACCTGAGCTAAATATAATATAAATATATATATATATCACATCCTATAACACTATAGGAATGGAGAGGGAGGATGATAGACATTTTCTCGTTAGGGTGAGCAGACTCACTCTTCGTTAGCGTTGGGTTAATGAAATACTCTCAGCCTTCCTCATATCCTCCGTGCAATCAACTATTCATGAGACTAATTTGTAATCCTTAATCTACATGGTAATTCATTTCACATGACAAGGTGATAGCGATATTTACATGTAAATATAAAAATCTATGCTATTTACTCAGAGGTATTATTGATGAAGTGCAGATCTCATTATTATTGACACAGTTGTGGGGGGGGGGGGGGGTCACATGTGATTAGATGCTGCAGTTTGCAGTCAGTTTAATAATTTGTTAAAGGTCTGCAGGTTCTAAGTTATGGGCAATATATGCTGCCATATAACTAAATGTGTTCTGATTATTATTATTGTTCTAGTATCTTTTAAATATAATTAGTTTACTGGGATTTTAAAGACCACTTGAAAAGGGTTTACAAACACATGTTTTCTGTCTTGGGTTGGCATATTTTCTATTGAAACAGGAATTTGAGTATGTGTATTGAATGGTCCTTTTTTTAACCAGACAGAAGATTTTAGCTTATGTCACAACTTACTAACAGTATTTCCGTGGACAAAAACGAATACACTCTTAGTACAGGACGTGTCATCAGTATTTTTGGTCAGTTTTACCAGATACTAAATGCATATTTTAAATATGTTAAAGGACTTTTTTTTTATTAACAACCATGATATGCCAACAGCAGGTGTTTAGGATTTTTAGACAATTTCCCTCATTTTAAGGGTACATTTACATGACAACAGTGTACTAAAAACAGAAAGGTTTTCCTTTGTACAGATGACAACATTGTCAAAATGATCCATGAAAATGACTAAAGACGCTGTATTATGCATGCCAGGCCAGTAGTTGGCGATGCAACTTTATAAAGAAACACCATTAGCCTATAGACTGAACACGCAATACGCATGCGCATGACGTCGCCATTTTCACAAATTTGCGTCTTTGTTGTAGAGATTGTAATGGCATCATTTTCAAAAACTTGCACTTTGAAACCTGTTTGCATTTTCAGGCCCCCAAAACGCCATTGTCGTGTAAATGAACAGGGTAAATGCATTAAAGGTTTCCGTATTTAGTTCCGAAAACAGTTTCATATAAAGTGCCCATAAGTATGTCCTATTAGCAACACCAGAAAAACAAAATGGCTGCTGCTTTTTGGTATGCAAAATGTTTTGTCAACACTATCAGATTTTCTGTCTGACTGCGGTGACAATTCAGTTGATGGAGCTGAAATTGAGTTTGAAACCCTGCAGTCTCAGTTCATTCAATAAGTGAAGTGAATGGTAGATTTGTTAATATTAATAGTAAATATTTGACACAATATGTTCATATCTGACAGTGACCCATATTAAGTGACAGGAAAAACACGTTTTATAAGAAACTGGAGGAAGCAGGAGATTGCACCCAAACATAGGTGAATATCAGACTAATTCAAAATAATTCCTTGATACATGAACTTTTTTCCAGTTCCATAACATGTTGAAATATTCACCTACATTTGGGTTCAATCTGCTTCTTCCTCCAATTTATGACAAAATATGTGTTTTTCCTTGCCTGTCACTTAATATGGGTCACTGTCAGATATGAAAATATTGTGTCAAATATTTATAATGTCTCAAGAATCCGTGAGCTATAAACTCAGAATGTGATTTGCATGTTCTTTAATGTTACAACAGCATCTTATGTTAAGATTTGAACAGAAACAGAGGTATTTGAGCATTAGATAAACTGACTCCTGTGTGCCTATTTGAAGTATTCACACTGGGTAATGTGGATTCAGGTATAACTGTTCACTCTCCTTTTCTCTCTCTCAGTCAGCCTGGGGACATGAGGCCATTAACCTCCTGCAGCCGATGCTTTCTATCCTTAATGAGGGGCTGCTAGTATGACCCACTATGTCGTTCATATTTCTCCTTTCCTCAGTCCAGCACTCTTGAGGTGATCTGTCGCTCCACTGAAGAGGGGGATGGGATGTGTGAGTACGTCTGTTAGTGAAGGAGAGGAAAGACGCTCCTTTCAGTGTTGGAATGAATAAAGATACTTTCTATACACGTGGACTTTGATTAGTAATTGACGAGTACATTAATGTACTGTTGATTGAGGATTAATTGTGTCATGTTTATTTGGAAATTCATCATGTTGCTGCATCGAACGTAGAGTTTCCTCTGTATCTAATTTCGCCTTTTCATGATGGATGTCCCTGATTTGTCCTTTGGTGTCTGCTGTGGGGACCACACACAGTACAGAAACATTCTTATTTGAATAGTAGATGCCTTTAAAGATATATGTAGAGCAGATTCGTGAGGGGAAATCAGATACGTTCTGTATGGAGATGCAACGGCGACTTACACTTTCAATACATGTAGATCAGTGGCTGCAATGCAAAAATCGTTTCCTCTCAATATTCTTGTCTTGTTTCCAGTAAATATATTAGAAATATTTTAAATTTACTTGAGAAGGGTTGGGAACTGAGAACATTCAAACATACATAGACAAATAAATAAATAAACCATACCACAATTTAATAATATTCGCTTCCATATATAGACAGAATATCATACTAAAATACTCTGACAGAGGCTAAATTCAGAAAAGCACAGTATACTCTTACTATTCCTTCTATATAAAGCTGTGTCAGAATTCAGAAACAGAAAATCTGAGGCAGTAGCTGCTCATCCAGTGACACCACAAATCTACATTACAATTTTTTCGGAATTTATCACACGAAACAGACAGTCCGATTGTTGAACGAATGACTCTTACGAGTCAGTACTTTTTTGTAAAACAAAACATTAAACATACCAGTGTTTCACAACCCTGGTTGAATGAATGAGATATATGAGCCTATTCTTTTTGATGACATAAAAACTTACATTAAAAGACAAATATCTTTTTTGGGTTTTTTTTTTTGGTAAATAAAACCTGCAGTACATCTTACAAGTAACAGTTAAATTACTGTACTGGTTGTTCATAAGACAAGTAGTTAAAGGCAAACAACAACGTGTTTTGTCAGTATTTTATAAAAAATAATAATAAATTAAATATTTTTTCACATATTTATTTAGTTTAGGATTGTTGTGTAATATATTGGTGGGGCAAGTTATTGGATTGCATTTATGCTACTTCTAAAAAGTAAGATTGTGACGAGCAGGGCGGGGGCGAGAGCCGTGAGGGAAAGGCACGAGGCCGGTGACGCGAGTGATAATGAGCGCCAGCTGCTCGCTGCACCGGTCTCGTATCTCTCACGGAGGAGCTCCGGAAGCATAAAAGCGACGACAGTGAAGGACGAGAGAGGACCAGGCCTGGATTTTATGTTGTGTTTTTATTATGTTTGTGTGTTTGTTTATTTATTTAATTAAAGTTACGTTGAATGTTCGCCGGTTCCCGCCTCCTTCTTCCCGTCCTTACGAACTGTGTTACAAAGATATTTCAGGAAGTCTGTAATATATAAAACAGAATTGTTTTAAATACTTTTATCACTGAAGTGATCTCATTGCCAAATTAACAATAGAGTAACAAAAATTATTGATTGGTTGGTTGGCTGGTTGATTGATTTTGTTAATTGATTGATTGATTGATTGATTGATTGATTGCAGTTTGCTCTTTTTAAGTTTTTGAAAATTCACCCATCTTACTTGATCAGAAAAGGTGAAGCTGACCCCTCTTTTCTCCTCTCCGGCTCCCTGACAGAGAAACAAATCTAAGATGGCTGATGATAAAGTATTGTGGTTTGAGAAGGTAGGCTGCAAGTGCCAGGACTTCATTTGTGTCAGACGCTCCATGATAGTAATGAATTTCTGTGGTGAACCTGAGACTGAGAGAAACAGAGGCTGGCGAGCGGTACGTGCAAGCGGTACTAGTCAATCTCTGCAATCCCTTTCAGATTTTATCTGCACAGTCCTGTCATTCCCTATAGCATCACTGCCACCGGGTATACTTATATCATGCCTGCAAAGTATCACTTTCATTTTCGCTTTTTCCAGCTTGGCCAATAATCATCTACCCTGCCAAATCACTCTCAAATCTACATTTTAGACAAAGCATGTGTGATCGAAAGACTTTAAAAGGTCTATAAGGGCAGAGAGACTGGCTCTTTTATCCATCTCATAAAACCCTTTTGATTCATAATGTCGATGGAGCATATCTGGTTACTTAGGTGGAATCGGAGCAGCGGAGGAGGCTTAATTGCTCCCAGCGAGTGCAGCCAGAGGACTTGATTAGACCCCGGACCACTTCTCATGTTCTTCATTTGTGCGGCGACGACCTTCCGCGGTGATGGACTCAAGCAAGAGGTCACTCAGTGAGGTTCTCCTCTGGGAATAGGGCCCTACTAAAAAAAAAAAACCCACTAGCTTAAATTTGGAGCATTTAACAGTTAAACTCACTTATAGTCTACATTTCTGACTTTATTTTGTTAAACGTACAGTACAGGAATTCTTGCTCAGAAGTGAATTGAAGTGAAAGAACTTTAGGGGGCCCTTTACACAACACTGTTTTAAACTAAAAACGGAAAATGTTTAATGCGTTTTGGCTGCTCATTTTCATAACTACAGCATTTTGGGGTTTGAAAACGCAAACTTTTGAAAACGGGTTTCAAAGTGCAAGTTTTTGAAGCAACACTGCTATTTTCTCTCTCTAAACTACAAAAACGTGAATTTGTGAAAATGGTGAAATCATGCACGTGTGTATCACATGTTCAGTCTATAGGCGAGTAGAGTTTCTTTACAAAGTGACATCGCCAACTACTGGCCTGGCAGCATAATGCAGAATTTTTAATCGTTTTTGTGGATCTGTGTGAATGGGTATTGTTTTGGCAACTTTGTCATCTGTACACTAAAAACGCAAAGGAAAACTTTTTTAGTTCATTAGGTAACACTTTATTTTACAGTGTCATTACTATAGTAATAACTATAAATTATACATAATTATTACATGTACATTAGTACATGTAGTTACTTAACATCACTCAGTACTTAAATGTATAATTACAGTGTAACCAAGACACCTTAAAATAAGGTGTAACCGTACATTGTTGTCAACGTAAGGTGATGATATACGGGGCAACTTTTTGAGCAATGTTGCTGAGCGATGTTGCTGGGGCACTTTCCTAAATGAGAATAAGCAACAAATTTCAATCCAAAGTATCCAGATAGAAATTTGTTGCCCATTCTCAATAAGAAAATGCCCCAGCAACATCGCTCAGCAACATTGCTCAAAAAGTTGCCCCGTGTATCATCACCTTACGTTGGCAACAATGTACGGTTACACTTTATTTTAAGGTGTCTTTGTTACATTGCTCAAAAAGTTGTTGTTGTTGTCTATGTAACATCACCTTTAGACTTCCAGTAAGACTTTTAAAACTATTCGTAACTATCTGCAAGGCAAAATAAGGCTAGCATCCCGAGTTGAGTTGAACTCATTAATTTTTCATATGTATCATATCATGCAGAAATATCTAAAAACTCTTTAAGTATAATTTGATCATTATTGGAGGTTACACACACGAACAGCTTTCAATGACAGCTGAAAATTACTACTTAGATTGCTAACAGTTGCTTATTATTTTTTTAGAGTGATAGTGGTAAATGTGTTATATCAGTGGTAAAAACACAAGGGGAACAGTGGCTTATGTTGAAAATATTGAGAAAAAAGGAGAAGGTAAAGAACAATAATAGAACTTAGCCGCCTGCCATTAGCAAGATGAATTAGCCAAATCCATGCAAGTGACAATGGCTACAGAGGGAACCTGATCCTGGAGCCTCTACAACCTGAAGTCCCAGACGCGCTCCAGGAAGCAGACGGAGTGCAGAGCAGCCCTCTGGAGACCTGATCATCACACACACACACGTACGTATTTACACAAGCAGACACACACACAAATATGCACATCTGCAATACATGAACACAGATTTGGATTTTAACAGACTAGCAGAAGTTTTAACAAAGTGGTGGGGGGAAAGCATTGTATTTAACCCAAAATATAAATTTAATTATATATATATATATATTATATTATATATGTAGCTACACAGTTAGATGATTTTAGAAGTCAGGAATTTATCACACTGAGCATCTACAATGCACAAGCACCTGTAACCCTGGTAGGTGGACATTTCTATTCTGACCCTTTAATATTCTAATATTCTAACCCTTTAATTTGCTTCTCTGTTTCAAATCCGATCATTTTAGGCCTATAAACTACTGGAACATTTTCAGTCCAAAGATCCAGTAATTAAACCATTCAAACAATCAGTACAAAACAGCGCTAATGTAAAGAAAACATAACCGTGCGATTAATCGCGTTTAAATTTTTTAATCTATTGACAACCCTATATATTATTTTCATGCATTATCCCAGATTTTTTTCAAAGTAAAAATATCTTGAATAGGTTTTAGATCAGCTCATTTACAGTTTTAAATGGGCCCTCTTTACAGACTATGATGACGCATTTTTACAGTTATCAACATTGGAAATCTACTAAAAAATTTTAAGAGTTTCTTTATTTTTTAATTTAATGTCCATTTATAACACAATAGTATACATACTACCACTATAGCGGTTTACCCAAATATGACGACTTCCACTTCTCAGAACGCCGGAAATGCAGCATTAATAATAGCATATCTTGCAACTAAATATAACAAAATTTATTGCACAAAGCCAGTTATTCAGCTAATCTTCAACAAATTCTATTAACATTTATTTATTTATTTTATATTATTTGTCTATTCTATTCTGTGAAAAATACAGTGTAAAACGTATTTATAGCATTTGCTGCCTGCTATCAATAAGCACCAAAGATAAAATAAGTTGTATTTAACCCAAAATATAAATTTAATTTTACACTTTAGCGTGCCTTATGTGCTGCATTGTGTGTGAGTGTGTGTTCCTCTAAACCGAAGCTGAAGTAAGTAGCACTGGTTCTAGGGTTTTCCTGCTGCTCTGCACTGCTGCACATGCAAGGGTGGTGACATTGACTACAAATGAGTTTAAATATTGGATTCCGGGCTGGCAGACCCTGGACCCCACTCCATTACCCTTGGGAGCCTGGCAGTCACATGTAGACATGTGTATCAGATCACATAGGAGAGGATTTAGAGGGAGAAAGCAAGATAGAGTTTAAGAGAGAAGTGGGCAGTGAAGTGAGTCAGTGAATATTTTGTAGGAGTCGAGACATCTCCCACAAGCACTGAACAGTATGACCTTTCAAAGGAACTCACGATAACTTCACAAATATTATTCGTTTTATACGTTTTGTAAATTTTATGATATTCTCACCTTGATTGTTGTACATCTTTACCTACAATGCATGTGCTAGCTATCAAAAATTACTTGATAAAATCCCAGCAGTTTGTCTCGCACCGTGTTTAGACTCTGACACATTGTGTCTCGGGGCCAGTGTAAAGCTGCTGTTGTCAGTTGCAGCGTGTTTGATATTAACACATTGTCTTTGTCATAATGGCGTCCTCCTGGTTTGTGCCGTGCTGCTCGATCGTCTCCAATGGCCAGCAGAGTGCTGATGAGGCCTGACATGTGAAGTATGACATCATGCCAGTGGGTGGCCTGTCGGAGGGGCTGCACCAGTGAGGTCACAGGTCCTGTAATGACTTCCTCAGGGTTCAGCAGCAGCTGCAGTAGATGCTTCTCTGTGTGTCTTTCTCATTTTGTCTCTCTTTTTCTTGTAGGTGTTGGGCTTCTCCTTGTTATCTTATTCTTTCTGTCATCCAGTCATCTGAAATAATTATCCAGCTAATATTTATTTGCACACAAACGCTACAATCGCACAAAAATAGCAGAAGTTATATTCAATTTTAGTTGAAATATTCAGATTTTAGTTGAAAACAGTCTCGCGAAAATGCTGGTCATGAAAATGTTGGTCAAAAATACAGTAAAAGCAGTTACACTGGCAATATTGTTTCATTAGAATATTATTATCACATAGAATATTACATGATTACATAGAATATTATTACATAACTGTACTTTAAATAACCTTTATATATTTTTAAAATGTTATTTATTACAAACCATGATACATTTTCTTCAAGATTTTTCAAAAAGTTGAAAAAGAACAGCATTTATTTGAAATAGAAGTTTTTGTAACATTATAAATGTCTTTACTGTCACTTTTGATCAAAACGTGTCATTGCTGAATAACAGTATTAATTTAAAAAAAAATACTGACCCCAAACTTTTGAATGGTAGTGTGTATTAAATGGAAGAATAAATAAAATGTAACAAAAATCAAACACCAAATAGGGTCACCTAAGTTAAGCTGTCAATCAAGCTACTTTTGAAGCATAATTTGCGTTACTTATATTTTCCGTAGCTTGAACATAAATGGGGCTGTTTGTTAGATATTTCTCTTACAACAACAGGGCTGAATTGCTAAACTTAGGTTACAGGGTTGAATGGCTTCACGAATGTCAATACTACAGTATTATTGTAAATTGAAAACATTTACTGTATTTTTCTTACAGTCATGCAATAGAAAGGGTTAATTCTTGGGTTACACAAGTGTCTTATTTGTGTTGGACAAAACTAAAGCTGTAACAGGGTTGTAGTTATAGAAGTTTATAAAGCATATTTAATGTTAATGCCTAAAATGACCTTTGAAGACAATAAATTGGCTGCATGTTTTTGTTTCTATATTAAGAAGATTTCAACATTATCTAAAAACACCCGAACTACATTCCACCTAAATGCTCAGCTTTGTGGTTTACATGTCAGCAGGTTCATGTGACATTTGCTGAGGAACTGCAGTTACAGGTCACCATTGCAGGCTCTCATCTGGATTTATTCTGGGCTGAATCATAGCAAGCCCCGGGCTGTCTTGATAAATAGCTACTACAGGCAAACGGAAGAGTGTGCTCTTTGACTTCGTAGGTCATGCTGCCTTGTTGTGGGGACATGGACTAATGCGATCTGAAGTGTTAAGTTATTATGGTGAAAACTAGACCAGCGCTCAGTAAGCGGGAAAGTCAGGTAGAAGGAGAAAAGCGGAACGAAGGAAGAGGAAAAAGAGAAGGTCACCAAAGAAGGAGAGAGACTGAACAAATGAGCCACTGAAGAGGACAAGTATCGCTGTGATGGTATTAGAAGGAGCTGAAATTGCTACCTGATGACTACGGGGAGGAGTAAGAGAAGCGAACAAGGAAGGAGAAAGAAATGGAGAGAGATGAAATACACAGGCTTTGTTCAATCAAAATCATTTTTTATTAGTCTCAAATCTGTTTAGTTGTTTGCAGTAAAAAAGAGAGAGAATTTGATTTTTTTTAAAGTAGGTGACACAGTCAATACATCCACACAGTCAGTGTTCAGGTTTGATAACCATATAGCGGGTTTGATTTTTAAACTGTCCCATTCACACAGTGGCTTATAAGCAGCTTTCAAAGATGCGGCTTGGTTGGAATGAAAAAAAAAAAAGTAAGGTCAATTCAAGTTTTAGAGGAGCGAACATGTTTTTTTCCCCATTCCTCTGCACTACTTATTTTTTTAAATTGTATTTCTATGTAAACATGCACTAGACAGATGTGTTCGACCATTGAGCAAGCTAATGCGACGCTAAAAAAAACTTGTCTTTAGATCTTGCATTTTTTTGTACTACCAACCTGCGTCTCACATTTTCAACAGCAAAAACGGTTAAAGTCGGCATGAAATGGAAGTTGCGATAGTCTTTAGATAGTCTTCCTTATTGTGACGTGGCCTATATCCAAGTTGAATAGCTTCCCAAACAAGAAAAAATGTAGGGCAGGACTGGGCCAGAAATTAACAAAATTTAAATAATAAGTTAGTCCATTATAAAAACCATCTTCCAAGCAGAGTTTTTGCCTTACCCTAAATCACTGTAAGCCTGTAATAATTATTATTATAGTAGAAGGTGTTCGCAGCTTGAAATCAGAACAATTGAACCTCAAACTTAAAAGTGTTTGGAAGAAAAGGATAGGCCTACCTGTAATAAAACACAAACCAACATCGTTTGCATGGCACATTTGCTGTGCTTACTGAAACCTTTCAATGACGCAATGCTAGGACACATCATCAGTGATATTACCTGGGGTCAGAGGGTGTTTCGGGTCTTTCGAATATCATGGAATATATCATAGAATATTCGAATATCTCACACAGGTGACCCGACCAGGCTTTTATCAGACCCTGGCCTGTGCCCTAGCAGAAACACACAGATCTGCCTTAACTTTTGTTGTTTCATGCACCTTGTGAGCTTTCAATTCATGATGCAAATAAGCAGATTGCAAATTTTCCTCATAGGAAAATTAGTCTCATATGTTGTTTGAGTCTCTTAGCATCATGCTGAGATTAAGTCATTATGGCAACCGATGTAGATATACCAGATATAAGCGACACAGTCTGAACAAACAGATTGGATTTAATCACTTGTAAAATGACAGTGTGGACAGTCAGTCCTAGAGATCGGATTTAGAAAATAAATCGGGAGCAGTGTGACCAAAGCCAGAGAATCCAGGATGTGGGAAGAGATGGGGATGAGGAGGAGGAGGACTTTCAGTAATATCCACCGAGAAGGGAGGAGATGTAAAAAGTAGTTATTTTTTTGAAAATGAAAATTGTGAGTACAGTATCTAGCAGAGGGGCCTGTACTACACAGTGTTGCCTTGTTAGAGCACATTGTTTGGCGGAGGAGCCTTGTTTGTTTATCCAAGCTCAGTTGAATAATGCAGTAGTAACTCAACTCTCCAAGTCTCCTGAGCAAAAGCCTCAGCACCTGTCAGAGATCTGCTTCGCCTGTCAAGAGAGATGCAAAGACGAAAACACGCCATTGTTACAAAGCCAAATAAAGTCCAAGTAATCGCTTACAGATGGCAAAAACAAATCACAGCTGTTAATTCCACGTGAAACACAAAATATGAAATATAAATGAAGCGCGAGGGGAATTTGGAAAGCAAATCTACGGATCCCACCACCAATATCTCTTTATTACAAAATATGAACACATGCCAAATTGTGAGAAGCACAGTATTACCCTGCAGAAGCTCTTGGTGCAATAAATGTCAGTGACCTTATTTAGTTAGGAAAGGGATGAAATTGATAGAATGATAGATTTGATTACAGGGATAATTTACCTACAAATTAAAATTTCTCTCATTCCCCTCATGTTATTCCACAATTAGGAAAAATAGGCAAAATAGTTTTTTCTGTATTTTTTCTAGTGGAACATAGAAAGAGTTCATATATAAACAGCAACATACATGTAGGTTCCAAATCTTATGGATCCAAACATTAGCTTTGTGTGATGCACAGACCAAAATTTAAGTCTAGTGCTATTGATATCAAATCTGCACCATATATGATACCTATAAGTACTATATTTTCTGTGAGAATAATGGTGAATTTATTGTGCTTTTTGTTCATTTCGGAGGCAGCTTGACATCATGTCAATATATAAATATATATATATATATATATATATATATATATATACAACAGTTCTTTCTAGTTCTCTAATCTGATTGGCTGAGAGCCGTGTGATTCTAGTGATAACAGCACTCCTACCTCTTCACCGTTTGTATCACTCCACTTGAAGTGACTGACATGGTGGCCAAGCAAATCCACAGTATTTTTTTTACAAATACTACACTTACGAACTGTAATTTTAAGAGTTTTTTAGGTGAAAATGTAGTTGTTTAGACCTGAAATATGTGATTCATATTTAATCATTACAATTTGTTCAGACGCTCTCGTATATGCGAGCTCCAGGCCGTTAGCGGCCTTTCAGTGCTCGTGTACCCACCGAGAACAGCTGCATCTTGGCCAGCGCTTCAGTTTAGGGGATTTGCCACTGGCTCTTATAATGGTTAAACAGGAGATAAAATTCATTTTGGGTACATAAAACAGGCAATCTTTGGTCTTATTAATCTATTACTTGTTCCTAAGCAAATTGATTAGGATATGTTAAATTTAATAATTTAATATTTATGCTATATTTAACTTACATCCAATAGAGCACTGCTTTTGTACATTTGACTGAATTCTACAATTGTGTTTATTTCCTATTTTCATTTATAATGGCTATTGTTGTTAATTTATATATTGTTGTTCAATAAATATTATTTTACACAAATAATATGTTGTATTTTGTATTGAGTGCGTAATACGGATAGAGTGAAAGTTACATTAATATGGCAAACTTTACGAGTGAATGAGTGAATGAATCAGTGACCAGAGACTTTTAAATTGAAACAGACTTTTGTAAACTAAGGACATTAACACTGTTATTGAAAATTCCCTTAACTGTAAAAAGGACAAATACAAAGAACGCTTTCCTCAGCGGACATTCAAACGGATTTTTAAAATGGATATAATATTTTGGACATCAACCTGACGAATGAATGCTATATCAGACACAGGTAAAGCTCTCTCTCTCTCTCTCTCTCTCTCTCTGTAATACTGTAGATAATACAATGAGTTTCAATGGAGGGACTCAACATTCTTTCGTTACTAGTTATAAACCGACGACTTAGAATTAGTAGAACTTTTAGAATTAGTAACTTAGGCTTGGTCAACCTGTCAATTTAAGATTTTAATCTGTGGTGGATGGAAGTAGTTCTCCACAAAAGAGGGTTTTATTGTGATTTCTATTATTATTTCTTATTTATTTATTTATACACTTGTGCTGTCGAACTGTTGTATAATCGCAACATCACACTCATATGGCTGTATATCAGCACGCTGTGGCCTGTTACCTGCAGCTTTGTTTTTCTTTTGCACTTGTTTCTGTGATGGGTAGGTTTAGGGGTAGGGGTTGGTTTAGGCAATAGAAAATATCATTAACCTGAAAAAAATCAATGGAAGTCGATGCAATGTCAAAACAAACAACGTGTATGCTTGTGTGTGTGTTCCATGGAAAAATAACAGCATACAAGTTTGGAACCACATGAGTGTCAGTGAATAATGACAGAATTTCCGTTTTTGGGTGAACTAATCCTTGGTGAGAAAGAAAGAAAAATGTAAGCAAATATAGGGCAAAATTGAGATAGAAAGGGGGAAAAGTCAGATTTAGTGATGTGTCTGTGATGTCACTGCATTTTAAGAGCACAAAGGCTTTGCTATGCTGCCTGACAACCCTGTGTTGAGAGGTAAAGAGAACACCTGTCTACTGTCACCAGTCTTCACAGCTCTGCCATTGCCCAAAACTCACAGATAAGTCCCCATGAGTGGTGTACACTTCCTCCTCTCCCTCACACGCTGTCTGCTGCCTTATAGCATGTAATATAGCTCAAGGTTGGAGGTGAGAGATACTGGATTGTTGTTGAAGGGTTTTGTTGAAAATGTTGCATTTAGAGTAGGGGAAACTGTGGCATGTGATAATTAGTCCAGCTATTTACACAAGCGTGAAGAAAACAAAACGTAGTGGTTTCAGAGCTCAAAAGTTTTAATTGGATTCTCAAAAGAGAACTTCATGTTAATTGAATGGACATTAGCAAGTGTTTCATAACTATTTGTGTAGCAGTTGTTGTGAAGTTGTGAATGCTTAAAAACACCTGGAAAATAATTCAGTCGAATCTTTATTTATCACCACAGAAGCCATTCCAGAGGAGTTAGATTCACACTATATCGCCATTGAATTGCACCTCATTAGAAACATGAGGTTAAAGAAACAATGAAAAAATTCTGTCATTTACACCATTTTCCATTCCAGTGTGAAAATAGACAATTTCAGGGTTTCTCTTTTCTGTATAACTGTAGCCACACACCACCCAAATATGATCATATTAGACAGTCCACCATGACAGAAACTCAGGGATCATAACCTATCCTTCTTATCCACCGGCCCGGATGTCCTCCATCACATTAATCAAACGGTGACACGCTACAACGGTGAGCAAAGTGTGAATTGAACCACAGCGGCAAACTTCAGAGCTCAGTCGAACTCCCAACCCCAAAGTATACTTAATTTGACAAAGTATCCGTAATAAATCACACACTCGTTCTAAAATAACCACTCCATTTATATTCAGATATTAAAGGGCTGGACATTCTCCTTTAAAATGTAGAGTTCACTTTGGTTGGAGAATAAGAGAGACCACTGTAATGACTTCCAGATAGCTGTACTCTCGGAGAGAGCCATACATCATACTTTAACAAGTACCAATCAACACATCTCCACTCCGTTCGCCCTCCCCGTCCCCTTCTTCAGTCTGCTGGGTAGGTTGTGGAAAATTGTGTGTGGAATACTTACATGTGGGCAAGTGGGAAGTCTGACTGGTGTCCTGCGTGTCATATTGCTGTTGATATTTTTATAGTTTCAATGAAATTGTTCGGGAGATGAATCAGCACCTGTCAAAGATCCGCTCGATCTGTCTAGACTCGACAAAATAGCCGGATGGAAGTCAGAGTAACTGATTATAGTAATCTGTAACAGATCGATTACTAATATTTGATACTTATTGGTCAGTAGTCATGTTTTACAGTTTATCTGTCAAAAAACATTTTTTTTTACAATGTTTTTGAATGAAGTCGCTTCTAAGGCTGCATTTATTTAACCAAGAATGCAGTAAAAACAGTAATATTGCAAAATATTATTAGAAATTATAAGAACTGCTTTCCATTTGAATATATTTTAAAATGTATTTTTTTGCTGTGATGTAAAGCTGAATTTTCAGCATCACTACTATTAAGGCTTCAGTGTCACATGATCCTTCAGAAACAATTCTAATTTGCTGCTCAGGTAACAATTTTCTTCTTATTATTATTATCAGTGTTGAAAATAGTTGTGTTGGACAATTTTTCTGTGGAAATAGTGATACTTTTTTCTGGATTCTTTGATTAGAAACTTCAATGAACAGCATTTATGTTCATTTATTTACTAAACTTATTAAAGCATTTATTAAATAGAAACCTTTTGTAACATAAATGTCTTAACTGTCACTTTTGACCAATTTAGTCTATCCTGATGAAGAAAACTCTTAATTTCTCTCTCTCTTTTTTAATCTTACCACAAATGTTTAAAAGGTATCATTGTTGCCACAAAAATGTTAAGCAGCAAAAACTTGATCATAATAATATTTTCAACATTGATAATAAATGTTTCTTGAGCAGCAAATCAGCATATTGATTTGTGAAGGGTCATGTGACACTGAAGACTGGAGTAATGATGCTGAAAATTCAGCTTTGTCATCACAGGAATAAATTACATTTTCAAATGTATTAAAATAGAAAAAAATATTTTAAATTGTAATAATATTTCAAAACATATCTACTTTGACAGGTACTGTATTTATTTATAATTATTGATATGTTATATGTGAATTTTAACACGGCTATTGCCTAATCAGCATCACTGACTGGAACCATTTGTTTTTTGTAACTTTTTTTTAATTTATGAAGCTATATTTATATTATTTTAGATGTTAATATCAGAGGGCTTCCCGTTTAAAAAAAGAAATGAAAGCTGACTGATTAAATACGTGTGGGTTTGTGAAAGAGAGAGAAGCAGGCGAGAAAAAATAGCATCAGTGGAGTAAATGAAATATTAAAGCCCTCTAATGAAAAATAGGAAGTTTGCTTCTTCTTCTTTTTTTTTTTACACTTTCGAATGCATTTTTTTTTTTTAATTTATAGTTTTAAATCACAGCCATTTCAGTTCTAGCTGAGGAGCATCAAGCAAAAAGGATGGTTTAAAATTTAATGAATAAACAATGTCCTTTCGCTGAAATGTTACATGGGTCTTTGAACAATGCACCAGCAGCAATTAATCAATACGAGAAGAAAATTACATTTCATATTTAACAGAATATGAACTCTAGCTTAATAAATGATATCTTCTTTTAATTTAATTGGCGTCAGCTCAGATCTAGCAGATTGCTAATAAAATTCAGGATTTCCATATTTAATGATGCATGCTTTTCGTGCTAAATTTTACAGGGGAAATGTTGTCTTTAATGAACCTTAGAGACAATCCTAATAGACATTGTCTTTAACAAATGCAACTTCCCTTACATTAAAGGTCCTTTAGTTGATTCTGCTGATTTAAACACATTTAGCCAGTTATGGAGGACCAGAGAAATTATGATGTTCTTCCTACTGTTTTTGTTTGCTCTATTACTGCGGCATTATCCATTATTCAGAGTAGTGCAAAATAATAAAAAATAAAAAAGGCTCTTGAGATCTACTTTTCCTTCTCCTCGGTTGGGTTAAAAGGCACGGTTCATTTTGGAGGAGTCTGCAGCGAAAATGGGAATAAATGGATGTCAATTTCCATTTTAAATTGGTAGCCAATGACCCATGGAGGAAGCCCTTTCCACCACAGACAGACAGAATAACTCGAATTAGAAGCGCCTGACATTTCAGTTAATTGCTGCGAGTGTGGCCGGCTTCTGCAGTCACCTCCAAACCAGGTTCAATTAAGTCCTCACCTTTACAGCCGAGTGTTTGGAGGGGAGGAGAGATGGAAGACGGTGAGGAAGAGTGATGCTCAGACCGAGGATACTGACAACTCGGGTTTCTTGCACAATGAAGTCTCAATAGTTGTTATAAAGTGTGAATCTTGTTTTTTTTTTTCTTGGGGGGTGTGGCCTTATTAATCACATCTTGACTTTTTTGACAGCATGTTTCAGACATGAAACGTTCATCACAGTTCTCAAAATTCCAACACAGGTGAAGCTGAACACTATCCATAAGACTTATTGCTTATGACATGTTTCCCTGCCAAAAAAATGCCACAAAATGCCACAAAAAATGTTTCCCATTTTTTTACCATGACAATCACATTTTAAAAATCTGATACCACTGTAAAAAAACAACAACAACAACAAAACAACAACAACAACAACAAAAATGGCGGCTGTGGTTGCCAGAAATTTACAGTAAAAAAACAAAAATAAATTTCAAAAATATATTTTTTTCTAGTTTGAGAAGTGAAACTTCAATATATGCTAATATATTATATACGTACACTAAGAGAGAAAGGGTGACAGAAATTTCCATTTCCGGCTTTAAGCACATTTCCTTATTAGAAATCAATGGAAGTCTGTTAAAAATAAATAAATAAAAGTAAAGAAAAAAGTTGCAAGTAAAAGATATAAAGTCACGTTTCGAAACTTGCATTCTAAAATATAATGCCTCAATTGACCCTTTGCCGGCAGTTTGATTGACAGGCGATCTGACCAATCATAACCCAAATCCCCCATTCTGTCTGACAAAGCAGTCAGGGGAGTTAGTAGATTAACATTAGTGAACTTGAACTTGAAAAATGTGAGTACTCACGTCTTTCCGCGCTTGAAACAATGTGTCATGTTTATTTGACGCTATAAATGAACTAGTATGAAGAGATGGTGGTTCACGAGCCGCTTGAAGGAGCCACAGTGATCTGTAACGACACATTAAAGAGCCACTATACAGTATTTATTGTTTAAACTTCTTTAAAAAATTACAATATTTAAAATTTGAAAATTTGTTTCATATCAAAAGTAACCTGCACTTTCTTGTCTGTCAACACGTTGTCCGTGTCCTCTTTACTCCTGGATGTATTTTTCACTGTGTGAGAACATGATGTGTGGCCTGAGAGCGCATGGCTTGTCAGACATAGCAACAAAGTGTAAATTATGAGAACCAAAGCCACGATTGAGAGAAACATTGCATGACATTCAGATTGTGAAAAAAAGTCACATTATGAGATATAAAATTATATTGTTGGATTTAATTTGCATCCTTTCATGTAAAGTCACATTGTAAATAATGAATTTGAAATTATGAGAATTTGAAATTGCTAAAACTGTGAGATGTAAAATCTCAAATGGTAGATATAAACTCGCAATTACAAGAAATAATGTCGCAATTACCCTTTTTTACTCGTGAGGCAGAAACGGGCTTTCACAATCAGCTTTCAGTCAGGATAAAACACTTTTTTTTCCTTTAAATTAGCACAAACAGACACACACACACTCTCTCTTAGCAGTCAAAGTCCTCTCAGCTCCCACATTACATTAATATACAAACACACAGATGCAACAAATGAGGCTATTGAAGGCCCACATTGGCAGGTAAATCATTCTAGTAGGATCAGAGGGGGAATTGTTTAAATTGGCTTTCATTATTCAAGGACTGTATATGATTTGCGCTGCCCCTCTAATTACTAGAGGTACTGACCACCGGGAGCAGTTGACTGAGGCAATGCTAAATAGGTTTACCTGCAACAAGATTTGAAGGTCAAACTGTTTATTGCTGTGCCTCTCTCCCAGCCATCCAAGAAAAGAAAGAAAGAAAAAAAGACAATGCAAAGGAAAGATGATGATGACTTGAATCTAGGCTGATATTCTAAGATGGTTTGACAAGCTATTGAAACAAGTACAGTAGAACAGAAAACAGTTTATGATAATTTAGGTGGTAAAATGATCAAAAAGAGTGTTTCTCTTGGCATAATGATTTGACCCGTGTCTTCCAGACATTAGACATTAAATGCATTCTTCCTTTTGAACCATTAGTTCTTTTTCTGCTCGCAAAGCCAATCAGGTCATTTGTAAAACTCCTGTTCTAGCTAGTAAGCACTACTTTAGGTTAAAAGTGACACTTTAACTGCAGCGCATGACCTTACTCTGAGCTTGGTAATGGTTATATCTTTTGTCAGCTGATAGTTGGATTTGTCTGGGGAAAGTCAGTATTTGCACTACACTGTTGCTCTATTATCTAGTTGGCATATTTTACCATTGATTTAGGGTGAGGAGATCAGTTATTATGACTATTTTGGTCCATTTACTACTAAACCAAACCAAAATCTTGGACAGAATTCACTAAACACATTCGCGTGAGGTTAGCTTACTTGCTAACCACCCACAATCCAGCTTAACAACACACTGTCCTTTATGCTACACATTCTACAAATAATACACACCATGCTAATTTCTTTATTGTCATTCTTTACAGAGCAAACTAGCACAAGGTAGTTAGTGAACTAGTTTCAGGTGTGTTTGGGTAGGTTTCTATGCAGTTTAGGCTCTTTTTTTTTTTTTTTGCAAAAGTAAACTATTTCCTGTGAATGTGCAAGACTTCCATTTCATTAGCCGCTATTGCTAAATAACTAGAAGAAGCAAATTGCAATAAATGGTGAAACTAATGGTGAAATTTATAAATCTGATTATGTATTTATCCATTTTGTTGCGAGTGCACATGCATACAGGGCCCACCCACAAACTCTTCTGAGTTTTTCACTGCAATAATCATGTGTTGTGGACAGACAATCGCATTGCGTCTGGTTAGGACACGGCGAAACAGTGTAAAATGGTTGCGCTAACGCTAAAAATAAGATGGATGTTTGATTTTGCGACACATGAGCAAATACATCTGCATATGACTGCCTCAAGCGCAAGACATTGATGAATAGTTATACATCATCGCACCCTAGGCTCTGTCCACTGGCATTCAGACGCTAAACCGCTGACGTCTGCCTACATCGAATGTGAGCGTTGTGTCGCGCCAAAAGCTAATAGAAACCATTATAAGCACTGACGCTGTCTACACTGGGTGCAGTATGTGCGTTCAGTTTCAGACGTACATTTGTATCTGTCGACAACAGGACAAATGGAAGAGTGGAAAAACGTTCACCTATGGAACGTGTCGAATTGTCACTTTTATTTTTAAAATGAGCTGCATGTGTTCCATTTTCAGCTTTTTTCCTTTTGTAGAGTGAGCCTTAATCCATTCTCTACAATGCCAGACTCCCATAGGAAGCTCAAGCTTGAGTCATTGTCTAGAGATCACATCCTGTTTATTTGGGGAAGGAAAAAAAATCCCAGATTTTGGCTGGAGAGCGAATTCACAAACAGGCCAATTAAAGGAAGCTATTAATTTAGTTGCATTTGTCAAAGGGCTCAGGCAACAATTAGTACTATTAATGCAATCTTGTCACATGTTGCCATGCCACATGGAATAGCTTCTCACAAGCTGTTCCATGGATCCCTATCAAACCAAATAATTCATTTGGCCCCAGCAGCCCTCACTATGCTAAAATCCCCCTCTTTCTCTTTGACAGAGAACAAGCCTGCGGGGGGGAACCATGCTTTCTATGAGGGGACTGTCAATTCTTCTTAGAAGCTCTGTCATGCGCATGTGTGGTTCGCAAAGACGTGTACTAATGCATTTAAGATATTGGCGTATGATTGTCTAAGTAATGTGACACAAGCACTTACACGTTAGCAAAATGGGGTGTTGTGTTTAGTTCGGCGTGTGTGCTTGATTTGATACATGCGCGTTGGAGGAGAATAAATCTCTGACTTTGTTGAAATTGGCATGAAGAGGTATTCATGCAAATGAACGAGACTCCGGTTTGGATATGTGCATGGATACACGAGTATGCACATAACAGAAGTACAGTGGTTTTCATATAAAAATATGAATAGGTTTGTACTCATTTATGTAATACTAATCAATGTAATAACTTTAAACAATTTACATTTATTTAAATCTGTTCACTGTATATTATTATTATTATCATCATCATCATCATCACATCAAGTGCAATTAAAACAAAGAAAGCAATATCAAAACTGTCATGAAAGGAAAACAGTTTATTCATGTTTGAAATTACACATAACTACCACAAGGAAGACTTTTCAGTCCAGGGTGTAGTCTGGTTAGAAAGAAACACGAAACATCTTTAATACATTAGAACCACTGCCACAAATAAATTTTGTATGACTTTTTTTATCAGTTTCAGAATCACATACGATACAAAAAAAGAGAAAGAAAGTCGGAACCCTGTCACACAGGGTTTGAAATGTACAATTCTGAATACTGAAACCTCTATGCATTACAGGTTTTCTTTTTTTTAATCATGGGTTTTTATTTATTAATTTTTTATTTCTTTTTTGCATGAATTAGTAACAAGATGAGCAACATTCAAAATGTTCTTCAGTATTTACAACAGTTTTACTGTTTGGTGTTAATTTTATCATCGTATTTCCCCCTCCCTGTTCCTTCCCCCGAGATCCAGCACAAAATTCCCCTCCAACAGCCACTGTACTCTCCATACTCTCCGTGTTATTCGTATTATTAATATTATGGTTCTTTTTTTTCTTTTTTCTTTTAAAAGTCGCAACAAAGCAACTGAGTTTTCTTAGAAGGTTAAAATATACATTAGATTACATAAAGAGCGAGAGACAGAGAGAGCAAATTTCTTACAAGATGGAACCAATCCAAACTAACAAAAGTAAAAATGTATTTTAAAAAAAGACAAAAAAAGAATGACAGAAAGTAATAGACAAAAAACGGTGGTGGTGATTTTGTTGAGAGGTAGTCAGTGAGAGCACTATAAGCTAAAGAAATGTTTTAAATCTATTGGTTTTCTATGAGTTTCAATGAGGTAATAAAGCTGAGTATTTATTTGTGAGATGTATAAATACTCTCAGGCTATGTCATATACAAGAAGGTTGTTGAATGGAAAATTGCCAGAAAAGCGTCCAACAGGATGACCCATATTTCCTTTTTACGTCTTCTTCACTTTCTTCAATAATTGTAGTGGACTGAATATTGATTACGTTTTGTGTTTTTAAAAAAAGCCAGGCGTTTAAAAATCACCCCCCAAAATGGAGTGGATTGCCTTTCGTAGGTGGTCTTGTTTAGGTCACTGCTAGATGTGACATAAAAAAAAAAAATAAAAATAAAAAAAAATCAGCAATGAATTCCCCAAGCTGCCTTCTATAGCATTTAGCCCTGTTAAATGCATTGGTTAGCATCATATGAGTATACTTTTGTAAGTATCAGTTGTATTCCTGCACTAAAGCTTTGCTGACAGTCGGTTAGAACAATGGAGAGGGGTTATGATCAGTAATAAACTCAAAAAAAAAAAAAAAAAATTGATTGAGCTTGTACACTTCAAATCATAAAAGAAACATTGGATTAATATGATTGGAGAAGAGATTGTTAGTAAAAACTGCAGTGGACTGATGTTACAGCTAAGAAATGTCCAGCTTCCAAAACACTGTGGAAAAGTACTGTGGATGATTCCATGACGATGTTTCTGGATTAGCTGTGAGAGTTTATTCTGTGTCTCTGATTGATCAGTCTGTGGTTTTGTAGTTCTGTGATTGGTTATCCACAGCTTGAGAAGGGGCCGTGTCAATAAGGAGATCAGTTCGAGGTATCAGAGTGCACACTACCAGGGCCTTCTGTAGGGGAGATCACAGAGGATGGAGTCGTAGCATCCTGCCATCCCCCATTACCCTAAAAACAAAACACAGGAAAAAAGAAATGTTATTAACAGTAAGGCATTGTAACTCAATGTAACTCGAGTTACATAATCAGATTACTTTTTTCAAGTAACGAGTAAAGTTACACATTACTTTTAAATTTACAACAAAAGTTACTTTTTCAAATGAAATTTCGAATTTCCCATTTATTGACTGACACCTCGTCCTGTCCCAATGTTGAGAGAAATCGTGAGTAAGTTCAGAGGCAATGTGTAAACAAGATGGATATTGATGATCCTATTCAACCATACCAATAAGCAAAAATGACTTTAGATGAACAGTACATTTGTTTCTTTCTTGTTTTTTGTTGTTGTTATTATAAAAACAGTAAGTCCAGCCCAGATGACAAAAAGTAACGCAAAAGTAACGTAGCATTACTTTACATAAAAAGTAACTAACACAATTAGTTACTTTTTTAGGGAGTAACACAACATTGTAATGCATTCATTTTAAAAGTAACTTTGCCCAACACTGATTATTAATTTTACAGTAATATATATATATATATATATATATATATAATTAGATTATATAGGAATTTATATCTATATACATAGATATATGCAAATTTTAAAATCTAATATAAATGCGTGAGTGTCTGTGTGTTTATATGTACTATGAGGCATCCCATAAATCTTGTACAATTCGTTATGTAAAATAATATAAATTTACAGTATTCATAAATTTACAGTAGCATGTGTGGTGGGAAGTGAGGGTGTGTGTGTGTGTGTTTGTTTGTCTGCTTGCAGGGAAGTGTTTGTGTCCTAATCCTGGTGTGTACGTGCGAAGCATGCATACATATGCATACTAATGTATTAAGAAATTAATAAGAGAGAGTGTCTCCTCTGATCTACTGTCTGACATGCCGACGGCCATCTTGCCACGTTAAACCCACATCGGCTTCTCCCGCTCTCTGTCCCTGCTTCCCTCGCTCTCAGAAAACAAATTCGCATAAACGTTGTGGCCAATGGGAACGATTGCTGAAATCAATGTCTAATCAGATTTCAGCGGTGGGCCGACAGCTTGTCGCTCCATATTTTGATGTCAGTCAAGGGGAGGGAGGCCGGGGCAGGGAGGGGGAAAGCTCGAAGGATGCTGAGTGGAAGTGACGGTGCAGGCCTTTCCTCCACCCTGCTGCGCCTGAGTGCTCCTGACTCAATCGCCCAGCTCTCATCGGAGACTAGCCTTCCCTCCGAGATAACGCTTAAATCCCACAACCTAATTCTACCTCTCTTTCTCCATATCACCACAAACGATGGTTAAGGTAAGCCATAGGTCCCAACTGGTAGGTCGCGACCCAAAAAACTAGCAGATGATAGGTTGCTAAAGGGTTGTGGGCCACAGAAAAAAAAAATACTGTGATTTTATTTTTTTCATGAGTTTTGTTGAATATTTTAAAACGTTTGTTATCAAAGGCAATGCATCACAACAAATACAACAGTATTTAGGCAGATGCAAACACGAGGAGATGCCCTCATTGTCAAAAATTATAAACAAAACTATGTAAGGTAAAAGAAAATGTGAGACTACATGAAATACAGCTTCCTTTGCAATAAGGATAAACATGGCTTAATAATACATAAATTATATTAACAATAAACACAGTCCTGAATCATCATGAATCATTGGCTTAATATAATAAACATAATAAATTATAAAAATAATCATGGTAAATTATTGCCTTAATATAATATAAAATTATGAAATAATAATAAACATTGTGAATCATTGGCTTAATATAATAAATTATAATAATATTAATGAACATGGTGAATCATTGGCTTAATATAATAAATTATAATAATATTAATGAACATGGTGAATCATTGGCTTAATATAATAAATTATAATAATATTAATGAATATGGTGAATCATTGGCTTAATATATTAGAGTAAATATAAAGATGTGTATATATAATAAATTATGAAAATAATTGTGGATCATTGGCTTAATTAATAAAACATTAAAATAATAATCATGGTGAATCACTGGCTTAATATAACAAATATATTATAATGGCATTAATGAACATGATGAATCATTGTCTTATAGTAAGTAATAATATTTTTGTTAAATTTAATGACATTTTGGTTAACTTTTGTACAATGATGGTTTGATGGAATTGTCACTTCATGTAAAATCTGGATCCTGAAGCAAAACTGTTGAGAACTACTGCCGTATGCTAATTTGCTAATGAGGTGTTTGGTTATCAAAGCAATCTGTCTGTGTTTCTATAAAAATCGTGGGGAGATGTGTGTGCCTGTGCATGTGTGTGTGTACGGGGACTGTTCAGTGGCGGAATTAGGATTTTGCTGATTTAGAGTTCCTGGAACAGGTCAATAAATAGATTATGCTGGTCTCCTCCAGCCACAATGTCTGGACTGATGCTGAAACGCGACCGTTATGAGGAAGTCTGCTGTACCCTGATGACATGGATCACTCGCATTCAGCTTGACACACACACACACACACACACTTGTTGTAATGATAGAGTGACTTGAGCAGTGGACCAGAGTGAGAGAGTGTGAAAGTGTGGCGTTTGAGCCTGCGAGAGGCTGACACTTCATCTGCACAGCTACAGGCCACAGAGGCCTCCAAACACACACACACACACACACACACACACAGAAACACAGCCGTCTCAGCATTAGCACAGATACACTGCCACGTTTGGGCCTGACTGCTGTGAAAAATCAGGCATACGTTTTGACTTATGACATTTATTGTTGTGTGCTTTGCTAGAGTTAATTCATGCAAATGGAGCTCTAACAGTCATCAGAAAATACACATATGACAGCTATGCTCTATTAATTACCTCACTGAAAATTATTCCCCCATCTGATTGCATCTGTTTCTCAATAGAAAGTGATTTGTTTTGCTTTTGGAAAGCTCATTTGTCTTTTTTGATAATGTACAAGGACCATTTGGACCGATAAATAAGCTGTTTTGAATTGGGAATATATAATAATCTTTAAGAAACATTTTACTGGCTCATTTGATAAAATTACAAGGCCAGAAAATGCTCAATTGTCATAAACTATAAGCTTACAAGTTTCGTTCAGCTCAAGAGCCACTGAATCTTGTCAGTCAGCACAGTTTTTTTTCTTTTAGATTATTGTTTAAGGGTAATGCATCTAAGTTTATATTTTTATGAACAGTGCCCCAACAAGCAAGGTAACAAATATAACATCTAAACCTGTGTTTAGCTCAAGGAAGATATATATCTGTCTTTCTCTCACTCTTTTCTCTCTCTCTCATCAAATAAATGAGTCTTTACTCTGATGGTTTTAGATTACGCAGTGCATGGTGGGGGAAAAAAAGCATCATATCAAACCTCATCAAGGAAGATAAAATTCATGCCTGCAGACGGCTACAGGCAATCATACTTTCATATTTCATCATGTTGATAAGAATATTGCAAATTCTTTGAAGCATCGCAAAACAGGCAAACAGAGGCAAGACGTGCTAGTAAAAGCCTTTTCATCTCACCACGTTATAGGTTACTGTAATAGGAACTGTTTACACAGGCAACAAACAGACTTAATATATTTCTGAATCTCATTTTCCTCGCACCACTCCCAAATACTTGAGCCGTTTGAGCTTTTACTGAGCGAAGCATTTATTCCTGCTTTAAAAAATTGCCACATTTTCCGCTTTATGCATATTATGGCATAGATACTCCTGTCATCCTCTGAATCATCACTCTGTTTGTCGTGGAGTTTGGATTTATGGTGGTTTCTTGCTGTCTGACTCAGATCCTTCTGATTTATGTTATAAAAACAATATGCACTGCACATTATAGAGTGTAACAATAGCATTTCTTAGTAAATGCCAAACTAAAAATTTTGTTTGTCTTCCAATCCATGGAACATAATTATGTAAAAAAAAAAAAAAAATAAAAAAAAATTCTAAAAAAAAAGAAAACTATAGCAAATTCTTAAAAGTATTTTTTTAAAGAAATTAATATTTTATTCAGCAAGGATGAATTAGACTAATTAAAAGAGGTTTTTTTTTTTTTAAATAGAAAGTTGATCAAATCATGATATTAGAATGATTTCTGAAGGATCACGTGACAACACCTTGAGTTATAGATTATCTCTATAATGAGTGTCGCAAGTTTATTATGGCTTGATTCAATTGCACTTCACGGCTGACTGAGATTGTACTTACATTCAAGCCATGTGGAATATACATGGGATTCCCCCCCAGGGCATCATTGTATCCTGCCGTCTGACTGATAACATGGCGCAGGGTATCCACCTGCAGAGGACACAACAGGAAGTCAAACTTGTCAACAATCTGAGTTTCAGGAACACATGCAAGCATCAGCACATTGATGTGTGGTGACAACAGACGAAGGCAATTGTGTTGAAATGAAAATTTGATGGCTTTGTGGTTTACTAAATGAATCATACTAAATGGAGTATGCAGATAAATGAAGTTAGGGATACATATGTGGTTTAATGCAACATTTAGGACAACATATGCGTTTCCCCTCTCTATTGCTGTCTGGCATTGATTACTCTATTTCCAGGCTTGAAACAAAATAACATAGAAAGAAGAAATGCAATCATTTTGATTTGGAATTTGCTACAAAACATAATAATATTCGCACATGACAACAGTTGGAGGAGAATACTGTGTGTGACAACACATTAACAGAGCATGAGTAGATATCGAGAATCTGATAAATGTTCAATACACATTAACTTCTCTTTTTCTCTCTCCTTCAAATGGTGTCTTTTAACATGAGAGCAAAATGAGCTTAAGTGAACATGGAAAAATGGGATCATATTGATGAACAGGGGACAGAAAATGATATAGAGATTTGGAGGAAAGAACAGTACCATACAACCAATACCAACCCAAGAGCTCAAGTCAGAGCCAAATGCATTCACAACATCAACTACAATATGGGGTCTGTTCCAGGATCAATATACTAGCATACTGCTGTAAATAATGAGTGTCTATTCAGAGGGGCCTCTTATGGGCTGTGATATGGTAATTTGGTTGGGGGTCTAGACTGGAAATGTGAAAGATCCATCCATGTCCAGACTACTTATTAATCTTCCATGACTATAATGAGACTAATTGTTAAGGGGGTAGATCACATCTGTATCACTGTCTATATGTTGAGGGGGAGGGGGTTGAGTTTTTGTGGATGGTAGGCTAGCTGACAGGCCTGCTCTGGTTCACAGCCCCAGTTCCTGTGCGTAGCGCCTACCTGTGACTGCACATTGGCTCCGACTTGTGCCCCTTGGTAAGAATCCCCATTCAGATTCTGCATGCTCATGAACATGTCCCCCGAGTTTGGGAGGTTAAAAGAACCTGACGAACCTAGAAAGGAAAGATGTAAGGAGCTGAATAACGAGAGGATGAGAAAGAGAAAGAGAGGCTATCACAGACTCACACATACACACAATGTGTACGAGGACAAACGCGCACCACACGTCACGCTAGGAAGTGATGCGAAGAAAGCAAGCAACAAAAGGAGAGCAAAAGAAACAAGGAAGAAATGAAAGGATAGGGATGGGGATGGTGGCTAGGTTGCAATACAGCTCTACAAGGGCACGTGGGGGTCACCAAAAATGCCAAAACAAAGAGGGGGGAAATCACAAAAAGGACAGAGATGGTATATGGAATTTGGAAGTCTAAGTTTTCCACAGGGGTTCACACCTACTCCTACTCTAGTGGACTAGTTCATTAAGGGGATTATATGCCAATGACAAGAAGGACAATAAAAAGCTTATGGAAAAGGCCAGTACCAGTGAACATGTTGGTTAATAGAGTGTTTTTGTTCTCTGCAGAGTCCAGCTGAAATTCTTCATCTTTCATCTGGAATCCTGGGTGCAAGAAAAAGGGGACCCCTTAAAAATTGCTTACCCACAACTCCTCAGAGTCTAAGGTATGTCCATATCACAGTCAAATCTTCGGCTTATTATGTTTGAAGAGCATCAGTTTAAGATAGGAACTGCATCATTCTGCTAATCAAATATTCATTATTATTCCATACTGTACATTTCTTTAAGAGCGTAACATGCTCCGAGCAAGAGATTTCCATCAATTCACAGCAGGGGCAACACTGTCACATTTACGGATTAGAAGGGAGGACAGTGGGTGAGCATTATCTCTTCTACACCCAACAACACCACCACCCTCCCACCCGTCAATACTTCAAACATATTCAGCATGTGCAACCTGCTCACACAGTTCTGCTTGACTTTGCTTGTCTCGTTCAGCATGTATAGCCTCAGAGGCAGGAGAGTGAGGCTCATCCCCCAGGCTGGGACCTCTCACTGTCACAGAAGCCAACCAGCGTGCCAGAGGGAGCAGAGGTTCAGAAGGGAACCTCTTTTTGGGGGCTCGTCCGGGATCGGTGCAAGCTTACCAGAGTTGGGTGTGGTGGGTGAGTTGGTCTGACTATTCTGGACGGCGGCAGCTGCTGCGTGCGCGGCAGTCACGGCTGTCTTAGCGGCGTACAGGTTGGCCTCCTCTTGGAACTTGCCGATGTTTTTTTTGTAGCGGATCCTCTTGTTGCCGAACCAGTTGGATACCTGAGGGAGAGACGGAAAGAAAAGAAAAGAAGGGAAAAAAGAGGAGGGGGCGTCAGACGTCAATGCAGACGAGGCACTGTGCACTGAGCAGAGTGATTGTTTCAAGATGTCATGTTTGGGTCCATCAAGTCCACAGTCCCCAGCCTCCCACAGTAATATCCGCTGGGCATGCAGACTAATTAAGCGATTATCAGACAGGGCTTGTGCGTTATTGCGGATGGAGGCGTGACATGCTCTCTGTTTGTCTCTAGACAAAACCAACACACATGGGGCTGCTCGTCTTATGGCAAAATTAGGATCAGTGTTGTGCTTATGGGATCAGGTAGCTAATGCCAAACTTTCCTTGAAAGGCTAGCTGAGATCGTGCTAAAAAGTGTTTGTTCTTGTCCCTGACCCCATTTAACAAATAAACACATTCTCAATAATAGTTTTAACATAACACTTTCTTTTGTTTTTTCTTTCACTACCTTTGTTAAAGGTAACTTGGATACATTCGGTCGCCTTGATTTCAAAGGAAAGGCTTTTATGCATCTTAATAACACTAATGTTCTTTTCTTTTGCATAAAACCACTTTTGTGCTCTTGCCTGAAGACAAATAATAGACATAATAATAACCACAACTCACACAGTACACCTAAAAGCAGCCGCACTGCCTCAACCCAATACATTAATAATTACAATAATGCTAATTTTACTAAAAACAGCAGCCAGAAAACAATATGATCTGGGTCACATGGGGGGTGGTAGATGTGCAAATGCTAGCACTGCATAATTGTGGAATAATAAAGAGATTAAGGGTTGTTTCTTAATAGCCCTATAAATTACGGTGGCCTGTCGCCGTGGCGATCTCTCCTGCCGTATTCCAGCTCTGGCTGGACTGGAGGACCAGAGAGCCTCAGCCCCTTAATGATGCTTTATTTAATTTCCACCTCTCTGCTTCCATTTTAATATCTCCAGCAGCCCGAGCCACACTACGCTACAGCCGCTGAATTTACATGACATCAGATCATTTCTACCCCCACCATGCCTCTGCGCTTCTAAATCTTTAATATCTAGGCAATTAAAATTAATGACCATTCGGCTGAAGCCACCACCGTTGGCAGGCTTTTGCCTTAACATCAATTGTTTGATGGGTTTACCTAGAGGTTAAACTAACAAGCAAGGTTTAATTGGAAGCAATGAAAGCACTAGCCGTCATCCTTTTTACTTAACCTGCTTATGAAGCAGTTTAAGGCCATGGAAAAAAGGCACGCAGAGTCTCCTTAAACTTACCTGTTCCTAACCCTAATGTTTCATATTTTAACAAAACAAAACATAACTCATTTAAATGGTTGTTCTCTCTTTTGCTGTATCTTTTTCCTTTAGAATTAATTGAGAGTTATATGAGTCAATAACAAATAAGGATGTCCGAGAAGTTGAATATATGAATTTTTCAAAAAATCTAGTACAAGAATTCTCAAATGTAATCTTTGTATTCATACTGGTTTCATACATTTAAAAAAATGGCTTTCACTTGACAAAAATATTGAAATGTTAATATTTTAAAACAAATCTGCCTCACTGCATATTTGGTGTTCATATTTATCCAAGGACACCCTAGACTAGATATGCAGTGGACTTCTATGCCTGGAACCCAATACCTGGTTTATTTGCTTTAAACCGATGAAGAGGAAAGCCTGTGTGGGTGTAGTAAATAATTCACCACTCCCTCCCCCCTCCCCCCTCCCCAGCTTGGGTCAATACACCACTAGTGTCACTGAAATGGGATGGATGATCTTACCCAGGTCTCAATACCTCCCGATTTATACTGCTTCTCTTGCTGAGAGTGGAGCTTAAATGGAGACTCAGACTTGTGGCTTCATCACACACACGCACACACACTCCCAGTCATGGGCGGTTGCAGTGGCCAGGGCTGCTGATATTATCAATAATGAAGCGGTCTGCATTAATAGTTAACACATTAACCTGAGGCAGAACTCTGCTACATGTATAATGAGCTGAAATATTGATAAGTGTCGCTCGTTTGAACCGCAGGAAGATCGAAGCGGAAGAATCGCACTTAATTGGGTGATGGGCACCACACTTTGTGACCGCTCATTTGCAGGGTGCACGTTATCCCCTCTAGACTTGATGCCTAAAATCATAGTTGTTATGAAAACTCTTCTTTTTTTTTTTTTTAAAGCATCATGTGACCTAGTATGCCATGGTGCTCATTTAGAAGGCAGATAATCACACATGCACAGAGATCGTGCCCAGATAATGAGGTGGATTCTGTGCACTGGGTGAACTGGTGCCTGATAAAGGTGACTAAATTTAATCAACAATAGCATTAACACCACACATCAATTCTAATCAGTTCATTTCTCAGATACAAGGCAAAGCAGGCAGCCTGTGGGATCTACATGTTGTAGAATTAAAAATACATAAATAAATAAAAAACCTTAGAAAATATTACCAATATATATAATATATTAATATTAGTAAATATTACCAATATATATATAATATACCAATTCCTTAATAAATTTGAAAAACAAAATCCTCCAGCATTTAATAAGAGTAAAATAAAAAAGTAAAAAAAAACTTAAAGTTCCTGAATATATGCAGTACACACTTAAATACGATGTGGGGTAAATGTCTACCACAGGCATGTCAAAATGTACAATGACAAGACATAACACAATCAGGGACACATACTTTTAGAAGTTGGACAATAGAGTGAAATTCTCTAGGGAAGAGTGAAGGGGGTGTATATATGTATATTACATAAATACTGTCTGATATTTAGTTTGATTACTGAGCACTCCAAATATAGTCCCATTCGACACTTCCATGTGCAGATTTGTTGTCACTAAGTGCAGAAAAGGAAGACTTTTGGGGAACAGAGTGCTGAGTACATCTTAACATGTTCTAAGTTATAAGTGAACACACATAAAGGGGTGACAGAATAAAGGAAAAATCAAAAATAAAGAAAAACAAATGGCACAAAAAAAGTGGAGCAGGAGAAGTCATGACATACCTGTGCCACTGTGATGGTGGTTCCCACCCCCTGAAGGCAAAAAAGAATGGCTTTTACAGGATCTGACTCTGAACAACCCTCCATAAGCCCCTCCCCACAGAGAAAAAAACATTTATTACATCACAGAGTATGCAAATATACTCTAAGACCAATAGGTTAACAGTACACATTTTCCTTGACCACCTCTGTGACAATTTGAAAAAAGGAAAAGAGTTTTGTCTGTGGGGAGATGGGTGTGGGTGGGTACTCTTGCCTTCAGGTGGATTCTGAATTTAGTTATTAGAGTGGGAAAACACTATACTCTTAATTGCTTTGCGATAATGCATCACACTGTGCAACTAAAAGTTTGTCCCTCTTCTTTCTCTCCGACACACATACACTCACATGTGCGCACACATTTACTCTAAAACACAATGACTGACACAGATCACCACCAATTGTGGCATCCATCCACAACAGGGTACATGCTGTGTCTTCAGGCCCTGCTTGAGACTCAGCTCAGTGGAAGTATCAGACTGATGTGTTAGAGCAAACAGGTATGCATGCTAGACAGTGACGAGAGGAAAGAAGAGGACAATGAGAGACAGTACGCTGAAGAGTCTTTCTGGTGTGATCAATCTTGGCCCTGTCCCAAATGGCACCCTTAGCCCTTGCGATCCTCCTCCGAGTCCATACTTTGCTGCATGGGCTGCTGGATATTATTGTAGGATGCATAGCGGCTTCAAAAGGCGTGCCTGGGTAGGTTTGGAAACCTAAAATGACAAACTGGACACCATACGAGCAAAGGTCAAGAGACCATTAGTCCACATTAAGTGCACCATTTGAGACAGGGCCTTTGTTTGCCTCATCTGACCTAGCCTTGCCAATTAGCCACTGTTAGCCTAGATTATGGTAATATCCTGCTGAAAAAAACTAAAGTCTAAACTAGCCTGAAATGGTTTGATATCTCAAAGCCTGTCAAGCTGGTCAGCTGGCTGATTTTAGAGGGGCTTTGGGCACTTTGCAGCTGGTCAGGCTAGAAGTAGGGTTGGGTACCGTTCACATTTTAACTGCTACTGGTACCAGTATTGGTACCTTTTTTTTGTACTTTACACTCTGTGTAATAACAAAAAACATTTATTTCAGTGAAAAAAAAGCCAAACCTCTCAATTTCAACATTTTTTATTTACTTATTCAGAACTTATTCAATTTTACAAACTAGACAAACTGTTATGTATGCACTGTAGTAGGCCTATGCATGAGATCGCATTACATTGGAGAATTCAAATGTCACTAAAAACCGTTTCAGCGCTGCTCTTCACGTCTGCTGTTCAGCGTTGCGTTCGGACACATATGCCCTGAGTGTATGTTTCCTGAACACAGTAGCACAAAAGTGTTGTTTCATTTTCCCCACGATGCTGTCAGATTTGCAGTTCGACTAACAACACATGGGAAATATGACTGTGTATTTAGTACGTAACAACATGCAGAGCTCGCATGAGAGTGATTTCTGCACGGAATGCCGCGATGAGATTAACAACACTCGCAACGCGGATCATAAACCATATATCTTCTGGAGTAAATGCATTTGAAGTTGTTATTGACATATTGCAAATAGCATTGTCTGAGACTACATCTTTATTTTGTGAAATTGAACCACACTTCAGAACGTTTAGCCATTGTCCTGTGTGTTCTGTTTGAACAAGTTGCAGGTGTAACGTTGCATGGTCTCCCTCTCGCTCTTTCACTAACCTTAATCTCGCGCCCATGCGTTCTCAGGTACCGAAATTTGGCACCGATTGATTTAATGTGAATCGGTACTTAGTAGTACCGACGTAATACGTCCTGTGCCATTAAGTACCGAGTTCGGTACCCAACCCTAGCTAGGCGACCAACTGGCCAACCATGTAAAGCAGCTGAACACCACCTCAGCCAGTGTAGTAGACCAACTAGACCAGGGGTCTTCAACCCTGCTTCTGGAAACCCACTGTCCTGCAGAGTTTAGCTCCAACCTTAAGCTGCGGAGTTTGAGCAAAATTGCTGCAGCAGTTGTAATTTTGTCACACTCTGTAGCATTTTTTTAAAAACACAATTCAACATATAATACACACAAAATATAAACAATATGCAGTCTACTCCACTTTACTGCAACTCTTCAATCCAGCAGATTTAAAGTTTATGCTCTTAGTCCAGCTAAGAGTTCAGTCTTCTATCATATCAGTCTTCTATTGGTCACACGTCTTCATGTGATACAAATTCACAGAGCAGAATTCACCAAACTTGAACTTTGGAAAGCAGTGAAATTCATATGAGCTTGCAATTCCTTCATTCGGTTGTGAACAAACTGAAGTCAATAGAACAAAAAGTGTAGTGTGACCACCCCTAAAACCAAACACACCTGAACTACCTAATCTAGGTCTTCAAAATCAATTGAAATTTTGAGGCATATGTGTTGGAGCAGGTTGGAACTAAACTCTGCAGGTCTCCAAGAGCAGGGCTGAAGATCCCTGGGCTAGACCAGCTGAAGACCAGCTCAGCCAGGCTGAAGGACCATCTTAAACCAACTAAGACCAGGAAAGACCTGCAAAATAGCTTAGACTGTTTTAAAATGCTTGGAAAAGGGATGGCATTTTATTTACCTAATTAAACCCTGAGCATGGGGACTTTAAGTCTTCAGGTTTTGATCTGTCGTTAGTCCAGACTATCCAACAAAATGGGGCATGTGCAACATGGATGGGTGGTGTGGTCTCACCTGGGATACTGTTATGCTGCACTTCTTAGCCAGCTCCTCTTTGGCCTCTTCGCTGGGGTAAGGGTTACTAAGATGTGAGTAAAAATACTCGTTCAGGATCTCGGTCGCCTGCTTGCTGAAGTTCCGCCGTTTCCGTCTGCCGTCAGACAAGCGGGGGGAAAACAAGAGGAGGAAGGCAATTAGAGAAACTCAAATAAAATCATGTGTGATGGCCAAACTCATAATGAATCTGCTGGCAGGAAATGAAGTTGGGAAGGCTATTATCGGAATACATATGTAGACACACAAATGGAGAGTTGTTACGTTATCGGTTGAGCTCTAAGTGAAGCGTGAAATGTTCAGTGTTTAGAGCGGCAAGCTTTCATTCTCTCTTTCTCCCTCTCTTGTGCTTTCTTTCACTCTGATGGGGGCGTTTAGAGGTGCTCAAGCATTCCCAGTCAGAGCTGTATCTTGGGACATTAGGGAAATCAGGCCATGGCCAGCTGAACACTGTTCCTCAAGTACTGGGGCAAGGCCTGATGGAGTTGCACTTACTGCCACTCACTGCGACCCACCCCGCCACAGTTAAGCGTTGGCTTCTTTCTCTCGCCTTGTTTAATGCCTTTCACACGAGTGGCCGGCCAAATGATTGTGCTTCCGCTTCACTTGAGCGTTCTCCTCGAGACCTCATCCGTTCTTTTCTCGTGTTCACTGCATCATTTCTCTCCCCTCTACGCCTCTCCAGATCTCCTCTACCAACTGTTTGTGATTACAGTAATCTAGACCACCTGCCGATGACCTCCTACCCACCAAACGCAAATGACTTCATTTCCACTCTATAAAACTCTTAACTGCTTTCAGGTGCATAGTATGACTGTGTTTAGTGGATGGCCTCTAGGCCCTAAAACTCTTGTTTTGGCAACCACATCTTAACCGCTAATGGTTGAATAATGTTGAATGTGTTATTGTGCTCTACTGATAACAGGTGCCTGAACCCTGCACAGATTAAAAAGGTCAATTGAACTCCAAATTGAGCCAAAACTGTTCCTACTTCAAGTAACAATGTCACCTAAAAGTATTCGAAAACTTAAGTTGTACTTAAAAATGTAAATAAAATATCAAACAAGGTGACATCTGCAGACAAATGATGCTAGAGATTTTTTGCAGAGCTAACTACACGTTTCTAAGCCTGTTACTTTTAGTAGAATTATGAATCTTTTGTCCTCATTTTGAACAACTTTTTGTCCTCGTTTTGAACAAATAACTTTTTCTTTCAAATAAAAATCTGTTGGTTTGATTTTTTCTTACATAATGCAATGACAAATACATTTTTAAGTGTGCTTGAAGGTGCAGTCACATTAGGGAAATTTTGATGAAATTTAAAAGTTAAAAAAGGCCCATTGTCTATAGTGTAGTGATGCATGAAGCACCACTAAAAGTGCATCACAACAAAAGTCTCTTTAAGACTATGGGCGAATCCGCGTGACCAACTTAAACACAAGCAAAATCTGAGAGAGGAATTTTTTTTCCCCACACATGAAGAGTCCAATTGCACAGATTTCCTATTAATATTACTAGATTCACTTCTAAAATTTCACTAAACAACGATAAATGTGACCAGACCCTAGATACATGGGGCCATCATATTTGATGGCTAACTTTAAATCATATTCTCTGATCACTGCTTTCTTGCATATAACAGAGATATGGATTCTTTCAAATAAAACTGAAAAGCATTTGTAATTACACATACTACAATTTATGTAGATAGATCACAAATAAGGATACCAACCTGGCGTCGAGGAAGCGGGACCTCAAGATCATGACGGCCTCACAGGTGCTCTGTTTAAGCTGCATTTGGATGGAGCTGAATTTGCGATGGATAATGCTGACCATGCGCTCGATCTCTTTGGGCGAGATGGGTCGTGTGCGAGACTGCTCCCTCAACAGGTTCATGACGTGGGTGGTGAACTCATTACATGCCTGTGGAGAAAGAAAATTTTGATCTGAGGACACAGCTTTTATTCTGAATAAGGATGTAGGTGTAAAATTCATTAAGCAAATCTAAATTACTCTGAAGTGTTTAGGACCCGCTAGCGAGACTCAGCAGCTACATGTAATAAATCATTTCTGAATATACAATTCCGTCATCATGTCCTCACCTAAAATCCAAAAAACATCCTAGAGATTGACCCGCTTTTTAAAATCATTATATACTCTCAGCACAGTGACAGAAATGCTCTTTGACGTTATTCGGCAGAAGCAGCACATCAGTTCAACTGCATTCGTTTGAAGCTCTCTGGAGCAGAAATCGGCAATTTTTGAAGCAAGTTCAAAGCTGCCGCTTCTGAAAGCACAGAAAAAACACCATCCATACTGTTTGTAGTGCTGCTGAGGACTTGAACGGCTTAATAGGTGAAGTCATCTATGAATGCAAATGCCGATTTGCAATTTGGCACCTGCCCAGCGCCCGTAGAATTTAAACAGCTTTTCGTTAAAGCAGTGGTTCATACATGATTAATTAGAATAACTAATTTAGCTAGTGCACACTTTAGCTCATTACTCGGAGTAAAAATTTGTTAAGTATTTACATTTAGATTATTAAAATGGGGAACACCCTTAAGAAAGATGCATTTACTCTGGGTGAAAGGGTTGAGCCACCTTATTCGCATGCTCCCTTTTTAAATGCTTGCAAGTTAATCAGACTAATTGAGCCCATTGGCCGACTAAGCCATCAGCTAAACAACTTCCATATCATATTAAGTGGATTGTTATTTACAAATAAAAGTGTTCTCTCAACCATTCTTTATTGTTTTCTGTGAAATGTACAACAGTAGAGGAGTCAATGAGAAATAAGAGTGACCATGATAAAGAAAAGGAAAAACTTAAAATCTAGTTTAAAACACGAGTTCTTAGAAATGTACTCATTGTATTGTAGTTGGTTTCATATGGCTTGAAACAAAAGTTTGAATTTAATGACAGAAAATGTCATGGGCTGTAACTATCAAGTAAAAAAGCAATAAGACACATGAATATTCTTACATGAATACATGAGTTTACATCTCAATCATTATTTCAATCATTAAAAAAAGGATAGATCCTGGCAAAGTGAGCATCATGTCATTGACCCAGGGGCAATAGACTGTTTAGACAGCTATTACTTACATTTTCTAGGCATCTCCTCAAAACATTCAGAATTGTAACTATATTGTATCTAAAAAAAAAAAAAAAAAAGATTGCCCCTCGTTCAACTTGTCCTTGATTATGAGGAAAATAACTAAAGCGCTGAATCAAAAATTAATGTCATCTCCATTAAAGAATCAATACATGACCTCAATGAAGCAGCCAGTCCTGCATAGCTACACTCTCAAATGCACTATGCAATCAGAGGCTGCTCTCCACACTGTAACTAAAAGCATCTGCTCAATATTTATAAGAGGATGTCTAGACTACCGCTGTTCAGGGGTCAGGTAAGTTGAAGATGTCCTAATGCCTGAATACCACTATAAATCACATCTGCTTTCAGTCGTAATCATGATAGACAGGACTGTAAAATGCAAAATGCTTGCTCAGGTTTAGACCTCTGACACCTTCAGTTCAGATGAAGGCCTCCAGGTCTCCCTTTAAACCTGTCATTAAGCTTCAGTGAAAAACATCTATTCAGACAGAACAGCAAACTGAGATTATTCACACTCATAGGATCAATGCAAATGTGTGAATGCAGATAAAAAGTTCTTTTGTATTATTCTTGGCTTTGTACCATACAATCCAGTTGGGCTTTGTAACAACAAAAGACCAAAAAGGTTTAGTTATACTTAAATTAAATGCTACATTATTTGTTTTAGTCATTAAAATCAACCTGCTGTCATAATCAACACAAACATTTTTTTTAACCAATATAAAGGCGAATATACGGTTTGTTATTGCTTACCGTTATCGTCATCGGTTAGAGTATGAATAGTGAACATTCTATGAATAAAAACTGTCAAATATATATATATATATATATATATATATATATATATATACCCTGAATTAGCCTAAATTAGCCCCACTCACAAAAAAATTATTATTTGAAGAAAAGTGAATTTAAAGGGTTAGTTCACTCATGAAAAAAAAAAAAAAACATCTGTCATTAATCACTCACCCTCATGTTGTTCCAAACTCGTAAGACTTTTGTTCATCTTCGAAACACAAATGAAGATCTTTTTATTGAAATCTAGGAGCTTCTGTCCCTCCATTGACTGCTAAGCACTTTGTAGCTTCAAAAAGTTCATTAAGAGATCGTAAAACTAATCCATATGATTTGAGTGGTTTAGTCCAAATTTTCTGAAGAGACTCGATCGCTTTATTTGATGAACAGATTTAAATTTAGGCTTTTAATCACATATAAACATTGATCAGCAAACATTAACAGAAGCTCAACCTTAACTGCTTGAAGCAGGAGAACAAACCTCTTCCGGACGCTCAAAAGTTCTGCGTAACACATAAGAATGAACCTCAATGGTTCTCGCACACATCAAGCAAACATTTCTGAGCTTCTGTTTACGATACTGATGTGTGAATTGATGAATTTTAACATGTGAATAAATAAATTCAATCTGTTCATCATATAAAGTGATTGTGTTGATTCAGAAAATGTTAAACTGCTGAATTCACATGGATTAGTTTTACAATCTCTTAATGACCTTATTGATGCATCAAAGCGGTAGTTGCATAGCTGTCTATAGAGGAACAGAAAACTCTCAAATTTCATCCAAAAGATTTTCATTTGCATTCCCAAGATGAACAAAAGTCTTGGAACGACATGAAGGTGAGTAATTACTGACAGAATTTTTATTTCTGGGTGAACTAACCCTGTAGGTTTTTTCAATATATATATATATACACAGTTTTTTACTTAAACTGAAATGGCTTTATTTTTTTATTTTTTATTTTTTAAAGTTTTCAAAGTTTGGACCTGTTTGGGCCAAACTCATGAAGAAGGAGTCGTACAAGACCTTCAGTAAAAAAAAAAAAATATTTGTTGCAAGCTGATAATGCCTTACAGGACTGTAGTGTATATTGTAATTCACCTGCTCATATTTCTCAAGCTCGGTGTGGTAGATCTGTCTGATCTGGGAGAGTTTGGCCCTGTAGTCAGAGTGCTCAATGGAGTTGTCAGTGGGACTGCCAGCTGCTGCTGCTGCCGCTGCCGCCGCCGCCGATCCTCCGCCCTTCTCCGGTCCGGACACGCCCTCTGCCAGAAGCATGTTGTCAAGACGCATCAGCTGTGGATCGGGTGGGTCCTCCTCCTGAGCCCCGCGGATACTTAGACCTGATAAACAAAAAGAAGAGATTGGTCAGTGACATGACAAGGTAAAAGTGACACCACAATAGCTTTTATATCCTTAAATCAATGTATCATACAAGAGGTATTTCTTTCTTCTGTTGAATACAAAATACTACATTTGTTTATACAGTTAAAATCAGTTGTTTCCCAGCAACATTGGACACTATTGACGTCTTATGTTTTGAAAAAGTTTAAAAGCCATAGCGGTTTCGACCAACATGAGGGCAAGTAAATGATGACAAAATGTTTTTGCCTTTTTGGGCTGAACTATCCCTTTAAGAACATGATCACTTACTAAAACCCTTGCAAAAACTATTTACATTATATTATTGTGAAGGAATGCAATGGATACTACACTGTCAGAGGTCCAGCAACACGTTCCCGGTGCTTTTGCAAAAACAAAGACAATGTAAAGGCATATACTGCTTCGCTTGTGGCCGTCTGCTGCCCTCATGAGCTGTGAATGATGAAAGAGTGAATTAATTATTGACGAATGATTGAATTTCATATAGGCGTTAATCACTGACGTACTATAACATGGGTTGTGAGCTCTGCAATCAAGCCTCTGTCTGGCAGCAAATACCACTATCTGTCACAACAGGCGAAAATAACTCCAGAGTGTATTAGAGTAAAAATACGTCGTCCACTCCGGCCCATCGCTATGCTTGAGTTAAAGTGAGACGGATCAGGGTGCTGGGGGTATTGAGAGAGTGCTGAAAAGGCCCGTAGGTACGAATTTGTTTTTCCTCTGTTTTGCAGTGCTGCCTTCTCGAATTTTCACAGCACACTGCACACACGGTATGTGTTCTCACAGCCATACATGACAGGGACACTCACCGACTGACACACACTCAACAGCATGATGGCACCTCTCCACGCTGAGGCGATGCTAAACAGAAAGACGTGCACGTACACGTGTCTGAGCGCGCTCGCCTGCTGGTCCGAAATCACGAGTATCGCGTAATAATGAACCGAAAGTGTTCTCACAAGTGCCGTTATGTTTTGTTGTTAACAAACTGTTTTATTATACAACTCGGTTCTGCTCTCCGCAGAGGCAAGGCTGCTTGAAATGTATGTAAATTTGCATAGCAATCGATATGAGGGTGAAAGATAGCTCATTGTGTTTGCCTGATATTCATAATGAACCTCAGAGCAGTAAAGAGCCATTAAGATTGATTACAAACTTCCTCATCATGCTTGCCTCTCTCTCTGTGTTTGCATAATGAATTCCATTCATATAGGAGAATAATGAAGCAGAAAAAGTTCTTTTTGTGAAAGATTTTAATCAAACGATTTAATCTTAACATGTATTTGTAATGGTGCCTTTAGGAAGAAGAATATGCACAAGGCTGCAGCCTTCTGTCTAGTTTTGTCAAAAGCACTGACTTCCATACCAAGCCGGTGCTGAAATTTTAAAAATGTGATGCTTTGAGTGCTGTTGAACGGATTTGTAAAGACCTCTGATTGGCCACTGTGTTCAGATGCTCAACATATATGTCTGTGATTGGCTACAATAATCAACGCAAAGCGTTTGAAAGCACACAGAAGTTTTTGAATTTGAAAGCTTTTTGAAAGCGGGAGCAGGAGCGTTTGAAAGCAGGCGTTTATCAACGGACCGGACCGGCTTTCAAACACTCCCTTGTGTATCTGTGTAAGCTCTAGGTGAAGAGCGTCATTGATGTGTATTTACAACATGTTTTTGAAGCGTTGATCATTGTAGCCAATCACAGACATATATGTTGAGCGTGTGAACATTTTGGTTGAACGACTTGGTACCAAAGTTATTGGGACACATCCCAAATACTACTTTCACAGTACTAGTGACGTTAACCAAGAGGTACAACGTGCTTTGTATCTAAAGCCGCCCGGATCTCAGTTCGCTGCAGTTTTATTTTACCGTTTTGATTAGAAATTATGGGAAAGTAAAGTGTCCATCGATACACACTTCAGTGCAAAAGACCTTTCGGTGGATCCTGATAAGTTGTCATTAAACACTTGCACCTGTACCAGCATAAGACACAAGCAAGACATAAAAAATAAAAAATAAAAACTGCCACTAAAATCAGCCATAAAACCTGAGTAAAAACGAGTTGAAATCAACATACCATTATTCAGGGGGTGAAAAATCATCATAAATGTAGGACTAAGACGAGTGTGTATGCTGCGGTTGGTCTGGGTATTTTGGACGGTTTAACTAGTGGGTGATTTGGGGGTTCTGAGAGTTTCTGAGAGCTTCATTACAGGCTTCATTAAGATACTGTGAGATGCTGAATCCTAAATGAGGAGATTACTGAGTTTATTATTGCACTGTGGAAGCCTGGCAACCAGCTAAGCCTCTCTTTGCCCCCCTCTCTCTCTCTCTCTCTCTCTCTCTCTCTCTCTCACACACACACACACACACACACACAACCAGGTATGCTTGATGGCCAAACCGTTTAAAGATATTTAGATATTAATTTACATTTGGGTAGTTGACAAATAAATGGAGATTACAGTGAGGAAAAAAAAAAACTACCGAGTTTATTTACTGTATGTGGTTCAAATCAATCCCACAAACAAAATACATGTTTGAATGTATATATACACACTAACATAATTGACTAAGGTCATACATTTGCAACGCTACAGTTGCTTCCAATTCTTGTGCACATTACAACATAAACAAATATTTACACGTTCATTTTATGATTTTGTAAACAGACTTCAAGACTCGCTCCCATAAAGCACAACTACCAAAAAAAAAAAAAAAAAAATGCTACAATCCATCAACGCCCGTGGCGAGCAAACCCAGAGTACAAACAAACCCCTACCGAACACGGACACTCTAGCTAACCCACTTTTGTAAATAAACAAAGACAAGACGCTGTCAACTTGAAGAGACCATTTACTCAGCTAACACAACAAATCTAAAGAGCGGCACCTTCAGCCCAGACTGGCGATGGAGGCCGCTGCCCGGCCCGTGCGGTATTGATCAGGTGTTAGTGCATGTATGTGCTGTTGATATTAGGCCATGGGGTGTAATGGTGTGAAAGGCTGAGGATGAATGAGGTCATTTGTGTGAGACGCTCAGCTGGCCGTGCTGGACAATGCAGTGTCAGCGTGCAGAGCCAAGGCCACACCAGGGACAATATGACCCTGCTCCTCTGACTCCAAGAGCAGACACACAACTACACCTACACATACCGAACCACTCAGTATCACTATATCGCAGAGATATTAAGTTGATTTTCATTCCTCATTTTTTTAAGAATTTTATTTTAGTTTCAGTAATTTTTATTGTTTTTGTCATTATTATTAGACTTTCAAAAAATAAGTCTTGATCTTTATTAAAGTTTTTTTTAATACATCAAGCTTGATACTATAATGGTTTTAATATTAATATTTTGAATTATTTCTTATTTTTATAATTTGTTTGTGATTTTATTTTAATTTTAGTTCAAGTTTTATTTTTATTTTATTTTTTTTAAAAAGTCTAAACAGTTTTTATTGATTTTTAAGTTTTAGTTGAGATATTTTAGCACATCAAGCTGATACTGTAAGTTTTTAATAAAATTTGAATTAGTTTGTATATTTATATTTTCATTTAATTTTTTTATGATTTCATTTTGATTTCAGTTAAAGTTGTAGTAATTTTGCAGTGCGTTTCTGTCTTTTATTCATTTTTATTTCAGTTTTAGTTATTTTAGAACATCGAGTTCAACTAAATAAAAATGAGATGTTGCTTCGGCAACTAGCTGAAATAAAATAGTTTAAGATTTTTAAAATGATATTATTTTAATATTTTATCATTATTTTAATATTATATTTTAGGGTTAGATGCGTTAGCCAAAAATGTTCCCTGTCGGATGTTAGAACGAAATTCAGCAGATGTTGTCTGCGGTTTTAGATGTTTATCAGACATTTGTACACAAATATGGCTTTAAAAAAAAAAAGAAGAGAAAAAAGCATGATACTTTCCAGATGATGCGATGATTTGCGTGCTCACAGGGTAGTATATGAAAGTATGAGCATGTTTGGGTTTGCGTTTGATTTGTGTTATGTTAGAGGAGGTAAAGGCTTAGTTTTTGAGGTTAGTTTATTTTTCACGTTTCTGTCAGGTATATTAAATATACCACAACTGACACATTTCCACACCAGCCTCAGTTGTCACTACCATTCCGCTCAGTTGCTCCTGAAGGACCAGAACAGGAAACGCAGCTGAGGGAATTTACAGAGCTTTTCACTTAAACAGACATAAATCAGCACTTTCATTCAAACCAAATAATCTGAGGCCATAAAGAGCTGCTTGTCTCGCACTGTATATTACCGCCAAGTTCCTGCGAGCAATAACACGGCCGTTCACAGGCAAAGCAAAACAGAGAGGGACGTGAGGATGTGACATGTAATGCTGTTAGAAGGTCCTGTCGCCCACACTGGCCCTGACACTTTTATCATACGTGTCCATTTCTATTTGGGAAATGGCGGGGATAAAAATGATTACTCGGCTGTGCGGAGAGCGCGCCGGGCCCCTCCAGGCTGCAGACCGGGTGCATTGGTGCCACGGCAGCCCAGGAGAGCCATCCATAATGGGCACATTTGTAGACAAGGACCCCCTCCTTGTCTCCCCCTCCTTTCTACCACCTCCACCTGCTGCAAGAGCTTCAAGCAAACAGAGTTGTAGTTTATGGAGCTACTTTCTTTTAACAACAGAAAGAATCAAGTCATTTCCTGTTTTATCATTACTCCGTTCACTCCCAAATGTCTTTTTGGGTGCTCCGGTTCTCTCTTTCAGCTATTGTACGGACATTTTGCGCATCTTGTATACGGTTCATTTTTCGACCAAATCTATTTGTTTGTTCATATTTAATTTAATTTTCAAATGTATTCAATTTTTCAAAAATGCATAAAAAGGCAACATTATGCAATGAAAAATTAAGTTCTTAAAAGGAAAACATTGAGTTATTTGGAAATGATTTCAAGATCCATGTGACTGTGTCAAGGTCAAAAAGTCACTTAAAAGGTCCTGTGGTGTAACTCAAAACTTCTAATATATATTATATGGCATTTACATTTAAAAAATACTTTGAAAAGATGTGTACACTTACGCGTATTCAAGGGATACACATTTGTTATTAGTTTTACTTTCAAATTTAAACTTAAGAAACTTAAGTATAAGGAACAATATTATAAAAAAACTTGTTGAAAATGTTACAAAAGTTTTCCAAACCAAACAAAACCAACATCAATCAGAGAACGTGTTTTAAACTGGAATTTTAGAAGAACTGTTCCTTTTCTTTATAAACTCATATGTAATTTCACCATATCTTCCTTCCTTTCCATTTGAAATATTCTCCGTCTGTTCAATTCTCTTAATCTTTTTTCTTATCCATTTTATTATAGCGACACTATTCATATAACTTCCGGCTCACAGAGGATCCAGACAAATAAGAAACAACCAAATCTCCTCAGTTGTAACAACACTTATCACTTCAAACTAAACCCCAATATGTCTGAAATGAATTAGTGCTATCACATCCACACAGCGGGTTATTTCATCCCGAGGCCTGTGGTTTCCTTTAAGCTAAGCAGCTAATAACACTTTTAGGATGAGCAATGTAAACATCGCGCCATGATACTGGTAAAATAGGCTTTGAGGCGATTAGATCTCTCATTGGCAGTAAAGCTGCAAATACGCAGCTGAGAATTTCCACTGCCTCAGTCAGATATCCACACTGGATTTACCTAATACCACACTCTCTCAGCATAAGCTCGACGGCATGTGTAAACACCATGCACCTTTATCCAAACCCTTTACCTTCGAACTGACGCAACAATCCCTGGTAGTAGTACGAAACATTCGTTTTCAGCCGTTAAACTTTTTTTGTCTGATGCAAGTTCTTTAGGACTTAAACCTTGAGCCAAGGCGACAGAAAAAAGCAGCTGGGTCTGATGCAACGTTGCGGGTATCATAGTAAATGGACAATAGGGGGTTGGGAACTCGTTTGAAGAATGGAGGCCAAGTTTCACCTTCACAAGTTCCCTAAAAATACACGGTACGGTGAAGAACCAGCCCCAATTAAATGCGTGTTTTAGGCCTGTCACTCGATTTCATCAGCTCAAGATGAACAACACGATGAAGGGGGAACTGTTGCTAGCATGTTACGAATCTTTAAAAAACCTGCGAACAAAAAATGACAGTTAGGCCTGCACATGGGAGCAGTGCATATTTTGTAGTGTGTATATAGTGTAGAAGAAACGTGCAATACATCTAACAAGGACAATGCAGTTTTAAATGGGCCTTATACTCACGGAAAACACACCAGATAGACACAATGTTTCTGTGATAGACAAGTATTAGACAACTGTGTGCCGTCACAACAATTATAGTGAATTTACACCTGCTTTCTCTGTCTCTCTTCCTCAATCTGTCCCTTAGGCACTTGGCATGCCCTTACGACTGACCTCTGACCTCTACCTTGTTTACTCCCATCACTTAAGAGTGGCCATGAGAGTCATAAAGACTCATCCCCGCTGAGTTAATGTGCAGTGTTGGAGCGTGCCAAGCTCTTAACACACACACAAGTTCCACTGAGAGTCGTTTTTTTTCCTTCGGTACGGTCAGTGACTTGGTGAGGATGTGTGTTTGTTTACAGTTACACAAACCTCAGACTAGTGATTCCCAACCAGGGATTTCAGCTTTGCTTTGCTAAAACAGCAATAATTCAAGTAAAAATAAATAAATAAATATAAGATGTAGTATGGTAAGATGTTTTTGAAAGAAGTCTCTTCTGCTCAAAAAGGCTGCATTTATTTGATCAAAAATACAGTAAAAGCTGCAATATTGTAAAATGAAATTATTACTTCAGTGTCACATGATCCTGATTTGGTGCTCAAGAGACTTCTTTAAAACACTAGTGCTGCTTAATCATTTTTTGTGGAAATCATGAAAAAAAAATGTTTAAAAGAACAGCATTTAATTTAAATAGAAATCTATTGTAACATTATAAATGTCTTTACTGTCACTTTTGATCAATTTTAAGCATCCGTGCTGAGTAAATGTATTAATTCCTTAAATAAAAAAAAAAATCTGGCCCCAAACTTCGGAACAGTATAGTATAATATAAGTTTAAAAGAACATTTCTGGTTTATATTGATAAAAATGTATTTGAGATTGATGAAGTTGTGGCGGTACATAAGAAAATAAAAGGTTGGGAAACACTATAGTCAACTAAATTCTTTGTTTTCAGTTCATCCATATAACGGAAGGCTTGTAATCCGACTGTGATGTGCTGACAGCAGAAATACTTCCCTGTGTTTGTTCATATCAGGAAGCGCATCTGGTTTTGTGAAGCAACATGAGGAGACAGGGGAGAAAAAAAAAAATTGTTGTGATTCAGTTATCCCCGCATGTGAGTGCCGTCTTACAGTGATTTCTTCTCGAGTGCTCTCTTTCACGCATCCACGGTCCGTGAGTTCAGTTCAATACACCTCCGACTGACCCCATAACCCCTCATCCCTTCTCTTTCTGTTCAATGAGTTGCTCTGCAGCAGACCGCTGCCTATCGACACCACGGCACGTCTAATTGCATCGACCGGCGCAGGTCTCCCAAAGCTAACTAATCGAAAGGGAATTTATTTCCTGTCAATATCTAGAAAGGTCATCTCTCTCAGAGCAGCTCAGTGCTCAGTCGTTCATGTCCATGAAAAGTGTGTATGTGGGTGCAGTTTTGCAGGCTAAATGTCCCTACAAGGAAAATGGCTTAATAAACACACTAAATAATGTGTTAAATAAAATGTAAAAGGTTTATACAATGGTTAGGGAATAGAAAACATCATTAGCTCAGTATAAAAACAATAGTAGACACTGGAAAGTGTGTAGCCTACTGTATGTTTCTGCAAGCTGGTGACGGCAAGTTAGAACAGTGCAGGTTTAAACGATGCGCACTGGACATGGACATGCACACAAACACACATATTCATCTTAAACAACACAATCTACCACTCTGTCACGTCTGTTGAAGAATCTTCAGATCAAAGTGGATCAAAATCTTTTGTTCAGCCAAGTAAAACAACCAAAAAATCATCCACATTAATGCATCTTCAAGTGCTCATCTCTGTGTGTATGTGTGTGTCCATATATGAGTCTTGGCCTACGTCCACATGGCAAAGAGAACACTAAGGGAAAGCGCCTCCGGGCTCTCTCTTGCTCTCACATGTAGGGTAATTAACATGCCATTAACACATTAATACACATTAGCTATTCCCAATGTTAATGACAGACTAATTACCATACCTGAGACTGCACTGGGGAGGCCAGCGCACTGCACCCTCCCACCAAATCGACTCAGCCAGCTCAAATCAGAGCCCGAGTCACACACTAGAGGCTCTCTATTTCCCCACAGTCAGGGGCTGTTGTGCCACGAGACCACCGCACACCTCCTGTCGAGTCTGACAGACTTAACATGCTGGACGTTTTCTAAATGTAAGGTTGTAACAGAGAGAGTGACGTGAGTTTTATGTTGAAAGACCACTGGGATAAAGTCTGGGATGCTTATGGAGCGCAACAGTTGGATTATGGACCTAAAAATCCTATTGATTTTCACTATAAAGACACAAATCAGTGTAATTTCTAGGTGAAGTCAGCATAAAATTACATTTCACTGTAACCGTAATCTAAATGCATGTTATTGATCTTATATTGAATAATTAATGTGTGCATATGTTTTATTTTCAAAATGAAAATCTTTAATCAGAATTTCACAACTGGATCTTCCAGTCAAATGACAGACTTCTCTCTGGTGACATATGCAGGACTTCCCCAATCATTTTGTCTGCCTGAGAAAACCCCGCCCCCGCAACAGAATCAAGTCCCCACCTCTGATGCTACTTTTGTTTCATTGCAGCTTGAATTCCTTTTAAAAAGTATTTAATTTCCAAATTCCCAGGAAAATGCTACACTATCCACAATTCTGAAGTGATAACCACTTCCATAAAGCATTCTGGACAGGAGGAGACATATCACATTTGGCAGTGTAATTTATCTATCTAGCTCAATGCTGAGTTTGATGAACATCATAGGCCTTGTCCACACAAATACGAATATCTTTTTCTCTCCGTTTTGGCACTGAGACGCCTTTTTGTCCTGCGAAAAAGGACTTTTTTGAAAACGCTCTCCAAAGTGGATAAATCTGAAAGCGCCGTTTTCACATTGTAGTGTGGACCCTGAAAACTGAGGTATCTGAAAATGATGATGCGTGTTTAGTCATGTAACGCAAATTACACAAACAGATATTTATGTTTATACCAGTATTGTGCCAGTTATGTGTTATTCCCTTTCACACAGTTGCTAAAATATGTTACTTTGCACACTCTTCATATTACAGTCACATTTGCTGTCCTGCGGCAAAACAAGAAGGCAGTTCCATTTTAGACCAAACATATAATGGCGAGTGAGTGTGACCTAGATGCACCAGTGAATGATCCTGCCAGAAGAATTGCGTGATAACTTTATTATGTCTTGTTCCGTCTGTATAATCTCAGTGAGCTTTTATGAGGGTTTACGCATGCGCAGTGAGGTGAATTTAGCAGTGATTCAGTGTGGACGAGAAACCTGTGGAAAACGCTTGAAAACATTAGTGTGGCGTTTTGAAACGAAAATGTCATTTTCAAATGTATCCGGATTAATGAAGACTGCCCGAGTGTTTGCTGAGGTACATAGGTGAAATGTTAAAATGGCAAATTATCAGTGTTTACAGGTTGGAAGGCGCCATGGCGGTGAGTGCAGGAGGAAAGAGAAATGATGGAGCAGTACAACTTCGACTGAGAGGAAGATGATGTTGATGATACACGGTATCTCTTCTCTCCGCACGGAATGATAAGCTAATCAGGACTGTTGACAGCGATGCGTGACAATACACACACAAACCTCAGAGCTGGGATGGGGCATTTAAGTTTAAACATCTACATTTTAAAAGGCAATAGAGAAGGAGAGAAAGAAAGAGGGAGAATGAGGGGAGAGAGAGAGAGAGAGAGACGTGACCAAAAGTGGCAGCAGTCAAGAGTAGAGGATTTCCTGTCAGTTCAGGTAGCCTGGATGTCCCTAGATGATGATGTGTTTCCTCTCCCCAGGAAAGAGGTTTGTGACAGGGTGAGGGAGAGGAGGAGGGGAGAGAAGACAGGGGTGGGAAAAGATAACCCAAACAAACATCTTGTAGACATTTTGCCAAGCACACCAAAATTAATCACTGTCCCGTTGAGGAGTTGACATTTGTCTGTAGTGACACGCAGCGTGAGAGTCCAGAGGGAGAGGACGGAGAAAGCGCGACAGAGACGGAGAGAAAGAGCGAGAGTGTCTAAACAAGAGGGCCTCTGTCACTGCCTCTTTGTGTGTTTGTATGTGTGTGTGTGTGCACCCTCCTGGACATGGAGTCGGCCTGGGGCCAAGAACCACAGTGGTCAGCGAGTAGGCCTGCTTGTGTGTCTATGTGGAGGCTGGCCAAACCAGAGAGCAAGGCCACAGTGACACAGATCGACACACTCTCTCTCACACACAGTGACCTGACGGGACCTATTCAGCATGGGCTCCTGGGCTGGATCTCACGGGGTCACTGACTCTGGCCAGGCTGAGCTTTATTCAATCATTTGTTTAGCTCGTATGCATAATTAGTCACTGGTCAAGATGCTGAAGCCAGCATTTTTTGGTACACATAGTGATGGCCGCAGAACTTGTTGGCAATGCAATAAAAAGCCAGCCTTTATTTATTTATATTTTAAAAAAGAAAAAGATATGAATCACAACTAAATAGTGATGCACAAATCACATGCAAATCATTACTTTTAACAGCTTCTTTATAGCCATTCGGTCAACCTGATTCACAAAGCACTCTATAACCCATGTAACCTAATGGGAAACTATATAACCTAATCAAAAACATAGTGATGAATTGATTTTTACTGATTAATGATGCCCAATTCACAGAATAATTGGATGGAACCAATTCTTGTGAATGATTCAGTCACACAGATTTGCTAAACACTCTATTATCTAACCTAATGGTAATATATATATATATATATATATATATATATATATATATATATATATCCGAATGGAAAACAAAGGATTAAAAAGAAGTAGTGATAAGATTTGAATCTCTACTGATTGGGGATGTGTGCTATTTTGAACCTGTTCTCTTTGATGATTCAGTCTAACTGATTCATACAGCACTCTATAACTCATGTAACCTAAAGGAAATCTATATAACCTAATCGAAAACATAGTGAGATTTGAATCTTTACTGATTAGTAATGTACCAATTTACAAATTATTTGTTATTTTAAACTGGTTCTCTGTAGTTAATCAGATGAACTTGAAAAATGCTATATAAAATCTAATCTAATGGTAATCTATATAAATTAAAAGAAAAGTGTTAAATAGAAGTATTGATAAGACATGAATCTCTGATTAGTGATGTCTAATTTGCAAACGAAATTGTTGTTTTGAAGCTTTTCTTTGTTTCTCTGTTCTATAATCTAACTGAATGAAAATCTATAATGTAATCAAAAACAAAATGATGAATAGAAACACTAGTAATATCTGATTAGTGATGTCCAAACTGAAAATAAATCATTACTTTGAACCAGTTCTTTAATGACTAAATCGAAACGATTCAAATTGCTTTATATTCGAAGCTAATGGAAATCTACAATCTAACTGAAAACAGAGTGAAAAATAAAAGTAATACCAAGATATGAATCTTTGATTAGTGATGTCTAATTTGCAAACAAATCACCGTTTTGAACATGTTCTATGATTTCGTTGAAACGATTTGCAAAGCTTCCTAATCTAACCAATTGAAAATATATAACTGAAAACTTAAGTGAAAAGTAAAAGTATTGATAAAATGTGAATCTCTACTGATTTGTTGATCCAATTTGAGTGGATTCTTTTCAATAACTTGGCTGAAATTATTCACATAAAGCTCTACAATGATAAACAGCAGTATTCGAGTTTGTCTAAAATTGATAAAATTAATCAAACTTTCCAACTCAACTACTGACTATGCCTATTTTTCCCCAAAACGGTGGTCTCTTCATTCATTCAAACACAAAACATCTTCATATTTCCAGGATTCCATGAAATATGTATATGTGCTTTGAGCACTGTTACATTTCAATATTGTATATTTCCAATTCGACTCTCTCAATTTCTAGCCTGCTTTGGGTTGTCATATTTCATGTTAATATCTGCTTAGGTTATTTGTTCTTGTCTTATTAAGCTTCTGGCCTTCATTTGTGGCCAAGGTAGTGTGCTTCTTAATGTACACCCCCAGCAAATAATGCAAATGTGTCATTGAAAGGCACTTATGAAATACCCACAGGCAACTAATCTATGCAAGCCGCCTCGTCCTTCTCCGGCACTGCCTAATTAGGCAACGGAGAAGTATGTAAAACCAGGTCACACACACACACACATATAAAAACAGGACACACAAATGGCAGGTTCTGGTGTATTAGTGTCATTATACACACATGCATGAGCACGACTGCATGCAAGGCAAGAATAAAAAGCTTTGGGCAGATGTGAATATTGCTGTAATATGCAGGCACACTAATCCCAGAATCCTCTCCGCCTGGTTTCTTCATTTCTCTCGCTGTGATATGCGAGCGCGCTGAAGTGTTCCTGCATGTCAGATGCCCACATGTGCGTGTCTTTTTTTTTTTTTTTTTTAAATGTGCGTGTATGTGCATGGGTGTGTTGATAAACAACAAAAGCAGCGTTAGAAACATACAGCTGGGCCGTGATCCAGTGCCAAAGAAATGACTTTTTGCAATGGTGTCCTCTGTGCCAGACTTGACAGTCCATCATTTAAATTTGGCTGCAGTGAATCCACAGCAAAGACTCTGCCGCCTGGAGCGGAGAGGGAGAGAGAGCGAGAGAGACAGAGAAGGAGAGAAAGAGCTCCCTCTGAAGGGTCTCTTCTTTCTTTCCGAGAAAGAACTACACTCCAAATTACAGATTAGCATTGCCTTGTTTTCTGCATCCTGAGGCAGGAAACCTGCGGAGCTCCAATCACAGAGGATGCACATTCACCACAGAACTCGCACGCAATTATTTCAGGAATAACACTCTTCAAAATCCATTATATACCGCACAAGCACACAAATCAGGTGTGAAGGAACAAGTATGATGGTCTAAAGTTCCCTGAAATTCCCGTAAAATCCCTTGCTGATGCCTACAGCGGTTCGTTCACCTGCACCAGCCTATTAATGGGCACAAAGGTGTAAAAGCTCACACAAACAGTTTGGGAAACAAGAAAAAAAGAATAAACCTTTATTTGCCAGCCCTTAAAGGGGCAGTTCACCCAAAATGCCATCATTTACTTTAACATAGTGATATAAAGTATCCATTGAGAAATATTTTGACAGCATGCTATCAGACAGCATGCAATCCTGAATTCAGTTCTCTTCCGTGGTGTTTTGTGCATGAACGGTCATATACACACAGTGCTATGTCAAAATAATTATAATCATCCTAAAAACAAAGCCGGTTATGTCTTCATCGAATGTAAACAGTTTAGTGAAAAGTGGATCTTTGTGTCTGTGCTCTTGACTGAATAGCTATTGTATAAAGATGGATCTTTATTTATTCGAATTCTACTAATGAATAGATTTTACCTGTAAAAAAAAAATAAAGCACTGTTTATTTCTTTTTTTAAAAAATTGCATTGTATTTTCTGTTATTTGTATCTATGTTCTTATTTCTAAAACGATAATAAAAAAGATCAAATGAAATGACCAATATAACTATACGATGATATATATTGTTATTGTGAAGAAAGATTATTCATATCATGAAAGAAGATTTTAGTTATCTTTTCCAAACAATGGACAGCCTATTTCTATATTATATTCTATACATACATACATACATACACATATATATCTTAACATTGAATAATACTGATAAATAGTATTTTTCTCAAATAAATTTCTCTAGTTATTGTGCTGTTTTCTACTTCAATTTAGCACAAATTAATGAAACGTATTAGAAAAAACTTATTTGTTTACATATCTCTTAATAAGGGTTTAGGTCTGAACTATGGCCTCTGGCTTTTAGCTTGTAGCTAATATTTTAATCACAAATATACACAACATCACACCTTTCCATTTCAAACTGCACTCAAACACAGCTTTCAGCTTATCGTTAAACGCTGAAGAGAAAGCGAGGTGGAGAAGGAGATAAAGAGAGAGAGAGAAAGGTCTTGCTTAGCTAATTACAGTAATTAACAGTTACAGATTTAATTGGAGGGGAAGACATTAGTGGGGATAACGTTTTGTCGGTTGTGGTCGGGGTGGACCAGTGTCTTGCCAACGTGCCTTTGTCTAGGGGCGAGGAACAGCGCTCGTTGACACGACATGCGTCAGGTTGAGATGCCGGGGCTCGTCAAGCACGCGCAACCGCCGCCGCTAACGAGCTAGAGGGTTAATGAGAGCACGCAAGCTCTCCACAACAACAGCACCATTAGCCTAGCTTGCCAGCAAACAATGCATCCTTTCTTCTCAGGAATTGGTGCTTTTAGCCACCTCAGTTCAATGGTTCCAGGCTGAACATGAAGCTTTAAGAGCATTTTGAGGGCTGAAGCTGTTATTATTATCCTCTTTTTTTTTCATTTTTTTTCATTTTTATGAAACAGATGAGGGGAAACATGCACTTCATCTCCATTTTCTAGCCCACTGCAGTGGCGACTGACCTTTTCAGATTGGATTGCCTTATGTTTCTGTTCCACATGTATATCATTTCCACAAAAGATCAGCCAGCCAGTGCAGTTTCAGGTCAAACACAAGGCATTACATGCGCAAAAAGCCCACCCCGCTCGCTCGCTTTTTCCCTGCCCCCCGTCCTCTTTCGCTCTCTCAGCTTAAAGAAGCTGGCACTTATACCGTAAAGTGCTCGCTCGATTCACAGGATCGTCTTTCAAAATGTGTTTGTGAAATCCCACACCCCTTTGAAATGCGAGGGGATTTATTGGAACATGGTCCATTGAGAGATTCCGAGACATTCTCCCTCCTTTTTTCCAGCCCTCTAAAGCCCTTTATCTCCTTGCCTCCGCTCACCCGCTCTCGCTCCCTCTCTCTGCGATTGTTGTTCGCCAGTCTGTGTTGGGCAATTACAGCACAGACTGAAAAATGAGGATCCTCTGCTGCTGTGTCCGTCTTTTTAATAAGCTTTGGTAAATATGACGTGTTTGAATGAGTTCGATATCCTCGCAGTGGGGCAGTGGAAAGGCTGATTTTAAAATATGAGTAAACAGTGTTTAGGATTTGGGAGAGGAGGGTGAGGAGGGGTTGTCGCCGTCTCGCTTGCTCTCGTTGTTCCCTTTCGTTTCTTGTGCGCTCTGTGTGTTTGTGCATATAAACTCGAGGGCTTAGCACGAGGGAGACTTTCACAGATGACTTCTGCCTGCTTTTTAGAGCTTTGCAGCAGTTCACAGATTTGAATATAAATGTGTATTGCAAGGGTTTTTATTAATAAGATAATGGATTTTGGCTTCATGGAGATACACAACGAGGCCTGAAAGTTTGCGTGAAATATGGAGTATATTTATAGCTAATTTTATATGCTTTTACAAAAGTAAAGATAAAGTACCCATGCAATCCAGAGGAAGAAGTTGGAAATTTACCCTGGTAACCTTATTTTTTAAACAAAAATACCATAAAATGAGTACAGTTATTGTTTGCATTATAAAATAATAAAACATTAACGTAGAAGCCGATTTAAACTGTGTAAAGAGCGTTACAGAAGTGGTCAGTATGTAGGTACCGCAACATTTTATATTACTAACTGTAGTAATAATTTGGCAAGAAATCAATATGGCTACAATGGCAAATTTTTGTAAGGATAAGAAATCAAAAGGTACTGTATGGAAGCCAGTTTCTACCTCAAAATATATATTTCTCATAACTGACAGCTTTTATCTCATAATGTGACTTACTTTACTATTTTAAACTTTTCTCCGAATAAAATTTTACATTTGAAACTTTATCTCATGATATTTTGCCATATTTTATGTGCATATGCCACAGGTTCACAGTGTGAGAACAATCGTCAGTTGCGAGTTTTCTAAATTTCCCCAGGGTTACAGGTAATATCTCTCATTTTTTACATGAGAACGTAACTCAGAGCAGGAACAACGTAAATGTCTGAACAGCCCTGAGTCTGAGCAGATCTGTGTAAAAGCGCCATGTCTGAGGCCAGTAAAACCAGTCCATAAATACAAGCGGCGCTGAGTGAGAGGAGCACGGGCTCCATCCGAGGGGGAAACGGAGGTGGGCTGCTTCTCTTCAACCTCTGTTCGCGCAGATGACAGCCACATTATGGGCCCCTCAATCCACCCGGGCTAGCATTCACCCAAAAGCCATATCTGTCAACATTAAATACACCCGCATTACCCATGTAAACAAAAGCATCCGCCGTTGCAAGTGCATCTGCGGCCACAAGGGCAAAAAAAAGACACACGAGAGCTAGCAAGTATCACACTACGGGCAGCGGCTAACACAGCTAGCTGTTTAGTCAGGTTGTGAACTCTCTTTAGCCCTCATTACTCATTCAGTCAAGAGAGAAAGAGTCCAATCTTTATGTTTCTCTACCTCTTGCTCTCTTTTAAGTCATGTTTCCTGTTTGCTGTGTAAATGGAGAAGTGATGACACTTTGAGCCATCAAAATGGAAAGCCCATTAGATAAGTAAACACTCCACTAAAAACAACTCTCACCTGCTTCACAGGGACCACAGAGATGAGGGTCTCTCCTCTCTAACTTGATCTCTTTTACTTCCTTTGAAAAAACCAACAGCACTTAAGCAAAGCAAATATTTCAGTGACCACACCAGGCAGTGGAGTAATCTGTTTATTTTCTTTTTTTCCTCATTTTCCCCCCTTTTGCCTCATACACTCCTCCAGCTGCCATCTTCATAGGATGTGTTTACAAATGAATGGATTCCTTCTGAAAATGGGAGACTGCAGGGGCTTTAAATTTTCCTAGGCGGTATTTCACACTGGGGCCTCTCACTCTCTCTTGGTCGACACACTCTTCATATCTGACTGTCTAACATACAAGAAGGCCTGCAGGAATATGTAACACTGCTCTCCATTTCTCAACAGGCTGTTGCTCTCTGGGACATTATGTATTGGGGCTTCATAGCACTTAACATGTACTGTGCAGTCTTTATTTTCTCGTGGAAGTCTATAAGGGCTAAATGTTTATGCACGTCGTGCCCCCTTCTCCTCTGACGTTCCTTATTAATACTGGTTGTGCATGGACTGAATATTTCACTAGTGGACGCACAGAAAAACCAAAGCAAGTACAAATCCCATGGACCAAATGAAATGTATTAAACATGTGGACTTCATAAATCTCAGCTGCCTCTAAACAGGGTAATAGTGGTGTGTGTGTGTGTGTGTGTGTGTGTGTGTGTGTGTGTGTGTGTGTGTTCTGCCTTCCTGAACAGTACATCTAAATGAACACAGTTGGATGGATGGATGGAATAACAGAAAAGAAAGAAAAGAAAGAAAGAAAGAAAGGATGGAATAACATAAGAAAGAAAGAAAGAAAGAAAGAAAGGATGGAATAACAGATAGATAGGAAAGAAAGAAAGAAAGTAAGAAAGAAAGAAAGAAAGAAAGAAAGATGTACGGATGGAATAAAGAGGATGGGCAGATAGATAGAATAAACAAAAGGATGGGTGCACAGATGGATGGATGGATGGAATAAAAGAAAGGATGGACAGAAAGAAGAAAATAAAGAATAAGATAAAGGAGTTGTATAGATGATTGGATCGATAGATATAAAGAAAGATGGATGAACAGATGATGAAAAGAAAGTATGATGATCTGTACTTTCATATTTGGTTTAATTTTATTAGCATAAAAGTAGCATCCATAATTACTCGATTCAGAATAGATTTCCAATAATTGATTCAGAAGTATTTGACATAAACAGGCGACATGCAGTGTTTTAATATAGTTCGAAAAAATAAGTCGTCATAAAGACAGAAAAAGCCCAGAAGATCAACTCCAGGGCACAAATATTGCCCCTTAATAAAAAAAGTTAATTTCTAAAACGAAAAAAAAAATGCCTTCATTATTATACATTATATACAAGGGCAAATTCAGCAGTTCTCATTTTTTTAATCATTTCTCCTCTATCTGACTCCCTGCACAGCAACCGTTGGGAGGGGCAGAGCTCAGTAACCCTGAGGGGGCACTTTCACCTTCAGCAGTGGATGAAAGGTAGAGAGAGCCTGAAGGGTCTGCCCCGCTGCTCTCGGCGCCATGCCCTGCAAAGCTGGGCACAAGCCGGGCACAACCAGGCACACACACCTCCCATGCCAGGCAGAGAGGGTGAGAAAAAAAAATCAGTGGGTAAATCTAAAGAAAAAGCTAAAACCAGAAAGACAAATATGACAGTGTGAATATATGAAATTATATATATATATATATATATATATATATATAAAGCCAACATTCTTTTGTTTTCGGCAGAAGAAAAAAGTCATAAAGGTGTGAATATAGTATATATTATATTCAAACCTTTATAACTTTTTTTCTGCAGAAAACAAAAGAATGTTGTTTACCATTGACTTCCATTGTATGAGAAAGTAAGTCATACAGGTTTGGAACGACATGAGGGCGAGTAAATGATGAAGGATCAGAATGTTTTGTTGTGAACTATATTATTAAATTATGAAGGTCAATTGAGCCTTGGGGATGTTGGATACCATTCTGATCAGCCCCTGAGGATTATAGGTAGAGTATAATCTGTCCTGTTCTCATTCTCTGCAGATGAGATAGAAGGGCATTATGTCTTTCTCGTGATAGCTAATCTGTGATCAGAAAAGATCAGGCATGCTAAGAAAAGACAGTTAGTCACTGAGGTGAGCTCAGGAGTTTGTCTCATACATGGAAATATTTTCACTTCAACCGCCAAATCCTTTGCCTCCCGCTCTACATTATCCAAGCAAAACCAAGGTCAATAGCTTAGGCATAGGTTTTAAAAGCACTCACAAAATGTCATCGGTCATGTACAGCCCTGCTGAGTGTGGAACCGTGTGTGTGAGCACACCCATGAACTCCATTAGTACAGGTTATGGTTTGAAGCCCCCACCAGCCTCTGGAACGCTAGCCTGGGCAAATCACCAGGGAATTCGGCTTTGTAATGCCAAAGCCCTCAGATAAACACGAAAGTACATGAGAAAAGTCATCCCTCTTAGCCTTGGCTTATTACTCGAGGTCCTAAAACAAATAAGAGCCTGGCACCTTTTAAATCACTTCAATTCACATTTCAAAGTATAATTTAATCTTTTTTTTTCCTCCTCTCCCTCTTTCCCGACATGTGACAATTACTTCATCATGGCGTAGTGACGGATTAAAAAGTTGTCAAATTAAATATTTAAGAGGTCTGTGGGTGGGCGTGAATTTGTTTAAGGTATAAAAGAGGCTGAAGTTAAATCTACAGTATACGCATGTCATTCCTCTGGGAACGAATCCATATATTTTCCTTCGAGCTACCTACTTCTTTGCACAGAACCGTGCCGTCCGGGGCTATGCAGCTCCATGCTGTGTTGGGCTGCTAATATCGCTTTTATACTGTGCCGTCAAAAGGAATATGGTTATGTATGATCACGTAGAATAAAGAAATGAATACATTGGGAGAAAGAGTGAATAATTCGTTAATGGTTTCAATTGTACTCCCTGAGAGTAAAAGCAACCAGCTCCTTTTCATGCCATTTGAATCAAAGCCCACTCAAACAGTAGTTAACAGCATTTATTTTTCAATAACTGCAGAGATCAGGGGAAGGAAAGAGAAACACCCCTGTGGAATACCATGTAATACAAGATATGTTCTTTTGTGTTGCGGAAAAATGGAAGTGACAGGTGACAGTTACGGAACAGCAGTTTTCCTGAGATCAAAATTGTGAGTGCTACAAAGCGAGCAGGGTTAAGTCTTTATAAAGACGCAGAAGTTCTCAGAGCGAATAATGGTAGCTGTTCCTGATCAACGAAATAGAAATGTTGATTTTTTTTTTTTTTTTTTTTTTTTTTTGCATTTGACTCAATTAAGACTACTTGAATGTGATTCGAAAAGCCCCAGTGCAATATTGCCCAGACGTGCAATATATATCCCTGAATAGAAAACAGATCCTGACAGCCACGGACTCAAACCTTGGAACACTTACAGAGCAGAAGGCTGATGGCAGTGAGAAGTCATGAGGCATCACCTCTGAATTATAGTGGATGATCCGGGATGAGTGACAGGAAAGGAGACAGCACAGTGAGCCGTAAGTATGTGTGTGCACACAGGAAGGAAACTGCTGTGCTAGGCTGTACTAAATCTAGGACAGAGTTTAAAATTAGCATCTCTCACGGAGAGCTGCCTGCCTTGGCGATTCGCTGTCATTGTATGTCCAGTTCAGTTTGGTCCATCTTAAAAAGCAGAGTCATATCTTAAACACAGCTGGCCCTGTCTACACAACACAGACGACCCAAATGAACATGAACACACAAACATTTCGCCAAACAGTCACTTGTCTAAAATGTAATGTAAATAACTCTTGGTATTTGGATGGCTTCGTGACTGGATTCTTCACTTTAACAGAACTATTCTCCAAGAGGTTTTTTTTTTCCTTAAAACTGTTCACTTACAAGCATGGAAGGAAACTAAAGGAATTAAAGACAACATGCAAATTGCTATTCACATTATTCACTATTAACCATTGGTATTAATCATTGGTTGGTTTTGTCCAACAACTCAACTCAACTTTATTTCTAGAGCACTTTCAAAAAAAGCTAAGGAAAATGAATACACCAACAAAATTGATTGGATAGTGAAAAGTGACCATTACACACCATTATGGTAAAAAACTGAATGTGAGTAAGTCTTAATATAACAAATAAGACAATAAAAACTGCCTTCAATTAACATGAAATAACAAAAGATAACCAACTGCGCTGAGAAATGTAATGGCATTAAACAATTTAAATAACACCTGTTAGCACAAGGGTTGGGAGTTGAAAATCTATTCTAATTCTGGAATCGGATGCTTAAGGTCAGGAATTCATTGCTCATTTTAATGTTGTTTTAAACCATTCAAGTGCAAGAAGACGCAAAAGAGAACTCAATTCAGTACTCGAGCGCTGTTTTCTGTGCACTTCCAGAGCGCATACACAAAAAACTGCCGTGCATCTCATGCACAAGTACAGAATTGAGTTCTCTTTCATGCCTTGCACTTTAATAGACACAATTAAGTCAAAATATCCTCATAAACAGTCGGTTACGTCTTAAGTGAACATAAAAAAATTGAGAAAGAAAACGCATGTGTAACAGTATATAAATTTAAAAGATACCCAAATCTAGTTTGCACATTAACTTTGGCAGCCCTAAAACATTACAACAAAAACTAAAAATAAAACTGACGCTATAAAATTCTATAAATTTTTTCTTTCAGTTTTTATTATTTTAAATGAATAAAAACTAAAAAGAAAACCAATTACAGGAATGAGCAAGTTACATTTTGATTAGACAAAAAAATCTATATATATTTTTTATAATAACATGCATCAATGAATTGTTCGAAATAAGACCAGAAATGTGCATTAAGAAAACAAAAAGGTTAATGTTGACTTCATGTTGACTTTAAGGGTCACAGCAGGTTTACGTCAATTCTAATGACTTCATTCGTAATATATGGCCCTGTGCCGCTACAGAAATCCTCCTGGTTAAAATGGACTCTGGGGCCATTTCTTAAACACAGTTCATTTCGTTCCACTGTTTGTCCTGTCACACACAAGTCTCCTTTATCCATCTCCTTTTCTCATCTCTCCCTGCCTATCTTTCCGTCTTAGTCTTACACATTCCCGCTCTCGTTCCATGGCCCCGGGCTGCATAATTAATGCATGTACTGACAGCAGTGTCACGCACTGACTGAGGAGTCCTTCGCTCCCCCACCACACGACTGTTGTTTCACCCAGGAAGAGGAACTCGGGAGACGAGCACACAGCCCGGCATGGAGGACCAACCCTCCTCTAAACCCACCACCCTCCTCCCATTCTCTGTTGTTTCATCATTGTGATTGAGCGGGAAACAGGAGCGGAGCAAAACAGTGGCTTATGTTCACGAGGCCCCGTATATATTATGCATTCGACTTCTTGGAATATATCTTTGACTGATCCTCAAATATTTCTCAAGGCTCAGACGTGTTTTACCCCCTATTCTTCCTGCCTCAGACTCACTCGCTATTAGGCATGAGTGGGCCGCGGTTGTGTGCGCGTGTGACACGGAGCTGAAATTATGAATTGCTCCTATCAAGTGGGAGCTGTTGCAAGTTGATGAAGGGAGCACCGGTGATTGCCAGGCGACGGGAATGCTGTTTGGAGACGCAAACGGAATTCTATCTCAAGGAACGATCCCTCCGGAATAGTCTTCAACGTAAAGAGGATGCGCCCTGCGCAGCAAATTCGTACATTTCAATAGAGAGCAGTTTCACACCGTAGACTCTGTGATTAAATGCCGATGCCTGCCATTTTGTGGGAATACATAGAATTCCCTTGCCGATTCCCTGAACGTTTTACCTGTCAAAAACAATTGGTGGAGGACAATATGAGGTAGTGTGAAATAATACATACTGCCTACTGACTGAAACATGGGGAGCTCAATGTACAGTATACCTCCATCTCAATACCTCTCGCCATTCTTTTATCTCTACTTGTCTCCGAGGCCTTGTGTGTTGGGGTTCGAGCAGAGACACAGATTAAGTGACTTGGTCCTGCAAACATTTGAGGAATTCAGGCCCACAAAGGGGTCAGCGGAGGGGCGAAGGGATAGCCTTACACACACATACACACGTGCGCACACAACCGCACACACTCAGACTGCTCCATTAGCCCGTCAGTAGTGCTGTCACTGGTGCAGCCCTGCAGTGTTTTCTCAGGGAGAAACAGCCTCAACATGCTGCACTTATCTTCTCTGGTACCACAGCTCTGACTCACTGCAATGGACAATTAAAGCTCAAAATATAAAGAGGGGAGAGAAAGAAAGAAGTGAAGAAAAGCAGTCCATTGTGAAAGTATATGAATACAAATACTCTAAATGAAACTTTTCCATTAAAACAACTGGACTCTAATTAAACAAAATAAGAACATACAAAGCTATAGAAGCCCACTTAGAAATGTCTGCTAATGGTATTATATACTTTCCGCACGAATCCCCTCTTCTGTGTGCCCTGGATGTTTAATTGTGCAAGGGCTGGATGGGGGAAAGAGGATGGGGGCTAGACTCAGGGCATTGGCCACTTTTCACAAATTGGGTCCTTATTCGATTACGTTTACATTTTGAGGTCCACATCCAGCTATAATGCTGTGTCTTCCAATAAAGTTTGCTTGTTTGGAAATGCTGCATTAAGAAAACGCAAATGCAGAGTACAGTCTCCAATGCTTTCCCACAATTGGATTTTCTTCATCTTACTGGGACCTGACACTGTCAAACAAAAAATGTGAAATGAACCTTTCATTGCTTTTTTGGGGAAGACTGTAAGAACTGTAGTGAAATTTAAACCCCCGGTGTGAGTACATAGTTCATTACTGTTATACAGGACCTTCTGAACTTTTAATGCTTTACTATTTCATATTTATTGATTATATCTTGATTAGTATTTATATACCATCTTTTGAAATTGATAATATGCAGATTTCTTGATCAAACAAAATGGAATGGAACCAACTAATGCCAGAAAACTAAATACTTACTGATGTTTGTGCTGTTGTTTTCTAGCCAAAATGATTTTACTTCCAAGAAAATTATGTCACTAGGAAACTGGCTTTTGTTAAAGGCGTATTACAAAAGACTTAACAGGATGGAAATCTACATTATTTACAAATTAAAATAATATTGCCAAGGGAAACATTTTAAGTAATTAGGTCAAAAAAAAGAGGTATCTTAAATAAATTCATAAAATTCACTGCAATTTTCAAAGTTTAATATTTTACCCAATATATTAAGACAGATACAATGTGGACATGAAAAAGAAAGGCCCCACTTATTAATGTGACTTGTAATGATTAACTTGTTAGTAAAATGTCAGAGTGGTTTTCTGATTTCTCAGTATTTGCTGATGTGAGCTAATAACTGCCATGTTAGCATTGCACCTTGCTGTTCTGTCTTGCTTCCTGTATCAACTGAATCAGTGAGCTGGAGTACATGAGTATCTGCTTCCATTGCACTTTTCTCAGACACTTTAACAGGACATCTACAACACTGATGGTGAAGCTTAGCCTACCCAGAGATTTGAAGGCGTGGCAGTCGGCAGTTAGCCTTTAGCATCGTGGTGACACGCGTTCTGTTAGCAGCTAACACTGCCTCATTTATTTCACTTATCCGGAAGATTCTGTACAGCGACGAGAAAACCTGCTGACCTTGTCACTTCACACCACCAGTCTCTCTCCCTCCTTTGCTCTCTGTCTGGAGCTAAAGGACTCGCTGGTGCTTGGGTTCAGTACGATTATCCGAAGAAGCCACAGAGAAACATTTACGCCTGAGCATGCAGATGATGCTAGAATATCAGTACAGTCAGAGCGCCCATGGTGTGCAAATGCTTGAGCTCCTATTATAATGGACTGCTAAAAGGGTTAAGATTTAACTGTGTGACTGTTATGTGAAACTGAACTATTTTTCTGCTGTAAATTGACAGAGAAGAAAAAGGCAAGCGCGCCATCATTAGAGAGCGTGCACATCCACATCGGCGACGCTACGGCATGCTTTGCGCTGTGTGTCCTGATAAAAGAGGGGAAAGAGGTAAAGGAGGTGTGAGAGGAGCATCTTTGAGCTCCTCAATAAATTCTCATTATTTGAAGTGGAGTATTTGAGAGCTAAGAGCAGGGTGGTGTGTATTCTCTTAATCTTGTCGTCTGTGGCAGGCTATGTGAGGCAGGGTGGGTTAATGTAATATCACAGTTGGGCGCCTCACCATGCCACTTAAACCCCCTATTAGTAAAACACTCCCTTTCTCCCTCCATGTTATAAATATGAACCCATGCTGCCATTTCAATGACGCACAGGAGAGAAGACTGTCAAAAACTTGTGGTGAATTTGGAATAAAATGAGTCTAGGCTCTCAGTTATAATTACTCCCATCATACCAAAAACCTAAGATGGAACAATAGGAGTAAGAATTAAATTCCATGAATGTGAAGTTATGAAAATATTATTAAGGTGCTTCAAATGTAATGCAAAACGTACCAAAAAAATAACAATAATAATATTTTTTTTAAAAAAGAAAGAAAAAAAAAGGGCCCAGTATCAAGCCCTGTGGAACACCCGGAAACTTCAAATGTAAGTTGACTGGACGGCACGAAGAAAACACTAAGAAAAACACAGATGAAGGTCATATTGTGTTGAAAATGGGTAGAGATAAAACCCAAGGCTCATCCAGAGGCCCTGACACACAAATTAGTGATGTGCATAACAGCGTAATTGGAAGTAACAGTGGAAGAAAGGAGCGGAAATTCACACAGGCAGGCATGAAAAGACGCAAATGAGCTCTGGACTAAATGGGAAAAACAGACCAGCGTCTCCTCGGACTCCCGTCTCAATTAATGGCTAACACAATCCAAACATCTCCCCATGTCCACTTGCTCCAATAAAAGCACAAATCTGCCTTTGGCCTATTTTAAGCTCTCTGAATGGTGAGTGTATTTTGCTTGTACTTTCTTTTGCCGCAGACAGCTCATCAGGAGTCTCGCCGGCATATCGGATGAGTTAGTATGCCTCGCCTGGAATTCTACCCACCAGGTCTTCCTGGCAGCCTGGCACGAGTGCTTTATGGCCCAGGTGCTCAGAAATGCCATAAATTTGGGTTTTATTAAAAGAGAATCAAGAAGATGACTCAAATGGCTGTCTTAATCTCCGTGGACCTCAGATCTGCGAAAGGCAATGGGTCAATGACTATATTTGAAAAGAAAGCGTGAGAAGAATGAACATGGGACTGTGGGAGAGAGGGATAACTGAAAAGAGTATTGCTTCGTACCGCTAGCAGCTCTGCTCTTCTGTGAGGCGGCTCTATGCCCGCTGAGCATCTGTGTCACCGCACGCCACACCGAGGCTGCCAATCTCGCATGGGCACACACCGGCACTCACCGTGCCACCCGAGCCACCCTCTGCCGCTCCAGCAGCACCGCCATGCCACATTCGCCTGTGCGTCCTCCCCTCTCCTCCTCCCTGACGCGCAGGGCCTCTCCAGCTGCAGCTTAATTTCCTGTGACTTGCCTAATTACTGTAATTAAGGATTAATTGCCATTAATTATTCACACATAAGCTCATCGCAAATCATGGGGTAAATGTCTTCTGAAAGCTGCCATACTAGCCATGGATAAACACACTGGGATGCTTCAGGCAGCTGAATCTATCACTCCACCCTGCAGCAAAGAGCCCTCCTGGCCCGCCAGTCTTACCAAAACAGCCATAACTCTCCACAAGAGATACGTCAAGTCCGACCCACAAGAGGAGAGGTTCTGTCACACCTAGCATGTTCTGCTATCAGTGCTTACACTACTGTAAAGATGGATGGAGGCAGGCCCAAAGCGCCAGGCCAAGAGCGCTGGAACGGGCCGTCGTAAATTATGCAAGTTTAACATTTGAGGAGAAAAAAGGGAGTAGAAAACCTCTCAGAGAGAGAAATTGAGCAGCTGAACTTTGAAGAGCTTATCAGCTAGTTTAAACAAACAGCAAATGTAAGGCGCTGTCGACAGGGCATATGTAAAAAACGGGCTGGATTTATGCCATTCCGTCACACACAAGGTTACTGTGAAAGGGGATTTTCCTCAGACTGAAGCACACAGACATCCTAAATCCCCCTATGCACTTTTTTGATGGAAACATCAAATCTTTACAACTCCAGCTTAAACTAGCTCAAGGTGGTACCTGGCTTTATATCATTTCTAGCTTGAAGATAGCCATTAGGTGGGCCAAAATTAGTTCAAGTGGTTGACCAGCTGAAATACTAGCTAAGAGTGCCCACACCTGTACACACCTTGGTTTTCCAACACACAGCTTAAATTCATATACCACCATAACAATTCAACAAGAAATGTCATTTACAACACATTTTACTGGCGTAATTTGATGTATTAAGAAACCGAAAAGGTTTGGTTTCTTATCTCTATCCCTAATCTGAGCTTCACTCTTCGATCTTTACGGTCTCTTCTAGTCATGAGCTTGTGAACTATCTCAGAAATTGCCCCAGCGTTTCTGAGGCAATAGTTTTAAAAGCTCACGCTTCATAAAATCATAATAATGGCCATCATGTAAATCTGCTGAATATGAAATGTCTGCCGGGAGGCGGCATGCAAACAGTATTTAAAAAGCCGACACTTTTACAAGGCCTTAAATCAGCCTGGCTTCAGTCTGGTCCTCAAAACTAGAAGCTCAGGCAAAGAGAGAGAGAGAGAGAGAGAGCAAGATGGAGAGAGTCTGATGCCTCGCAGCTGGTCTGTGAAACTTCACAGTCGTCTGACAAACTCAGTCATAATACACCAGGCTGGCAATTACTCGCCAACTCTTGAAACAGGGTCTCTAAAGTGTCTGATGCTTCGGCACTAATAGGGGACCGGAGAAGTGCCGTCCTAGGTCTTTAAACATAAACACTTGCGGAATAAAAGGGAGGCTGAGAAAGAGAGAGAGAGAGCGAACGAGTTGGGGGAAAAGAAAGAGTGGGAAAGAGCGAATGAGAGAGGCACTAATTGTTCTACTAGAGCCTTCTGCTCCAGATTAATGCAGGAAAACATTTTCATTTGGGTACATAAGTTTGTTTGTCTGATTTAAACATTTATGCTAATGGCCCTTCTGCCAGCTCTTTAATGCTTTACACACTGCTGTAAACAGCCCCTGAGCTTATCCATCACACTTGCACTCTCTCGCACTCTCCCTCTCTCTTTCTTTCTCTCGCTCTTCATTTCTGTAAATCCATGGAATCCAAGACAATGCGAGAAAGACAAGTGCAACTACATTGTCTCTCTATCTCTAACAAGCACACATCTATTTACTCATCTATCTAAATGAGGATATTCTATCAAATTCTGTCCATATATTGTCATATATATAGATAATAAATATTTAAATAAAACACATATGTTTCACAAGTTTGAGTCAATAGGATTATTTAAAAAAAAAAATAATACTTTCTATTTTGCAAGGACACGTTAATTTGACCAAATGTGACAGTAAAGACGTATAATAACTTATAAAATATTTCTGTTTCAAATCAATGGTCTTCTTTTGAAATTTCTATTCATCAAAGAATACTGAAAAAAAATTGTATTAAGTTTCCACAAAAATATTACATAGCTCAACTGTGTTCAACATTAATAATTATAAGAAATGTTGTTGTTTTTTAATCAAAGCAGCATATTAAAATGATTTCTGAAGGATCATGTGACACTGAAGACTTAAGTAATAGCTGCTGAAAATTCCATCACAGGAATAAAAATGTACTAAAATGGAAAACAGTAATTATAAAGTAGTGTATATAAAATAGTTTATATATGTTAAATAAAAACCTTTGACATTGAGACTTCTGAAACAGCAGCAAAACTTTGGGCCATTTAGTCCCTCTGTGCTCATTTTCCATCTGTTGTCCTCATCTTAGGGCTTACAGACAGCATTAAGTGACACAGACCCCATGGCGCATTCAAATCTTGCAGTCTTCTGGGTTTAGTCCTCACACACATTCTTCATCTGACACCTTTCAGAGCGAGCATTCATCAGTATCACTGTCACTTAATTGATACTTACTAATTTCTCCTCTTTCTCTCTCTGGTTCTCTGTGTCAGCTGCCAGGGGCCTCAGCGGTGCCCTCATTTGTGGACTTCCAACTGACTCCACAGGGGTAATTACACTTTATGTGTTAATTGGTGTAAATACAAAGACGGGAGCTACAGTACACCTGCACATTTCACATCACAACTTGAAACTGTGAGCAGATCGAACAGAGTGTATGTATGTGTCTTTCTGTGTACGAACCGATTAGCGCTACACCAACGAGTCTGTCATGTATTGGATCAGTCCAATTCAAAATGAATCATTCAGGCTGGTTTTGCAAATTAAATCAATTGATTTATTGAAAAGGTCAGACCCAAAAGAACAATCTGAATCATTGTTACTATTTTGAGCACTTACAAATATAAACTATTTAAGTAATACAATCTAAAAAGTGGTACATTTACATTTAACAGACACTTTTATCCAAAGGGACTTACAAGTGAGGGAATTAGGGGTTAGGAGCCTTGCTCAAGAGCACTTTAGTCATGGTATCAAAGGTGGAGAGAGTGCTGTTCATTCACAATCCCCACTTTCAATTCCTGCCGGCGTGGGCATCGAACCGGCAACCTTCAGGTTACAAACCCGACTCCCTCACCATTAGGCCACGACTACCCACATGTTCATACCCACATGTATGTTCAGTATTGGACAGTTATTAGACAAGTGCACTAAAATGTATTGTGCTAAAAGATACTTTTGATATACTTAAGTGTAAGAGCACTTTTATAGTGATTTTGTGTCCTTTTTGAAGTTTGAAAGCATCAGTCTCCATTCATTGTATTTGCTTGTGATCTACGCAAAGGCAGAAAGTTGAAACAACATGAAGATGAAAAATTATTCATTTTAGAATTATAATTATAAACATAAAAAGTATAATTATAGATACATTTATTTTATTTAGCACCAAACTGTTTTTGCTACCTGACATCTTTTATGCAAATTATTTTTTGTTATGGCTGACAGACCATCAAGTACAGTTATAGTTCACACTAAGACATTTATATGTAAACATAGACCGATACAGTGTGTTACAGTGATGTCAGAATCATGAAAACAAGCTGTTTGCTGTTTTTCGCTGTTTAGTGGACTGAGGGAGAATCTTTTGTACATAGACTACAATAAAGATTAAAAATAATTGTGTTTTTAATTTTAAATTAGTTGTATAACTTTCAAATACACTAACATACCCAGAATCCCATTTTTTTCTTTCTGTTCCACCACTGTGGAGCCCTTTGGAAAGTGTCTGTTGTCAGCAGATGTCATTCCACTGGAGACAAAGGAAATGAGAAGGGCCTTGGATATCATCAGCATAGAAATGAGCCCCTCTCTCTCCTTCTCTCTCGGTTTGCTCCACAGTCGTACCCCGGACCCCAGCCCGTGGCTCCAGCCACTGTGCTACCTTTTCAACTTGCAAATGACAGTGTCACCAAACGCTATCCTTCCATCAATCAAGTCAGGGGGGTCATGAATATACAAAAGGCGAACGTGGAGACTCGGCCACCTCCCGCAGCTTCGCCTGGCCCAATTATAAAGCTCTCTCTCTCTTTCTTTCTCTCGCGCTCCCTCGCTTTCCTTGTGCGTTGTTTGTTTTTATTTTAAAGGGTATGGTCACGTTCAGCCGTAGGCTAAAACAAGGTAGGTCAGGCATGGTGGCCCTTGTCAGAAAAGACTGCAAATGCAGGTACAGGCTGGATAGCCAATGTCATCTCTCTTTTGCGTCACTATTTCTCAGACTTGGCCACAGGAGTGGTACGGTAAGGAAAAGTGGACACAAGTTGGCGAACGGTCCGCTAAGAATAGAATACAGTGTTCAAGTGTATACACGCGCAAACAATTTAGCAATGCGATCCCTTGATACACCATCCTCAACACAGGAACAACCCTACAGCCACCCCTCTCTCGCTCGCTCTCGCTCGTTCTCTCTCCCCCTGGTCCAGCTGTCAGCTCCTAGCGTGTGCATTAGCATTCTAAGTGATCCACGGCTGCCTTCTGATGAATGTGTGTGTGTGGGTAACTAATGACCTCCTTGCTGCAAGTGGAACTGATAGTCAATGGCTGCCACTGATCAATAGCACAGAGTTGGGCCTGGCCACCGAGAAATCATTTCCAAGGCCAAAGACATCTCTTATACGCAGAGACAGCACGGCTATCATCAAAGGCATGGAGAGAGAGAGGAAGAGGGAGGTGGAGTGAGAGGGAATGGTCAGTTTCAAAAGAGAGAGAGGGAGAGCAGGAAAAATGTTTTGACGTTGAATCTTAATGCACTAATTTGTCACTGCTCTGCAGTGGTTCGTAGCTGATTTTTACATGATGACCTAGAACTCAAAATTGTTTATTGTACAAAAGTAAACAAAAATGTCATTGGTCAAACACTGAAACGCATTATTATTGCATTATTTGGGGATGAAGGCATTTTATGCAACCTGCAGTTTAGCCTGAAATATTAATATTACTTTAACTGGACATACAGCCATTGACATTAACAATAAAAATATGAAAAGCTTTTAAAAGCTGGCAAACCTATTTATCTTGCTATTCTAAATTGCTTCACCATACACAATTTCATCCTGGTCTGGGCTTACTGTAAACATGACATAATTATACTGAGAGCAAATAAGAGCAGTGGTAATATTTTACTAAAGCTTCCGGTCAAAATAGTTTTTGTCTTTTTAAAAGATTGCATTGTTCTATTAAAGTTACACTAGTAAGAGCTGGTATAAGTATAACTATAGTAAAGTTATTTTATTCCACCTTGTAAATACTGTTGTGACCTACTAAACCAGGAAATGTATGTCAGGGGAAAAAATGTGTTTAAAGAGGCATTATCTGTTTAAATTAAATGTAAGTATAGGATGGAATACAAAAAAAAAATTATAAAAGAGGCTTTTCATAGCAATGCAGTGGAAGAACCATTTTGGGTTCCCCAAAGAACTGTTCTTAAAAGAACCATGTTTTTCTTAGTGTAAAAAACATTTAAATAATCTAAAGAACATGTTTTCCACTATAAAGAATTTTCTGTGCATCATAAAGTTTCAATGGATGTTAAAAGTTAAAAGTTCTTCAAGGAGCCATCAATGCCAATAAAGGACGTTTACCTCAGTATAAGATAGTATTGGATAGGAACAGAAAGATCAATATGTAAGTAAAGTTTGAAAAAAGAAAAGAAAAGAAAAGACAAAAAGAAAAGAAAAGAAAAGAAAACCAAAGAAAAGAAAAATTCCTGGAGTGAGAGATGTGAGAGGTCATGTTTCGAGGTCTGCCCTTGAGCTGTTTAGGAAGTGTTAATGTGACGGCAGAAACCACTGCAGCAACACACACACACACACACACACAGGCCAATGGAGAGAAAGGAGAACCAGTGTGGGGTTAACGTCTGGCTCCGGCTCAGGGAAAATAAATTGCTTTAAATATGGAAGTGGACGTCGGAATGGTCCCTGCTAGAGTGGAGTGGGTTTGGGTAAACCAACAGTCTGTCGGCCGTAATTTATAGACAGCTATGATAAATACTATTTGTCCATGACAGTCACATGAAATAATAAACCTTGGCTCTGCTATAAACATTACCAAATCCTGACACTATTGATTTATAACGGCTAACACTGACATCAAACCAAACAAGTGACAGAAACAATGCCCGGGCTTTAGGCGCAGTTTGTCAACTATTAATACTGTCAGAAGGGGCTTTCGCTTTAGCTGGGAAAGCCTGTCGCCCAGTTGTCAGTCGACCATGCTGAGGAGGACGCAGGAGTGAGAGAGAGAGAGAGAGAGGGAATGTGCTGGAATTGCCAACAGGGGTCCTAGCGGCACGGCTGCATTAGCCCTAATTACCCCCCCACTCCCCCCACACACACCCCCACTCCTGACCCCTCCTTCCCCTAAACGGCTCCTGCTCTGCCAGCCCCAACTTAAAATTGCATGTTAATTATGTAAATTATTAATTGGGCTGAGACTGCTGTTTATGGGATTTTGGACTTAATAACTGGATCAGCCCACACCCCAAGCCTGACCTACGACAAGCCACGGCCAGTCAGTGAAAGTGACATTTTCCGAAACATTAGCTTCTCTACGCACACATAAACACACACACACACACACACACACACACACCTCTTCAGAAGGCTCATGGCGTGTAGAGAGAAGGGAGGGTTTTGTGCAGGTGGTGCTGTGTAAAACCCTATTTGGCTAAATTTGTTTTTCATAAATGTATTTTATGATTTTAAGTCTAAATTGAACCTTTGTAAAAATGATAGAGAACAATTCCTACTCAGACTTTAATTGTTTTACATGGCATTTTATTCCAGTCCAAATTTGAAATGTTTGCGTTTTCTCCTATAACTTGCAAGAAAATGAAAGAAAAAAACAACAACAACTGTGGTCAATAGCTAAACTGGAGCCAAATTGCACATTTGAATATGTAAACATGCATTACATACAGTTATACAAACAAATATTATCATTTATAACTTACACAAACCATGTAATACTCATACCACAATGTACCGTCATGTGATTATAAGGATTTGAATGTTGACAGAACTGTTTTATCACAGAAAAATATCAAAGGCGAAATACAGTGTTTTCAATATGAATCCACACGATTGGGAATTTTGCATAAGGGCGAAACATTTCCCCACGCAGATTTTGTGCGCAAATTCTCATTGGCCAACAGAAACCTGCTAACTTGGTTTGGAAGTTACTTTGGTGTGAGCGATGCCTTGTGCATCTCTATTGACAGTGGACAATGGATGTTTGTTTGTTTGCAAAATTTTGCTGAAACTTGGCTAAAGTGACTACACCTTAAGAAAGAATAACCATCTGAATAGTGCTTGTTTTTTGACTAACTATCTCTGTCTGTGGTTTATTATTTTTTACTATGTTTTAATTAAATAGTGTAACTAAAGCTAATTTTTAAGTTATGCCGCTTTGTAAATCTACTTAAATGTAGACATTTTTGCCAACTTTCTCAGTAAAAAAAAAAAAAAAACCTTGACAAAAAAGGGAGGCCGATCACGAACAACAATTTTTTGTTTGATTTCAATCGAGAGAGGGTCAGGAAGATAGTATGATAGGGACAGAGGGAAAAGTGAGAATGAAAGATAGAGGGAGATACTAGTATCTCATTTCACGGCTATCCAGGCCTGTACGAGGATCTGAATATACACACCTGTGACAGGCGGTGCTCGAACCCTGTCGACACCTGCCATGAGAAACCAGCTGAACCCAGTGCACACTCCATGAACCCTAGACGTTCACAGACACTCGAATTCAGACTCACCTCGAGCACATGCCTCCTGAACATCCCGACCCATTTGGCAGTGTCTTCTTATGTAGTGTCCGATGCTTTGGTGACTGAATAACCCTGTAACTGATACCATCAGATAACTCTAGCCTGGAGCTCCGTTTCAGCAAACCAACCCACAACAAACAAATCATTACAGATCACCATGACCACATGAGCCTTGTAAGGAAAGCCACATTTCAGAATAGAACTTTTAAAAGAACTTTTAAAAGCAGTCTGGGTTGTTCCTTTCCAAAATCTTAACGTGAAAACACTTTAGGGAAAAAAGAAACCTTTGCCATCATAAACCATTACTGTTAACACCCCAATAAAAAGTGATTGTGAAAAAAAAAAAAAAAGTTGGAGTAAGGGAAATTCCAGAAGCGTTCATCACTGACATATACGCACAGTGCGTGGGTCGTACATCACGGTCCGTCCGCACTAGCCGGGCTTAACTCGGCCGCTGCCAACATTTCGTCTGCGGCTCACCAGGCCCCTGAGACTTGAAGCAGGGCTTCCTGTACGGGGACTGCGGCTTGATTCAGTGCACAGACAGACATGCATGAGCGAGAAAGCACTACACAACACCCCCGGGCTCTAGCAAAGAATCTCTGCAGCCAAAAAGTCCCACATTAGGGGACTGTGTAAATATTTTCTTTCCCTTTTCTTGCTCTCGACGTCTGTACGAAAATGCCTTGAGGTGTTTTTTCCCTGTAGAGAACCTGGATATTGTTGTAGGTTATATGACCGCAACTGATTAGATAAACAAATAAACTTAATTATACATAAAAGCAATTTATCTGAAACGTCAGCGTAAATATTAATTTTTTTTGTTTTAACTCTTCACGTAATTGGGCGTTCCTTCAACTTCGGGCACTGTTATGTCCCAGTGGTAGAGCTTTATTAAAACTATAATATTTAAACATTCTTTTTGTTATATGAATGTCCTCCCTGGAAATTGCTTCATCATTTATTTTTGCTACTTTTCAAATTACTTATGTACCGATTTTTTTTTTTTTACTCACATCACAAACAAACTATGATAACCCATTCTTAAATTATGAATTACTACATTCAAAAATATTCTGATACAAACAATACCCCATTTTAATATTCATATGTGTGATTTTCATCAATTTTCAAAAAAAATACAGCTTTCATTTCCACCATAACCAAGAAATTTGGCCTTTATATTTTTCCCCAAAAAAGTTTGTTACCTTGAGACATGTAATGTAAGTATATCACTTGTAAGTGGAATATTTAAATTAATATAATTGTATTCATATTTTATAGAATGTTTTCTGTAATATGTCATTTTATTAATATAAAATGTTAATTACGACAAGCCATAATAACGTCCAATTATGCAAAGTAGTAAACAAATATTATATAATTGTTAATTTAGGATGCATAAAAAGAAATGAAGTTAGCCTTAGCAAGACAAAGGTGGTGAAAATGTCTAAACGTTCATGGCGTTTCAGAAACAGTTACATAAATTACATAATTATACTGTGATGCATTAGGGGACACATTATATCAACTAGTTAGACTGTAAAAACTCTCTTTTCAGAGGATTTATTTTCTAAGTCCATTGGGCCAGAGGTACTTATTGTTGCATTTACAAACAAGTGTAATCATTTAGTTGCCGTAATTCGCCTACCTCACCAGTTAGCAACTACTAAAGGTTTTGCTTACAATGCCAACATGTAATCCAAGCTCTTTTCTGAAAGCTGCGGTCATTTGCGCAAATGGTTTCCCCTTTCAGGAACAGTAGCAGAAAGAGAAAACGACCAGCATGCTAAAAGGAGCTGGGAAGTGCACATCGGTATGTAAAGGATCTCCCCGCAGCTGAAATGGTAAGACAGCATGAGGTTGAGTTGTGCAATGGCCCTTGACCATCATAAAAGGCAGCTGAAATTACACCCTTTGATTTATATACTAAGAAGACAAACTTCGAATAATTATAAACAGAGTACGATCTGCTTTCTCTGTCAAACACGGAGAATCCGTACATACTCTGTTCTGAAATACAGTTTAGGTTGACATCTATAAGAAACCAAACAATCAATGCTTGTGTGGTTTATTTTAATTTCAGCTCAATTGTTCGCAGAACACATTTAAATTATAGTTTGATTAGAGCTGAGGAGAAGGTACTGTAAATTCTGTTCTCCTTGAATGTTTGCTGCAATTCCTCTAAAATGGGAAATATTGATCAGCGTGATTTCCCTGGGCACCCAAAGTGTGGAGAGAGAGAAAGAGAGATAACTTAAGACACCCAACAAAACAAAATAAAGCAACAAAGCCTCAAGACATGGAAGGGCCATAAAATGTGATGTTAAAAGCTTAAAAGTCATTGTTAAAATCAATAAATAAGATCACTGCATGCACGGACACAACATAGACAATCATATCCGGGATCACTCGAATTTAACTACTATAAAAATACGTCTCCACAGGAAAACATCGGGCATCAAGCGCGCAGACCGATTACAAAATCGTTCAAAAAGCTAATAAGAGTTTCACTGTCCTACGTTCAAACACTCTGGCAAGTCTACAAAAGAGCATATCATGTGCAGACACATCAACCTCAATGTGCATTTGATCAAAGAGGCTGATTTTCTTGGTGCCAATCAATACATTCAATCAGCTTTGCCGTGGATGCTTCTCTTGGCTGAACTTGAATAGAGACACATTTTTTTCATTGTTTATTTTCCCTCCCTCTCAGACAGATGAGCTTGCATGAAAGGCATCAGCTTGACAGTGCAGGTAAAGGATGGCCAGACAATTGCTTGGGAATCAGGCAGTTGTTGATTTTACATTATTAATTAGAGACGTGCAAGGCCATCGGGGCCCCCGGTGCCATGGGAACGGGTCATTATCATAGAGCGACGCTCAGCGTACCACACACATTGATTGACGTGCCGAAGGCTGAATTGATTGTTAGGAAGCACAATCGATGTGTATCAACCAATGGGATCCTTTCTTAAAGTTGAAAGCTTTAACCCTTTGCTAAAGGTGCAGAGCAAAATTTCAGCAAATTTTACAGGCACAAAAAGGTTAATTGTCAATAATGCATGAAGCACTTTCAAAGTCACTTTGATCACACAAAATCCTGTAGAGAGGTGCAGGTATGACGTCAGAACCCCGACGACTATTTCGCAGCTGCTTCCTTCGAGACTTTCCTATGGGATTTTATAATGGGGTTTTTCGATTTATGTGTAAAATAAAGCCTGTGGTAAACATAACTTGACTATACTTTGACATCTTGTTCTACAAAGTTAATTAACAACCATAGCAAAAATGTGAATTTTGAAGCAGTTACATTCATTATTGAAAACATTTTTAATAAGTAACTACATAACATAACTTGGGGTGTGAATGTGTGCAGTGCACGTTGTAGAACAAAACGTCAAAGTATCGTGCAGTTATGTTTACACTTAGGCTTTCTTTTACTTACATAAATTTAAAAAACATTTTTTAAAACCCCATAGGACAATCTCGCAGGAACCAGCGGAGAATTAGACTTCCAGGTTCTGATGTCATACCTGTACCACTCTATTGAAGTGACTGAATTTTGCCCACAAACAAGTTGTCCAAACAATGGTAGACGTGACTGCACCGTAATTCAGAAAACAGAAACTCTCGGTCTAATGTACTTGCAGCTAATACATTGAAATACAACAAAATCGAGCGTAAAGTAGTTGTCCTACTCACTAGCTGATTAGTGAGACTGATCAGTTTTAAAAAAAAATGTCAAAGTTGATCAATTATTTTTAGCACATTCATTAGTATCCCAGCAGTGTGTCCTGCGCTTTAGCGCTGTTAGCCAGGTTGAGTACATCCCTTTCAGAAAAGCCGTTTAAAGTTTTATAAAGCTCCATGAATACAGCTATATATATTTAGAAAGATGTAATTGGCCTTGCGTTGTGTCTTTTGCTGGTTTTTGTGCCCTGCCATGAGCATTGCATTTTTAGACTGGTGTGACCAGTTGAAAACTATTCCAACATTGAAAAATATGACCCTTGCAATCTATCAAGATATGTTTAGATATTTTTGAACACAACAAAGTTGAAGAATCGCATGTAAATGCCCCATTAGAAATTATAAAGGTTTCGGGTTTACCAGACATAATAATTCAACCCTTTCTTAAGATTGATTTGTTGACTGGCCATTTAGGTGACCCAGCACATCCCCAAAATCACCACCACCACCAGCGAGACATAATTACATTTCCGATAAAACCCACACTGAACAGTCGAGGTAAAATAAATGTCATGAACATGCGGCATTTCTACTTTGAGAGACTTGTTATAAAACAGAACGGCCGGGGCACTGAGCAGCTGGCATCAGCCAAACACTTCTACAGAGACCACTGCCAGTTTCCAATCGCCCTAAGCGCCAACCCCGCGCCAAGCCTGTAAACAGCCTTTATCAGCAGTAATAGTGGCATAATCCCAGCTAAAGAGGAAGCGGCATATGGCCCAGGCTTTACAAATGCAATCCCAACAAAGTAACAGGACTCACAGAGGAGGGGTTAACAGTAATGACCATTTAAACAAAACTGTGTCAACACTTTATTTATTTATTTATTATTTTGTAATTGATTTACTCAGCTTCATGTTGTTCCAAACCCAATGGTGACCAAAACGCTTTCAAGCTGAAAAAAAGTAAAATCCCAAGAGAAGTCCATATGACTAATACTCCACATTTAAAGTCTTCTCATGCCAAACAAAGGAAAGTACAACTTGGACATTCTGCTAAACTTCTATTTTTGCTTTCGACAGAAGAAAAAAAAAAAAGGTTTGGAAAGACACGAGGATGCGAACATGTTTTATTTTTGGATCAACTCTTCCTTTACCATCAGAATATATAAGTTTTATAAAGCTAAACCGTGTGAAAAGTTGACAGTATAAACATCACATGCTGACTAAAATTAGAGCTTTGCGTTTCTCAATATCAACCGCCTAACCAAATTCAGCACAACATAGGATTCAATCACTTTCTACTGCCTCTGCACATTTGATTAAGATGTATCTTCAATAAGTCAGACTGACAGTAGTCTGCTCTGATGTGCGAAGCATTGCACTGCTGAATCTATATCTGTATTGTCAGCTTTCTCTGGATCCCTCCTTCATTAAACCCATCAAGCTTTCCTTTTTGATCACAAGTCCAGGAAGATGGATCTTCTGCTGTGGGATGGCGGGCACTTGCCAAGTCCTTTTCTAAACACCCCACCCCCAGCGCACGTACCTTTTCCCATTGATTTTTCTTCTCAGCGACTGCTACCATTCATTGTTTGTGACATTCTACTGTCGACTCTTTAACACCCGTCAACCAAATCAATTTCATATTTTTTGTCAACGTCTGACTAGAGGATGGTTCCTATTTGAAAGGACTGGCGTCTGATTTAGTTTTAGCCTTGAGTTTTACGAGATTTGTAAAGTCAGCCAAACGTGTTGGTTTGAAAATATACAATGGAGCGGAAAATGTTTTTAAAGTATTTTCAAACATTTTTAAAGCATTTTTCAGTCAGTGTCTTCCGTTACAGTCAAGTTATTACTGTAGAACAATGACAGCGATGATCGTTCAAACTGACCTTGATGTTTCCTGAGAAATTTCTTAGGCTAATATTTGATAAGGACATTAAGAGAGATGGGTAAAGAGATGAATATTCTTCATTCAGCACGCTCCGTCTGGAGACAGACTCTGAGGGGGGATATACAGGTCGCTCCGGGTACGTGCTGGTCACTCTTAGTTGTCAGGACTGATTTATTGCCTCCTAGCTGTTCAATTTCGCATTTCGTCCTCGTCATATCCCTGCCTCGTGATCATTCGCCGCTGACCCTTGTAGGGCAGCCCGGGAATATTGATAAAACAATTATCTGCTCGCCGTTCATTTGATTTTCCATTTCAATTACGGATTGGAGAAGGCAAAAAGAAAAAGATTGCACCATTGATTTTTTTTCTCCCTTTCTTCCCCTTGCCCTCTCTCTCTCTCTCTCTCTCTCTCTCTCTCTCTTTCTTTCTGATGGTGTTTTTCCAGTGACATGACATGAATGCAGGGGCTGTGCTCTTCATGTATGTAACATTAAGTATTTTCACATTCATTCGCTTCAATACAGTGTGTATATATGATGTTATAAATTTTACACACACACACACACACACACACACACACACACACTCACACACACTCACACACACAGACAGAGTATAATATATATTTGAAAGAAATAAAGAAAGAAAGCCTGAGTGAATGAGAGAGATACACAACAACACCCACAAAAAGGGAGACAGGGATGAGAGTAATTCCCTTCATATCATCCACAGCAGAGCTGCTCTAAGCACTCGTTCACCTCTCTCAATCACACGTCTCACATGAATGCAGACATGGTGTTACACAAAAGAGAGGGCAGCTTTAATCTCCTCATCTCTCAAGCAATGTCTGCTGTGGAGAGATAAAGAGGAGGAGTGGCTATCCCTAAAGACAGGGGAAGATGTCTGCTATAGAGCCTGCACATGGCCTGACACCGGGAGTGAGTTCTCTACGCTCACTCCAGACTGGGAGGCCTGTTTATGGAAAGTTCTTGAGGAATACCAGCTAGATCCACCACTGTAAGCCTAAATTGGGAAACACACAGGGATATTTTTATTATTATTAATTATTTATTTTCTTGTTCTTGAAATCAGGGGTTTTCAAATTGGAGTGTCAAAATCTCCAATATAAGTTAAAAAGCTAAAAACAAATGTACAAAACGAAAAATGAAAACATCTTTTTTCCCCTCACCTTATTAACCACTGTTGGACAAACTTTAAATTAAAGTCCAATTCTTACTATTAACTAACCATTATCTATGACTTTTGCCTCAACAAACTCCTAATTACTGCTTATTAATAGTTAGTAAAGTAGTTAAGTTTAGGAATTATTAAGGGTGGGATTAAGGGATGTAGAATATGGTCATGCAGAATAAGGCATAAATATGTGCTTTATAAATACTAATAAACAGCCAATATCAAATTAAAATCAAAGTCCCTTTCAGACAAGTCATTTCACTTGGCGGCCATCTTTGAAATCACCAATGAAATCATGAATTTTGTTCTAAATGCTCAAATAAAAAAAAAAAAATGGCATTTTCAGGCTGGATGAAGCTAATGCGCATGCGCAATCTCTGTAAGAAGTGCACGTCTGACTGTTTCAATTGGAACCGGAGTTTCTAACGGCTGCTTCAGCGGCGCGATGACTGGCTCTTATTTAGAAGGCGGGACTTATTCCATTATATTGTGCATTGTACCTTCTCCCATTCATAATAAAAGAGCGCACCATCTTTCCATAAATAAAGTCTTTGGTAATATGCATTCTAATAAGCAACTAGATAATAATGAGAATTGGACTGTAAACTAAAGTTTAACTTTTTTTAATGTAATTTATCAATACTCCCAGTTTATGTTCATAAATACAGTTTGAAAACAGAAGCTTTTTCATAATTACAGCAGAAATCCCATACCATATAGCACTCTTTAGAGTCAAAAAGGTTGAGAACCACCGTTCTTCATCTAAAAATAACAGTGGGGGGAAAATGATACCATGTCAACCTACTTTCAAGTAAATATTTCCAAGATAATATCTGAATAATCTGCTTTGGCTTTAATACTGTAACAATCTAAAAAACAATTATTCAACTTAGAAAACAACATGTTTTTTTAACAGTATAAACTGGTCTTTATTCAAGAAAATATATAGCAAATTTTATATTTTAGGAAGTTCTTTTGAAGAACCTATAATGAAACATCGACCATATGGCGAACTCAAGAACTCTATACACTGAAACATGGTTCTTGACAAGAATAATTAGCTTCAGCTGAACTTAAAGTGCTACAAATAACCACTAAAGTACATTCAACACTTCATTTAAGTGTGTGAGGTAAATCTCTTTGAAAGAAGTGATATGGCATCACAGCTCAATACATCAAACTCAAAGACATCAAGCCTTACATTGATTGGAATCACAGAATTGTTTGGATTCGAGCACTTTGAAATCAAATCAAACTCTGGCTTTTGAAACAGAGCAGTGGCGTCAGATGAAAATGGAGAAGTACTTTAGTACTTTGACTTTCATATAAATGGAGAGAGAGAGAGAGAGAAGGCCATGAGAAGTGAGTTCATTACAGTATAAGACTCAATAGATTCTCTGTAAATGATTTGGAACATTGATAATGGGTTAAGGCCCAATGGGAATCATGCTCAAATAGCCCTGTGGGAGCCTGGGAAAATCTGCTTCAGCTGAAGTAGCCGGCTCTTCGCCAAAAGCCTCAGCCCAGGAGGAGTGGAGGGGCACGGATCGTGTGTGAGAGAGAGAAAGACAGAAAGAGAGAGAGAGAAATATCTGCACATGCACCAAGAGAGCGTTTCACAAGGTGAACTCAAGAAAAGAGATAAAAGAAAACATCCTCACTCTAGGAATCGTCAGTCAAGACTGCTATCCGGCTACAGCGTTAAACATGATCAGAGGGATCCACATACTGGAGGCCAGGACTGATGATAATGCAGTGGCTGGTCAGTGATCCAGCACGGGCACACCAACTGTACACTCTTTCCCTTCCCACACACACACACACACACACACACACACACACACAGACACACACACTCCTTTTGCCCTGCGCTCCAGTGCACACTAACACCTCTGGGGGAATTCACATGAATGACCTTAAGGAAGTTTGGCTTTGATCAAAGTTTAAGCTGGGTAACATTGAAGATCAGCATGTCCTTTGGATATACTGAATATAAATTACTTTCTTAATCAGTATTTTGGTCTTGTTTTCCAGTAAAACACTTAAACATCCTTAAAACAAGACAAATATACTTCAGAAACAAAAAATAATAATTTATTACTTGTTAAAAAAAAATAAAATACTGAATTAAGTACATTCTAACCACGTTAGCATTTGGTTTTTCAGGTTTGAAATATTAAATTTCTAAAACTTTAAACAAGGAAAAATGAAAATAATGCATTAAACAAATAAAAACAGAGTTATTAATTTTTTAATGAGTATTCTATTAAAATAAATGAATACTGTAATAATATTATAAAGATAAATATTATATACAAATACATTCAATTATGTAAATTAAAATTTAAAATTCAATAAATTAATGCATTAGATGCATAAGTCTATTCGTACACAATTTTGCTTCAAGTGAATTTACTTTGTTTTGAGGAAATTTTAGCAAACAAGACAAGAATACTGATTAAGAAAGCGTGAAAGTCTTCCTTAAGATCCTTAGAAAGGAGAAACTCCCAAAACCTCACTTAAAGTTCCCCTCCAAAACAGGATTACCCACAGCAATTACGCTAATGAACTAGCTAATGTAACAAAGCATAAAGATCTGTCCTCTCCAGGCCTCTTCTCTGTTTCATTAGGGCTGTTTTGAAACACTTAACTCAAGACAAGACCGGGCCATTGCGCTGTTTATCCGGGCCGTAATGTTAAACATATGCCGAGTATTGAATATCATAGGGGCCTTGGTGCTCAGTTTCAAAGCAGTCCTTCAAAGTGACATTTCATGTTGTCATACTCTCATGTTGGTGTTTTCCTTGATGATACAGGAAATGATTTCATAAATTTGCCGAGCACAATGGAGCGCTTTGTCCGAGATGGTCCTCTGTAAAATAACACTTCCTCCGCGGTCACCGAGACACAGAGAGGACTCTTGTTTTAAAAATGTGCATGAGGAGGAGAGATTGAAAAAGAGAGCGAGGGCCCGACGTCCATTTGTATGCCTGTGAGTTTTATTGTTCTCACGGCCCCCTCAAAACGTCCCACCTCCTCTCCCCTCACACTCACAAACACACTTCTCAGCTCCTGATTCAACTCTGCTCATGGCTGCCTTTTTCATTTAAACACATTATCGGGCCCCAAATTTCACTTCAATATCACCTCATCTCTCCATAGTACATTAACCCTTGCCAATTGCATTCCAAATGACCCCATTACAGTCTGCTTTCACACTCTGCAGTAATTCTGCCCCATTCACGACACACACACACACACCGGCCCTCATTCCATGTTCCGCACCACTGTTGAGGCGTATGGCCACTGACCACAAAAACACATACGAGCTAGGCATAGCAGGTGTCACGAGCGTAGTTTTCGCGTTCACAGTTGTAAACGTTAGTGTCATCAGAAGTAGGAATGTGCCAAGTTTGTGTTGGATTTCACAATGTATACTAGCCTCTTTAAGAACTCCTTAAAGGATTAGAACACTTCAGAATTAAAATTTCCTGGAAATTTGCTCTCCCCCATGTCATCCAAGATGTTTGTCTTTCTTTCCTCAGTCGAAAAGTAATTATGGTTTTTGAGAAAAACATTCAAGGATTTTCCTCCATATAGTGGACTTCAACAGCTGCCAATGGGTTGAAGGTCCAAATTGCAGTTTAAATCCAGCTTCAAAGGGCTCCACATGATCCCAGCTGAGGAATAAGGGTCTTATCTAGAGAAACGATTGGTCATTTTCTAAAAAAAATTAAAAATTGAAAAAAATTATATACTTTTTAACCACAAATGCTCGTCTTGCACTAGCTCTATGATACATACATAATCACATTGGAAAGGTCACGCAAAAACTAAGACACAAAAATCTTGAATTAAGTTTCACGCTGTGCTTAACTTCAGCTTTTTTAAACCCCACTTTTAAAGTAACATTTAGTGGTTCTTAAACTAGCATTAACATAGTACAGATTAGTACTTTGCTGTAAGTACTGATCCAACAACGGCTGCACGTTATACTGCCATCTCTCAACATGGATCAGCATGATCATCTCTTAATTTTATGTACAATACACTGATACTAGTTAGTTTTAGAAAGTGATTTACACAATAATTAATTCCTTTCCCTACAAAAAGGCTTCAGACCTTTTCTTCTTTGTACTGTACAGTGCAGGCCTACTGAATCTCATGTTGTCTCTGCTGATAAGGCTGATAAGTCCATTCAATTGTCTATATTTTGCTCTTCACATCACAAAACTACATTGCTACGCTACTAACATTGCATCCAATGAGCATGAGGATTTTCTCGGATGTTTTATGAAACGTACAGATGATATCATTTCAACATTACACCATACATAATTAAACCACTTTAAGTTTAGCAACAAACAACCAATTTATTACTGAACAGTGCTCGCCTCATCAAATATTCATCTGTTTTGCATATCTGACTCTGCAAATATGCAAATAAGAACATTAACCCGGGGTTAACAAATGTATGGTTTGAAACCTCGAAACCAGAATATCAAAATAAATTCGTAAACATGGCTGAGAGTGTGAAACATGTTGACGTCCTATTCCTCTCTAGGTGGGCGGTTCTTGGTCGCAACTTTGGGCCAACAGTTGAAAGTCTGTCAGTGTTAGACTACCTCAAACCTAACCAAGTGTATTAGCTAGATCAAAGTGCCCTAAACGAGGTAGCCAATCAGAGCCGCTTCTGCCCACAGATCCGCATCTGACACAGCCGGAACTATCTCACGGGTACACCTCTCGCTCTTGATGCATTCAGATCGCCCCGTGGACAAAAAATAGAAATCCTCAGCCTTCCATTTGAATGATATTTTGAGCGTGAGAGCAGTGGAGGGTGGTGAGGGGACCTGGCATCTCCATACGCACCCTCACCTACAACCGCTCCCACCGGGGAGTGTGTGTCAGGAGCGCTCAACTCTCCCCGTACACACACTCGCGCACATACACGTGTGCGGATGGGTGGGGAAAGCGGACCTGACAGTGATGTATTGCAACTGGTTGCAGGTGTCGAAGAGAGGAGCGAGACTCGACCAGTCATGGGTGGGTGGGCGAGAGAGAGGGATGTGAACCGCAAGAGAGGGAGAGAGAGAGATGCTCTGTAGGGAATGGAACTGATACCCCCGTTTACAAGCTGACCCCCCTTCACTTCTCCTGTCCTTCTCTTGCTTTCCATGCTGTCTGACTTAGACTCCTATTACTGCCTTTCTCCATTTCTCTTTCCCAAATGCTCTATTTATTCAGAGGGGAATTTTTACATCTATTGAATTTCACTGATAAAACATTTTTAGTATTGTCATCTAATTTATATATAATAAACATAACTACTTTTTATTTATATATTTATTTTATTATTAATTAAATGTTATATATATATATATATATATATATATATATATATATATATTATTTATTTATAAATATGTTTAGAGGTATTAAAATGTATTTAAAAAATTAAATATTTGAAAAATTTAAAAATATTTATTTACTTAAATGATAAAAGACAAACTGTCATCAGACATAAGACATATGGGTTTATGATAAAATTTAGAAATAAAGTTTAGCTGTAAGCTGTATACAAACATAAATAAATAAAACAAATTAAATAAATACAGCAACATTAAAAAAATAAAACATAAAATACATTTAAAAAAATAAATAAAAAATAAATAAATATGAAAAAAAATATTATATATATATATATATATATATATATATATATATATATTAAATATATGATTTTCATAGGTAACATTGGTAACATTCACTGTCCACCTTCATATGCTTCACCAACTGTGCATAACATGTTCGATATGTAAACACGTTAGCGACAATAGTTCACACATGCTCACACAAAATCAAGAGCAATCTGCATCTCTCTCTCTAGTGTGTTTGTTAAAGCGCCGCTCATGTAAGATCTCTTATGTGAGGCATTTCGTTTTTATTGTGGAATATGGAGGTGTTTTTGTTGCAAAGCTCTAACTGATCCTGCGGGATTTGATTCCAGCAGGCTGTTCCCCTCTGCCTTTCAACACCAAACTTAGCACTCCAATCAAACCCGACCACGAGGGACCCCCACCCCACCTCGATTACTCCCATCCCAGCCGCGCTTCCATTGATCGCGGGGGAGATCTTTCCTGAAACGCGTGTTACACAGCGCCAAGAACAAAGGCCTCTCCGCCGCCTCCTACACTCCTGAGAACTGCATCTTCTTTCGTCTCTCTTTCCGAACAAAGGACTGGAAGATCTATGCAGCTAAAAGGTTAATCAGGGTCTTCCGATGTTCACAGTTCACTCTCTCTAGAGTGTCGACTCTGTGATAAACTCTGTCAGTTGTGTGAATAAAGTCTACAGTGTTTATTTTTGACTTTTAAAATGCATATAGACTGTATCTGTACTTTTAGTGTCTCATGCTTTGTTGCTATGATGACTGTATAACAGAATATGGTTATTAAAGAGCTTAAATTTAGATTGAGTTTTGTGCTTGTTTGATTCAGTTATTCAATCAGATTGTGTCTATGAATACAAACAGATTCAACTAAAGTATTGCCTGTATTATGACAACCAAATGTCCCCAAAAGGATAGTAAAACACAAAATAACATACACTACGAGGAAACGGCTAAATAATATTGTCTTCCTAAAAATGTGAAAATGCATAAAGGTCATTAGCTCAGTATAAAAACAACAAAAGTCCACAGAAAGTCTCCATCAAAGTCTCAGCGTATCAGACTTGGTTTGAAAATGTCTCAAAATCTGAAGTCAACTAGGGAATGTGGTTGATTACGAGAATGTACAGAAGTCACATGACCTCCGATCATTCCAGCGATTGGTGGACCACCAAGACATGAGAGCTAATTATATCAGAGAAAATGTGTAATTCTTCCTGGTGAGGCTTAAAAATATCCATGCTATAAATACAAGGCATTCATTTAATCAGAGGCTAATTCACTTCTGACAGAGAGTAAATTCCACTATTTTCTGTGAGGCTTTCTGAAATTGCCATCATTTTTAATTAATTCTTAATTAAAATATATTACACCACAGCTTCTACCCATCTCTCTTGATATTGTAACATAATCAATTCAGAACCATTTACATATCATTAATTAAAAGCTTTCCCCTCTCATCCTTAAAATCATAATGAGGCTCTATTTCTCATTAAGATGGCATACGAGGAAAATAACAATGCAACGGAGAATGTAAGACACACAGAGGAAGGTCCGTCGTCACAAGTTCGACATCCTTCTGCTGTTTCTCTTTTGTCAATAAATGACAGAGCAAGATTTCAAGATAGCTTAATAATGTGTGTGGCTCGAAGAGCCAGCATTTTCAACACTGCAGCTTTGAAATGCGCGTTTAGCTTTTTCATAACAGTGAAAACTGGGAGCTGATGTAATATGTATCGCATTTTGATAAACAAACTTTGATATGTATAAAAATAGCTGTAGAAATGTGCAGCCAAAAACAAAAATGATTTACAAATATCTAGAAATAAAATAAATGAAAAATAAATACATAAATATTCCTAACCAAAATGACAGTGAATTTGGAAGCTGACAAAATAAAATATACTGCGTGGGAGCCTTTTCATAAATAAACCATAAGAGATTTAGAAATAAATGCAGAAATGTGTACACTGTAAAGCCTAACCCTCAAAATAATTAATTAGTTTGAGTAGGACAAACTCAAATTAAACAAATGAGCTCAGTCAAATTAACTTTTATGAGTATTTAGCCCTTTCTTTTTCTTTCAAGCTCACAGAACTGATGTGTTTTAAGTAAACTGAACTGTTTCATTGTTTTGAGTTTTATGAACTTATTTCTTTTAATTTAGACAAACTTAAGTCAATGAATTAGCTTGTTATAGCTAGCTAAATTTACACTAATAAAAGTGTTTACATTGAGGTTACATGATAATTTTAAGTTGAATGTATTAATTAGTGTTCTCAAACATTTCAAGTTAAGAATAATTCAAATCTGCCAGCTCTGCTTACTTAAACTTTGAATATCTTAACTTAAAAATTTGAGTTTTACAGTGTATCCAAACAAAAGTCAGCAAAAAGAGAAAATATAGTTAAATAAATGTAGTTAATAACTAAATTAATGAATTATTAATGACTTAATAATGAAATAAAAAATGAAAAACAAATAAAAAAGTAGCAAAAACAAAAAAAGTGAGGCAAAAAAAAGAAAGAAAAACAAACGACTCATGACAGCAGTTGTCCAGTGGCACCAAAAGTGACATCAGCAGCTTGTTGACAAGCAGCGGTGCAAAATACGTGATGTCACATCCTCTCCCAGTCATGTCTCAAGACACGCACTGCTCTTTTCTCACATTCCTAATATCAAGCATTGATGAGTGCTGTGGTGTAACGGATCAGCCATATCCTGATTTCTATCATCCCTCTGTCTTTCCGTCTCCCTCCCTCTTTCTGTCGCAGGTGTCCCGGCGTTAGCTGTCAGGGTGGAACGTTTTGAGTCCTCTGCCCGTCAGATAAAAATTGCAGAAGCTGGCGTTTGGACTTAGTGACAGCAATTTATTTGAATGTTTTGTCAGCGCGGTGCTGCATTATATGAAGGCCGCATGCCAATATGACATGTCTACCCCCTGCCCATGAGTACGCAAAGACACACACACAAACACACACACACACACATGCACAAAATATAATAACATGTACACTCTCATCCACACATATGCAGTTTGGCTCATTCTAATGAAGAATTTTAACACCTAAAGGGATAAGATGTAAGTGAGATGCAAAAAAGTTTCTGTTTATAATTTAATTCCTGTGAAATCTGGTGACACATTCCAGAAGGTTAAAACAATTAAAACTTAAACAACGAATGCATCTTGGGAAATGGTGAAAGTTGATATATATATATATGTATATATATATATATATATATAATGTTTTATCTACATATGGTGTTGACATAAAAAATGCACAACGCAAAACTGGAAATTCTATTTGCACGTCGCTGAAAGGCTGCTAACAGGTTATTAACGCAGATTCATATACCTGTAGGAAGCCTGCCGCATTTTCACGTCTTACTTCAGACAGCGGCAAACATAAAAAAAAAGAAGTCTAGTGTAAACGATTGTGTGTTGGCAGGCAGCTGGGTGAGTCTTGTTAGGGCAGTGTTAATGCTGAAACACACAGTCAGACGTAGTTAGCAGCTGTTTCAGGCATTTAGAAGATCGCCTCTCCTATTACTCTGTAACACTTCCACACGCAGCCCTCGCTCGGCACCAGACACACCAATTACAACGTAAACTCCTGCTCTACACGCTTAACCACCACAAGCGCGTGCAAACACCCACAAACATGAAACCGCAAACCAGCATGCCTTTATTTTCCAGAGCGCTGAACTTTTCCCTTTCTAAACATACATACTACTTAAGCGTGTATATGTACACACTTAAAACAAGTCCACTTGACAGTGCACGAGTACCGCAGGAGAAATGATTAATTCATCTGAAAACACAAGCACGTTAACGAGTCTCTAAGCACGACTTAAACTAGGTCTGCGTAATCCTAGATGTGAAAGGCTCCTTGGCCACAAGCTGCCTGGACTTGAATGTATTACCTATATATACACATTCACACACACAGCCAAAATAATAATACATATTAATGAATGTATACAAAAAAGGGAAGTGATTTTCTACATTTCTCAACAACAGCAGCTGACCATCGTCCCTGTTTTAAATCAGATAGCATCTCTGGAATTGTTTGTCCGGCACTAAACAAGAGAAGAAAAGTGACAGTTTGCTTAACACTGGACTGTCAGGAACGACGCAGAACGCTTGTTCTCACATTTTTAGCAGGACTGAGAGAAATTTACACATAGTTATACTACATATATATATATATATACATATTATTGTATACATACTGTTTACATATTATATATATATATATATATATATATACACACACAAGCATAACTTTAAAAGTACATATTTTGACAATTGAAGCATTGTCATTGTATTTAAATTGGTAATTTCCCACCAAAATAAAAATTCCACTATTGACATTAAACAGCAATAGAAAAAAAAATAGCTGACAGCAACAAGAGGAACATAAAACTGCAAGTGTGATGTTTACGGTGTGTAGCAAAAGAAAAACACGATTTTTCCAGCACTGCCAGATCAATCAAAGATCAGGTAATGAAATATGCTCTGTCCTGTTTTGTTATCTATTTATTTTTAGCATGCTCCCGGAACCTCTGACAAATTGTGTGCGATCGCAAATCTCCATAAATCACGATTAAAGACAAGTATATCATCACCAGAGCATATATCTTCTCCGGCCTGACCCGTCCGCTAATGAGAAAAGGCCCTGGACTATCTCGGCTGATTAATTAATTCAAAATGTCGGCTGTTATTCAAATATGAGGCTGGCGCTATTTGAATAACACTTGACAGCGAATGCCTGAAGAAATAATTTCCAGTTTGTGCGACCCTCCACTGGATTGCTGATGATGGCTTATGGAAATGCTATACGTTGACTTGCCTACTCTCTCTTTCTTTCTCTCTCTCTAGCTCTCCTCCCTCATCCTCTGAGCCATCATGTTGTGTTTTCATTACTTCATTCCAAGTTCAGGTTGAGCTCAAGGGTCCAGTGCTTCCATTCTACTGCAGACCCTGTGTGTTAGCAGTGTGCCCTACAGTCCGGGTTGATCAGTGGTGCCTGGATAGACAGGGGGAGAGAGGTAGAGTTTGCAAAATATTGTGTAGTGCATCTATATATTATATATATATATATATATATATATATATATATATATATATATATATATATATTATACACAAACACACATTATGCAGATTGATAGAGATATTGTCATTTTATTTAATTAATAAATTGTTAATAATAATGTTTAAAAACTGTGAACTAACCTGAACAAAAGTGTTACCAATATAATAATTAGAATAATATACATTTATATTTAGTATTTATATTCGGAATTTTAGAAATGAATATATAAATTAACATTTTTAAATGTATATATAAAATAAAAATAAGCACTTTCATAGTTTTTTTTTTAAACTTTTAAATAAATTAACTTTTCTCTAAATTTAAAGGGTTGCATTTTAAAATAAAAAATAATTCTATTTTTGTGTTAAAACCTCTAAATATACTTTAATATGCATATTACGGAGTGTGCATGTGTGAGCGTGTATGTGTGCTCTCTTTTTCCTCCACTCTATCTCTGCTCTCATCAGGCAGAGAGAATAATCAGGGCTCAGGAGACAGGAGAGGTTCAGTCATTAAATAAATTAACTCTGCTACACTACCATCCCTGAGCACCCGCGTGATGACCGTGCTCTGCATGCACACATATATGCACATACACACATATGCTCATAATGTTTCCAGGAAAAAAAAAAGTCAGTTAACTACTCGACACAAGTAGGGAATTAGCAGACATGCATAAGCTAAAATTATATGATAGGGACGTTACTGTACACCTCGTGTCACGTTGAAAGGGTCTCTAATTTGAGGAGGAAGTTAAGAAACGCCCTCTGCCCTTGGTGTATCAGCTTCATTTGCATGTGTTAGGATGCCTTACTCTACATGATTATATTTAAGGTTATGGCAAATTAAGAAGGTTGTGAAGTGCTATGTGAATGAAGAAATAAAAAACTAAATTTATCCTCTCATCTTTTCCACACACTATATTTATATAGTTCTCAATAATATAAAAAAGTAAAACAAGAATAGAAACAAAATCAGCTATTCTAGTTGCAAAAAAGGGATGTCAAGAGTCAAACTATTTTACTAGTTCATTACATCAATATTTGACATGTAGTTTCCCTGTGAAATCTAAAAAACCCTCTTCAGCACTCGTCTGTCTATTAAAGACAGGAAGGTTTTTTTCATACTAAACTCATTGCTCCACTTCTAAAAACTCTCAACACCTTGTAAGCCAGAAAAAAAAGTGAAAAATCTCAAACTGTGCCACGTAAAACAAATCGCTATCAATCATTCTGACAGAGCTGCTGCTTATTTGAGAGGCAAAAGTGAGCAAAAAATCTAGCTGTCAGCAGTGTGGCCAGTGTCTAAACCCACACTTTACATTTCTGCAGCTACGAGACTTCACCAAAGGCCCTCGATCGCAGGTAAAGACCTGGTCCTCTTGTTTTTCTGCCCTAATATGAAACGTAAGGAGATGTGTGAAGGTTGATTAAAAATGCATGGCATCTCTAGTAGTAACAGATAATGATACTGAGACCGCCGCATGTCATTAGATTCGGTTCACCTATTTCAACTTTGATACGAAATTGAACTGCACTGGACGTTTAGTGATCAAAAAGAGGATTTGGTTATTACGGGGTGCATTTGATATCATATTTGAGATCTGAATCAAAGGGCGAATGCAAAGGTCTTAAGAGTTACACTTTTTTCACATGTCTGAGGACCAAACAAAATGCTTAGTACATGAAAATAAATGCTAAAACATGACAATAGAAATTAATCTGTATTGTGTTTACAGCAGCGGTATGCGTCAGAACCCTGCTGTGCTGAGCGGAGTGGTGTCTGTATTGACAGGGATGAAAGTCTCAGGTCGCGGACATGCGGTTTCCTCTGCGTCTCGCTCTAAATAAGATTACTGCACCAGCCAGGAGAAGAGCAGAGTGCCAAGATCCCTGATTAAATGAATTAACAAGTAACTGAGGCGATGTCCCTGGGACCCTGCCATTGCCAGACTGACAAGGAGTGGAGGAAGAAAAACTGTATGACAGTGATTAACCTCACTATCTTAACTGATATGAATACAAGGTGTGAACAAAATCAGATCTAGTCTGTGAATTGTGGTTTTACATATGTATGATTTTAACTAGGGTCCAAAGTTAACTTCTGGCAGGTCAATTGAACCGTCGCTGGCAGTTTGATTGACAGGCGATCTGACCAATCATAACCCTGAATCCGCCATTTTGTCCGACAAAGCAGTCAGGGGAGTTAGTAGATTAACAATGGTGAACTTGAAAAATTGTGTGTACTCACGTCTTTCCACGCTTGAAACAACATTCCTTCTGATGTTCATTCATGTTTATTTGATGCTATAAATGAACTAGTAGGAAGAGATGGTGGTTCACGAGCCGCTTGAAGGAGCTACAGCGATCTGTCACGACACATTAAAGAGCCACCATACGCTATTTATTGTTTAAACCTCTTTTAAAAAATTACAATATTTTAAATATGAAACCTGCTCTGTCTTGTCTGTCGAAGTGTTGTAAGTGTCCTCTTTGCTCCAGGATGTATTTTTCACTGTGTGAGAACACGATGTGTGGCGAGAGAGCGCATGGCTTGTCGGACATAGCAACAGTAACTAAAGGGGGGAGGGTCTTTGCGAAGAGTAAATTGAGAATTTTCCAGCCATAAATATTACTTATGGACCATAAAAGTTTAGATGTTTTTCATTGCATTACCTCACAGTAACTCATATTTTATGTAGTCTGTTTCTTTTGCTTTGTTTTATTTCATTCATATTTTTTTTTTTAAATATAAGGACATGTCATATAACCTGTTCTGGTTGGCATCTACATAAAGTGACATAAAATGCTGAAAAATACCATAAACTTTGAATGGCCACATGACCTTTGACATCAACAACAACAAATACAAGAAGCATTTCTAATCCTTTTTAAAAGCTGTTATCATAATTATACACAATTCTATGGCTAGTTGCATTTTAAAAATTGCATTTAGCATTATTTTTACCAACTATTTATAACTATGGGTACAGAACCTTCTCGACCTACAAGTTGAGAACGACTGCCTAGATCACACACATAAACTACCTTTTAAAAGTTTGTGGTCAGTAAGATATTACATCTTTTTGAAAGAAATGAATACTTTTATTCAAAGAGAATGCATTAAATTAATCAAAAGTGATCTATTTATAATGTTACAAATATTTATATTTCAACTAAATGCTGTTCTTTGGAACCTTCTATTCATCAATGAATGCTGAAAAAAAAAGTGACGGTTTCCACAAAACTATTAATCAGCACAACTGTTTTCAACATTGATGATATAAGAATAAGAAATGGTTTCTGAGAGCACCAAATCAGCTTATTAGGATAGTTTCTGAAGGATCATGTGACACTGAAGACTGGAGTAATGGCAGCTTTGCCATCACAGGGATAATTTACATTTTAAAGTATAGTTAATAGAAAACATTTCATATTTTATATTGCAAAATAATATTTCACAGCGGTACGGTTTCTACTGTATTTTTCATCAAATAAAAGCAAAGCTGAGAGACTGTTCAAAGACATTTTAAAAATCCCAACCCCAATACCAATTTTTAAACGGTAGCATATATAGCGATTTTCTTCAATAAAAATATAACGATTGAAGATTTTCATTTGTTTGCACATCATTCGACCACTACTGGGAAGCATCATTGGAACAATATCACAGCAAGGACCTCCAACCGACAATAACACGCAACACAGAGGATGGAGAAAGTGATAACTGGGGGAAAAAAATGGAAAGAAAGGCAGCAGGAAATAGCAATAATGTTCTCGAGGATGACCTCCACGTTGTGAGAGAATAAAAACCTGACCCTTTTCTTCTGCTGCTTTTCAATCCCCATCAAAGTGTAGCAAGAGGAAAGGAGAATGTTCCCCTACTCGCTGCCATTAATCACCACTTTCCCAGGAGCTGAGTGCGTATTCATTTCTGTCATCCCAAACATCAGCAAGTATTGTTATGGTGCTGCTCACTCCTAATTCAAGCAGTACGCACTGGCCAGGTTTCATCAAAGAGGAGAGGAGAGGATGTAAAGTTGCTTTTCAGAGCACACCGAGAGAAAGGGAAATAGAGAGAGAGAGAGAGAGGGAGATAACCAGAAAGAGAAAGAGAGAGACTATCCCAGGGGCTCTGACACCAATTAAGCCATTTCACCATGAGCCCAGAACAGGATCTGCCCCCTCTCACTGAAACATGAGACAGCACCTAGCTCTGGCTGGCCCTGCGCCATCTTTCCGTTGCTTCAGCTTACAAAAATGAACTTCAAGGGCTTAGGGTGAAGAGACAAGCTCTGTTCCAAAACCTGCCTCGCTGCCTAGTGCCTACACAGGCGGCTGCCTTCTGACTATCATGAAACATCACAAGTGACTGATTTGGAACATTCACTGTGGTCAATACATCTGTGCGGAACATAAAAAGCGATCGCTCGACTGGCGATTGATTTCAAGTTTGAAGTTGGCATGTTGCTAAACTAATGGAGCACTACTCTAAAAACCATTAAATAGCACAGATGAATGTTGCAGGGTAAAATTATTTGTTTTTAATCAACCTGCACCGTAAAATATTATTTTCATGATTTGTCATCACAACATTTTTTCTTTTGTCAGATCAACTTATATAATTAATGTCGTTCAGATAACATCATATTTTGAGTTTCTGTTGATTAATCCAGTCGCCTTCATTGTATTAACTCAAAATCTTAATTTCAATGAACTCAATTTTAAGGTAACTTACTTTAAGTTAAACCATCCATTGTTTTATTACAGTGGGAACTAATTCTATCCATACAGCACTGTTCATGAATTTTAAGCTTTTTTTTTAAAGAAATTAATAGTTTTATTAAGCAAGGACACTGATCAAAAGTGACCGTAAAGACATATATAATGTTATAAAAGAAATGCATTTCTTTTGAATCTTCTATTTATCAAAGAATTCAGAAAAAAATTATCACTTAGCTCAAAAAAAAGCCGCACAACTGTTTTTAACTGATAATAATAAGAAATGTTTTCTAAACCCCAAATTAGCATATTAGAGTAATTTCTGAAGGATCATTGGATTAATAGTTGGTGAAAATTCAACTCTAAAACATATTCAAATAGAAAAATGTCATTTTAAATTGTAATAATAGTTCACAATATTACTGTTTCACTGTATTTTTGATCAAATCAATGCAGCTTTGGAGAACATAAGAGACTTCTTTCAAAAATCATTAAGAACATCTTTACCTCAAACTTTTATCTTTGAATAAGAAAGACTTACAATTTTGCGACACAAGAGATACTGCTCTAGGACTAAAAAAGATATTACAGGTGCATTATTATCTTGAACATCTTTCGGAACAGCCTTCACGACGGAATGATGACTTAAAATGCTGCCTATGTAGGCAGCTCACTGGGTACTAAAGAATGCTGTTGAGGCTTTCTGAATTGTTTAACTTATGGGATGTATAAAGATGGAAGAGTTGGTTAGAGGAGCATTCCCTCTAGCACCGTTAGCAACACGTAGCGTAAATCTAGTTCAGTCAGGAGTTAAACAGTTTACTCTCTGAGAGATACACTACGTGGCCTGCAGAACTTTGTTCTTGTTTCCTCACCCAAGACTGTAAATGTCCACATGTTTGCAAAACCACAAACATTAGCATTTAACTTTTCGGTTATAGTAGTAAGTTGGCTTTAAAACTTCCTGTCAACTGTGAGAGGGTCAATTATTCATGGGAGTGTATGTTTAACTGGGGAAAAAAGGGACATTAAATGTGAACATTAACCGAAAACGCCACAGTCAAAGTGAGCGATGGCATTAGGCTACTTTCTTGATGTTAAATAAATAAGTGCATATCAATCAATATATAACCCCTCCAGCGATTAAGTCCAAGGAATGCCTAGTAGTCGATTTTTAGAAACCACTCCTGAGGACGCTGCCCGTTAGCTTTCGGACATTTACGTCTGCTTATAGGTTATTTTAGCTGCTGCTCCGTGCAGACGAAGTGAGGCTTGTCAAGGCCGCAGCAGAATAACGCCAGCTTTGTAATGAATTAAATATTAGAAATCTTAACACAGCAGCCAATAAGAATTATTTGCCTTGTTAAAGCAGCAGAAGACGATGATTAAAATTTCATTGCGTTGCAGTCTTTTTCCCATTTCTGCTTTCAATATATCATTCTAACGTATGAAACGCTGAAGGAACAATGGCACAGGGACTTCATTTGAGGAATGCAAATAGGAAGAGGGGAGGATAGAGCAGTGCTGCGGGGAGAATAAGACCCTGAAATGTTGCTTTAGGCTAAAAGAAATAAAACAGGCTTATACTTGAGTCTAATTTACCAATAAAAGGAAATGTTTGGATTTCGACACACATCAGGCAAACTGAGCTGAGCTCTAAAAATGCATTGGCCAATATTATGTTCATATTTGTCAGATATTCTGAATACATTCCACATATGAACTCAAATTTTGCAAAGAGAGAGAGAGTAAACTAAGCAAACCAGAATATACATGTGATTATAAACAAAATTTGAACTTTCTTTAAAAATATATACATATACGGATTATTATGAGATTGAATGAAAATAAAATTACAAATTAAAATAAATAAATAACCAACCAACCAAACCCACTAATTAAACTCAACCATATTGTTGCTACTAAAAGGATTCCTAATAATAATAATAATAATAATAAATACCACAAGATACAGAAAAATAAACATGGCTATGCAGTAGTTCTGCCCTAGAAAGGCAAGTGTGCATCGACAAACCCTGTATATTACACACATGAGGACAGTGCAAGAGGAAGTATATGGACTTGCATCCTCTGCCCCTTGAGAAAATCTCACCACTGAAACAGAGGAGGCTAATGAAATGGAGATCTATAAATAGCGATGTCATTACAATGAGAGGACCACTCTCCTCCCCTCCCCTCCCACCTGACCCTTTTTGTGCTAATAAGCATTCTGACAGTGATGCAGGTTCTGTTGGACAGCCGTGAGGTCCTGCAACCAGAGTGGTAGCTGTGACCCCAGAAAACCAAATACTTGGACATTACCTCAGTGGGCGATTGTAAAAATTTTGAGACAGAATTGAGTAATGCACATGAATTGTGTAATAACCTGCAAAATTTATAATCATGCCAGAGTTATGTGCAGGTCTACAAGAGTAGTGGAGGTGGAATAATTGTAAGTACTGCACAATTGTAGATTACTCTTCTCCAGATGGTTCTTGAAACCTAAATCTGACCCTTCAGAGGCTCCCAATCATTTTACAGTAACCATTTCTTAATTTCAAGGACTCTCATCCTTATTAGATCTTTGGTCAGTCCAAGGACCCCAATAATGCTTACCCTCATCTACATTTACATCTTTTCCATGCCCTGAATTCACTGTGCCAGTGTGTTTGTCCATGTGTTGTTATGTTTTTAAACTGTTTTATGCTCTATAGAATTACCCGAATCAGTTTTGTGTCTTTCTACCATACATTAACTTCATTTTGAGAAATAGATTGAGAGATATATAGATTATTATTTAAAAAAAAAAAAGTCTAAAACCCCCTACAGTACCTTCATGGGCCTCCAGGGAGTTCTTGGTTGAAAACCCAGGCTTAATTTTAGAGCCATGTTGAACGTAAATCAGTGTAACACAATACTGAGAATAATTTCAAGAGAAAAAACGGCTTTATTTCCATTACTGGATGTAGTACCACTGCTTGCAATATCAAAAATATCTATATAAAACTGCACACAATAGCCCATGAACCTAGTGTCAATAACAAATGGGACCCGTGTTAGATGGCGGCGTATGAATTGAGTTACACAAATATCATATCAGAACGTTTGGCCAACGTTAGCATTGCTCATCGCATCACAGTTTGCTCCGTATGCGACACAAACACTGCTGTGGGTGGATGGGTGTTTCACAGCTTTTACGCCCTGGTGACAAAATTATTGATGACAACGCATCACAAATTGCACTTATTTCATATACAGATGACAAGGAGAGAGGGGGGGGGATGTAAAATATTAAAACAGCAGCGCCGAGTGGGAACATTTACTTTTTTTAAATGAAAATTTAATGTTTCAATACAGAGCACAATTTAGTTAAACGGCAAAGGATAGCTGACAATTCAAAGGTGATGTGAGATTCATCAGAGGTTTGTGCCAGCCGCAGCATCTGAGGAACGCATGTGTATGTATATATAAGGCATTTATGTGACACCGGTTAAGGTGTAGGTCAAGCATCAAGGGGGGAAAAAAACTGTCAAAAAAAATAATAATAATTCATTATATAGCATATTGAATTAGTGAAGTTTTTTTATAAGACAAAATAAAACTATGAGTCAAAAGTGGCTGTGGAAATCCTGCTCTGATTGGCCATGAGTTTCAAAAGATTTTTATCAGCTATTTCATGTCCACTTCCTCATATACAGGCTACAGGAGCAATCTGAAGTCAGAGATAATTAAATGAAACATGAGCTCATCTTAGACTGGGTAGGGGTTGTCAGTGTGTGTGTCTGTGTGTGTGTGTGCGTTGAGGAATCAAGAGGCAATTTATGAATAAGACAAGCAAAATAAAGGCAATGTCACTAACAGCCGTACAGATTCTGGGAAGGTAAACATTCTCTCTCCTAATGCACAGACCGCATACTGAGAAACACTGCAGTGGATTATTAAAGTCACACTTTCTATCAAGACACTATGCCTTTTATTAAGCCCAAAGGAGAATGAGATTCACGATCACTGAAAAAGTCTGAGGGTTAGCTGTAGCTCTAGACACAATGAGCCTTGGTGCTCATGAGGGAAAAACTGATTTGAATCTAACCTGCAACATGTCCTGTTTTCAATTCCTTGAATGTCTCTCAATAAAAACACAACGCAGAGCCATTCCAATGGCATTTTTTTTCCATATAAGAAACCAGCTCTGCTACTCCTAAAGGTCTATTTGCATGTATATTCGGAACAATTCCTAATAAACCTGCCAAAATGTTATGCCATAAAAGGCTTATTTGCATAGCTAATGTGCTACACAAAACGTAAACAAAAAAAGCAACTATGGATCGTTTTTTTCACAAAACCTCAGACAAAGACTATGGTGGATAAGTACAGTGAGAAATCATACTGATGTGAATATTTACATTTGTGCATAGAAGCATTATTTGTGCAGCAAAGCCTTTGCCATAAACAACAAGAAGTAGATTAACCTCATATATGTAAAAATATGTCTGAAAAGATAGAGTGGGAACATTTGTTCGAAAAAAAAAAAAAGACAAATGCTCAAAGCGTGTGCAACCTTGTGATTACGGATTTCCTCTTCTCCTTTTTTTGCATTCTTTTTTACCTCTCACCAGCCTGACATCCACCCGTACCCTCTCTCTTTCTTTTGTTAATTCCTTCATCTGCTTTATCTTTTCCATACCCACCTTCTACAGGAAAAAAGCAAAGGGTTTCACAGCACTGTAAGGAAGATAGCAGTCACTCTTCCTCGATTTCAAACGTAAACTCTAGTAATGGAAAGAAACAGAGAAAGAGAGAGAAGGATAGAGAGATATAGAGAGAGAGAGCGAGAGGCCACGGCATTCAGGAGTCCAGGCGCCCTGCTGAGCAGAAGCCATTCTGCCTTACACTATCTTGTCACTGCAGACGCATCGCTGGGGCAGACGGGAACAAAAAGCAGCCCAAAGTCAATTGTCTCCACTGCTGAATGGCTTTCTATTGCAGGCTGCATACATTTACTCAGGCATTCGCCAAAAAAAAAAAGCTTTTGCTATTGTAACTAAAGGCGAGAGTGGATGACGACGCTCACTAATATTTACTTTGGATCATAATGACCGGGCTCATGATGATGTCATAAAGAGACTGAGACGCACGGCTTCCCACCTACACAAATATGGATCACAAGCCAGAGTCAATTTTTCATAGTTTCATGGTTAAGTGCTCCTTTGTTATTTCGTAATTAGCAAACAATTAATGAGTATGTTCTCTCATTAATTAATAATCTGTAATTATGGAGTATTAAAATAAGCCGTCACATTTATAATAATCCAATCAATTGATATTGAAAATATGACTTTCATATTATTTTACCTCATGTTATTTAAAAATAGAAAATAAATAGCAAAAAATATATATAACAATAACAATTCAAGTAATAACAACAATAACCAAGCAGATGTCAAATTAACTTCGGGCTAGATTTAGTTGGCTCATTACCGCTTTGTCGGGGCGCCTCAAAATGAATGGTCCCCGAGGGTTTAAGAAACGCTTACTCTAGAAATCCTTGCATTCCATTTTTTCAAGGTAATGCTTTTAGCCGGCCTCGCATGTGGTTAATTACGATGCTGCCTACAAATTAATTCAGCCGGTTCAGAGTGCACAAAGAAGGGTCTTGCCGCGGATGCACAAATAACAACACACAATTCTTTGCTGAAAAATAGTGTGTGCATGTGTATGTGTGTGAGTGTGTGTGTGTGTATGTGTGTGTGTGAGGAGAACAGCGCAGCGGGGGCCACACTGCCGGCTTCCTGCAGTCTCTCCTCCAGACCTCCCGTTTCTGAACTTGATGAGTCAAAGGTCAGAAAAACAACAAGTCAATAGGCAGGCGGCCGCCGCCGAGGCAGCAAACAAGAGAAGAGGAGAGAAACCGAGAGAGAAAGAGGAGCCTATGATTTTGGTCCTGTAATAGTTTTCTGTAATCTCTCTGTATTGATTAAACCTCACTTCAGAAAGGAGTGTTGCTTCGGAGCACACCTAACCCCCCCTTCCTTTCTTTCTCTCTTTCCTGGTCAGAAATGCCATATGGAGGTAATCTTTCACCTTTGTTATTCCTCGCTGCTCCCGCTGCATCTGCCACTGCTGCCGCCAGCTCTGCTCTCTACCGGCGGAGAGAAAGCAAACAACCCAAACACACACACACACACACACACTCTGTCTGATTAGCACACAGTCAACCCAGCAGAGGTCTTCCTCAATTCGCTGCTCCACTTCTGTATTCCCTCTCGAAACAAACTAGACAAGTTTATTCTCTACACGTTAAGGCTTTTTTCACCCTTTGTGCTGGGATTTCTCGATCCCTGTGGCCTAGACACATTATATGTTAATGCCACCACAGAAATTGAACAAAAATAATCTGATTTGTTAATTCTGCCACCCAATAAACTGGCCCGAACAGGTTAGCAGCAGTGGGTGACATTGTTATAAAGGTGTTATAATGATTATGCAAAAAAAAAACGTGGAAAAAAATAGCAGTGAATGCCACACACTTAAGAGTTCTTGGAAAATCAGATCCCTAAAAAAATGAAAAGGGAGAGAGGGAGGGTAAAAAGACGAGAAAAAAAACAGCATCTGCTAACAAAAAAAATGATTTTCAAGCATTCTGCCACATTCCCTTCATTTGATTCATTTAAATGCAAAAGCGAGAGAAAGTGGAAGGGAAGAAAAAAAAACAAACCCCTCCTGCTAAAAACACTCAATTTACTGACAGGCAAATGACTTCACGCTGCCACTTAATCTCATTTCTTGCATAATGCCCTCTAATTAGCATATCAAAGTGAATTAATACTTCTAGGGCATTAGCAATGGGGAAATCTACTCAGGGCCTCCAGTAGCAGTTAGTGGAGTGCCAAGAAAGCTCCCCAACACTACAGACAGCTTTGCATTGCAAAACGCTTCTATCCATTTATCCGCCATGTATGTATCTCTCTCCTCTCCTCCTCCACCCACCCTCTCTCTCTCACATCATCTTGCCCAGCCACTCTTTGAAAAAGAGAAAGAAAGACATTTTTTTCATGCCGATTCTCCGCAGTGCCCCGGGGATCCCAAAAACAACTCAAACCTATCAGCCCGACAAGACTTTGAATTTGCGGTAATCTGTGGTTAATCTGACAATTAACTCGGCACGTTTTTGTACTCTTCAACGTGACGGTTGTCATTCACAACCTTCGAAATGAGAGATAAGAGAGAACCAGAGGCTCTCCACACATCTACATATCACAGTTCCAGGGCGTATAAATGCGTACATCCCTGACATTCTCACAGTCAAGGCAAAGGTACACACTCATGCATCCCGAAGTCACACACATCATCTCTGTTCGCTCGCTCTACAAACAGATGTACATACACAGCTTTTCCTTCTCACTGTTTACATAGTTACAGTACAAACACTTCAGGTTTGATTTACCCCTTTTCGCCTTTAAGCCCCCTTTGCTTCAGATCCAAAAGCAACAATGAATGTTTCATCTTTTCAAAGCTCTGTTCTCTGCTGCGATTCACAAATACAAGGCCAAGAAATCTCTCCGATTGGAACTTATTCATACATCAGCACTGGCAGTTGTTAGCATTTTCTCTTACTGTATAAAGAGAGATACATTTAGCAGTGACTGCATGACATAAACTGTACAATATCAACAATAAGTTCAACGATGAAACCTACTATTAACAAAAAATAACTATTAAATGAGTTGTGATGCAAAGTTTTGTTATTTTCTTTAGTAATAAAAATGATCCACACATAACAAATTATATCTCCATAGCAGTCGTACACTGACAGGACATGTCCGACACGGACAACAAGTTGCAGAGACTGCAAGCGCCAATTGTGCACGCATCATCCAATAACTTTCAGGAACTTAATCATGTCGTATTTTTCCATTTTCACATATATCCTCTCACTGCAACGGCATCAAACCCTGACAACAACCTCCCAACTCTCATTTCTTCTATGCATCTGTTGAATACGATAAGCAAAATACATACTGCTTTGACACAACGTGTTGACTAGGTATGTGTGTGGTGCGTTAAAGGGGGAAAAAAAGCCTCACCGAAGAGGTGTTTGGATGAAAAAACAACAACAACAACAACAAGGAGTAGCATGCTTATCAGAGAAAGTGTCTCTTATCATTCTGATGAGACAATGTCCTTCAATGGACTTGTGGAAGAGAGCGAGAGAGAGAGAGAGAAAAAAAAAAACAAAGTCTCGCACTGAGGGAGGGGAAAAAACAGCTTTCCTACCTTCATACTATAGCAGGAAAATGTAAGTACTGGTTGTCCTACACTTTCTATTTTAAGAAATAATTTAATCATTTTAACAATCCGTTCCTGTGATATTATAAAACAGAGCGGGAAACAATAAAAAGTAAACATATGTACAGAGTAAGAAGATATCATGCTTGTGTTCACTTAAGTTAATAAACAAATTAGCAGAGTGAAGCTTGTTAGGAAATTAGTCCGGATGCGTTAAGAAGGCGGAAAAAAAAAAGAAACCATTCAAACAGGCAGCGTCAAAGGGATTAACCGAGATTACAGCAACTGAGCTAGTAAACAAGCTCATTTAAATAATTAGCATACTTAGGGACTCTACTCTTTATGCATATTTAATTAGAGCTATAATGTAATAAGGGACATAGCTGTATTAAATGTAACATGATAGGTGCACATAGAAGCACAGTCAACAGCTGGAAGTGGATTTATAATAATGAGAATACATGTACAATGTAAAAATGCTACATATGTGCTTACATTTAACTGTATTTGCAATGCAAAAATTTTAAAGAAATGTGCTCACCTACATATCACACAATCCACTACAAGCTAAAGTTTTATGGGATAATATAAAACACACACAAACATATATATATGAAATTTTATATGTAATAATATTATTTAAAATCACCTTGCATCAGATCACACAATATAAATTTCCTCGCTCTCCTTGCCATCTTTTCTTGAGACACAACAGCAACAGTACACATTCAGCTACTGCTTACATTAACAGTTACATTAAGATAGAGCTACAGCATTCAGTAATCAATTTCTTTCTTTTTTTCTTTTTTGCTCCTCGTTCTATCTGTTCCTGGACTGGCATAAAGAACGTCTCAAGCAGACCGGGCAGTGGAGCAGGGCCTTGCCCTCCTGCAGTTGAGACCTCCAACAGCCGAGAAGTTCATTAAGTTTTATGATCTTCCTACAGTCACTTCTGCTTATAAGCCACACAAAGGCCACAAATCTGGCAAAGCACTATTCTGCCTATACAACCACACAGAGATGAGATAGACACATGATATTCAAATGCATTTATCATAGTTCAAACCCTATATTATATAAGCTCTATGTGAAATGACTCTTTCCTTTTCAAAAAATAAATTAATCGTTTGTGAACCTATATATAAAGTTCATGCATATAGATATGATAGAGTTGAAGAAAAAAAAACAGCACTAAAATAACATTCTTATTTCATCATGGTATTTAAAATAATTTTCTAAACATTAAAAGTAAAGAAAAAAGTTCTTAGTCTAATTCAGTGCGTTTGCCATTGTGTTTTGGGCTCACCTTACGGATTTCGCTCTGCTATTCTCCTTCCGTATTATCCAGAAATACATACTGCACATTCCTGGTAAAACCCCCTTATCTAGGGGTCTCTCTGGATTCTGCATATCTGGTTATGTGGTCATTCTCTCTTTGTACCTGCATGACTGCAGAACGCGCGCGCCTTTGCGCACATCACGCGCGTGTTAACCGTCGCAGCATAAAGGAAAACTGCACATTAAATTGCATCCACTAAGCTACTGGACGTACTGAACCGATTCTGCTTCAACGGGAGCTGATTTCTCCCTCAAAGAAAAAAAAAACTATCTTTTGTGAGACAGTGACATATGCTAATGTTCCGTGTCATTGGGGCAGGCGGTATAGCCTTGGTAACGCACGTGCTGAATTGATGTTGTATCTGTCATTGGACTTCATTTACAGTGCGCGCGCGACACACCATTTCAGAGGTGCTTGAGTGTCAGAAAAAGTGAGGATAGAATATTTCTGCTTGGTATAGACATGCAAAAAATAATTCTCAATTTTTCTAACACACTTCTAATTTCATTTTGAAAGTAAAATATTGCACAATAACGTGCACAATAACGTGCGTTTGTACTTCTGCCGCAAAAAATATTTCATAAAAGGACCCTAAATAGAGTTAGTAAGTCAATAAAAGTAAGCTTGCCACTCAGGGTCAACGTTTTATTTTAGTCAAATACAGAAATTTACAAAAAAACAAAAAAGTATAAGATCTCCATCAATGGTCAGTAAGTCATACACTGTAAATAATAATTATAATATTCAATGACTGAATCAAATTAAATTTTTAAAGAGGTGCAAAAGTGACAACCTGCAGTTCATGACCCTTTTTCTACCACTTTGCATTCAATTACTGATAAAGGAAATGAAGATGAAACTCTAAACAGGCATAAAATAGAGCATAAACTGCATAAATTATCATGGCAATATAAAGCAAAATTGCTTTATAACAATGAAAACATTTTCCAATGTAAACTATGTCATCTAAATATTTTTTTTACAAGTTAGGCTCACAACAAAACTAATAATAAATGACATATCGATCACTCCTGGTCATAAGTCGGTTTTAACACAACAATAACGCACCACAACGCCAAGCGTCTGCACGTGTCGGTGAGCGGTGTATAACCTTCACAGCGCTGGCGTCTTTCATAATAAAACGGGGGCAATAATTAACTGCAGGACCGCAGATACTGCCAATAATTATCCAGTAAATTGCTCGCATAATTAGGCAGAGGAGCGCAGGAATTGGACCGCGCTCCGAACCACGAACACGCGTAAACGCTCACCGCTTCCAGTGCTACAGTTAAGCAAAACCAGCTTGATATACAACACCAACACCGCACAAAACACATCCTCAATGACAAATGCTGGGTTCCCGAAGATGCATAATTGTCTAGCAATTCAGCAACAGTGGGTCTTGGAAGATTAAATGGACGGTGGGAGACTAGCGCGCTGTAAACAAGGGAACTGCCGAGGTGCCTCTCTCACACAAGCCCCCAAAAGAAGGCGCTCAGTTCAGCCTCACGATGCAACGCGGAGGGGGGGAAGCTCATCATCGTTTATTTCGCACTCTTATGCTGATACATCCAATTATGACTATTCATTTTCAGAAGTGAGATGTGGAGAAATGTGGATGCTGGTTGTGGCTTGGTACAACTGGACTGGACTCGCTGACGAGCAAATAAAAAAAAAACCAGTAAAGATGGCGGTGTCTGAAGGATTAGTGGCATTGTACTGTTGCTTTTTTCTTCTTGAGATGTCAGTGCGTAATTTGGCGTTTTTGTTAGGGTATGCATTATCTTACCTGTTTTCTCTTTGATCTCGCAGAGCACACTGAAGAGGGCTGGCTTCATTCTGTGACAGTTGAGCCCATGTTTCCTGTGCCATTTGGGAGCAAGAGACGAGATTGATATATAGTCACTTAAAACTCATAATTCCGTCGCATTAAAACTTTATAAGACATCAAGCCTCGAGTTTAAATTTGCCCTCAAACTGCATTAGTTTGATAGTGATGATAGAAGCATAGAGGCTTTACTCGGCACAAAAGTTCAAAACAAGGCTAGGTAAAATTACTAATATTTCTCAACAAAGTTTTTTGCAGTTGCTATAAGGGCTGTGGAAGTGTCAAGGCCTTAGTTCAGAAGTAGTAACGTGTGATGCAGAAACTTTTAATGAGATGCAGTACTTTACCTGTGTGTCATTGTCAATGTGAAAGAGAGAGGCTATTTGTAATATTTCAATAGTTTAGTGAACAGTAACTGATATTTTGTTTTAAACTTTACAACTTTGATTTGAAACTCAGAAATGGCCACCTGGATTTCAGATGCAAACGTGACTCTCTGTGCTTTGCTATGGTAACATTTGTGAAAATTACTGTTGGGATAAGAGTGGACAATTCTGTAGAATAAAAGTTAGCAATTGTGACGTGTAAATGTAAGCACTATACGCTATCGTATATGAATGAGAAATAAAACGAGAGAACATAGAAATACTTTCTGGACAAAACAATGGAAACGTTTATATCAACAAAATGCACCAACTTTGCTTGCGCCTCGTCCAGGCTTTGGTCGGTGATGGTCATGATCTGATGCAGAATGTCACCGATGTCTTGTTTTCTTCCATCCCCATCGGATCCGTCGTGTCCATGAGGAGGCGGCAGAGCCATGCCTCCCTGTACCGAGTGACCAGCCAGGTTGACACCGCCGAGAGCCTGCATGATCCGGGCTTGCTCGTCCATAGTCCGCCGCAACACAATCAATGCGCTCGTGCTCAGTCACTGAGATGGGTGAAATAAACTCGGAGAATGCACATGCAAAAACAACTTGATTATTTCATGTGCGGTGTTTAACGGGTCGCTATCGTGCACAAAATATTGACCGTGAAGCAACGCGGCAAATACAATAAATCGCTGGATGAAATATAGTGGAATTGATGTCCCAGGAATCACTTTATGGAAAAGATTTAAATCGTCTTTGATCCTCCTGTATGAATGTCCATTGGAGAAAAATTAGCGATGATATTTCTTGTCTATTATTGAAGTAAACTTCAGCTTTCAGGTGACAGCGGCTGCCCGTTCAATCCTGTCCGAATCTTCATGCCAATTTGTCTTTTTCTTTGAAGAGCTGGGGTCCTTTGCAGATGTCTGGAATTCTTCTTAGGATAATTTCGCCTTGTGCACTTCTTGGAAACTTGGACAAATCCGTAGTATTACAAAGAGTTGCAAACAAAACATCCCATGCCTCTGACGGAAAGTGATAATTAATCAAAATTAATGATTATGTAATTAAAAAGAAGCACGCCGAGTGTGAACAACGGGCAAAATATTGCCTTTTTAAAAGATTTTTTTCTCTCTCTCTCTCCAAAAATAAAATATAAGAAAATAAAAGAAGCCGAGGGAAATGAATTAAACCATCAGCACCGGCGACCACAGCTATAAAGATTGTAGGAAAAAAATATAAAAATGTATAAAAAAGTTTTCTCACTTTCAGTAGGGAAAATAGAAAAACTGGCGAAAAAATTAATCACGCGCCATAAAGCGATGCGCAAAAATATCTGCTGGCGGAAATTTATGAGTCGAGCGCGCGGGCTGTGTGTGCTTTATGTTGTTTGATGGCAGCGGTAGTGAGCGATTGACAATGTGCCAATGCCATTCACTCAGTGCGGACGTGTCAGAGAAGAAAAAAAGATACAAAATCGACATCAAAATGCACGCTCCGCCCTGCAGAGGAGGGGTCTTAGATTCTTGTCACTTCTCGCCGAAGCCCCCGAAAACAAAATGCCAGTTAGCTACTAATGATACTGCTGGTGATGATAATGATGAGACCAGAACATCAAATCAACAGCGTTTAAGTCTCCACTTTACGCGTGCCTCATTTAAAAGCGCGCCCGTGTATTGAGATGCCGTTACATTATAACCATTTCCAATAAAACAAACAAAAGGTCGGAGTTTTATATTGTCTGATTCAAACTAATAATGAATTGCACGGGCCCCCTCGCTTCCTTACACCATAGTATGGTCGCCTCCAACAAGCCGTGCTTGCAGGGGCAGGAAAGCAGAGGACATGTTTATAATATTGGAAATAGACGGCGAGAACCAATCAGCGAAGAGTCCGTCTTTGAGTGGCGGCCCGAAGGGCCAATGAGCGACGCCCGCTGACCACGAACGCCCGCCTTCAGAGCTCAATACCTTTGCTACGGTTGTACAGAGAGATATCAACTTCTGATTGGCCGTTGCCAAGGGTGACATCTACTGCAAAAGCAGGCGGCGCTGCGCAGCGCTCCTCGGCAGTTGCTATGGTAGCAGACTGCTCGGTGGGCTTGGAGCAAAGAGACACACTGAAACATATCTGCGCCTTCCTCCGGCTGCCTCGATTCTTACGTACGCCTTGCTAAACCCACTGTGGCTTTCCCGCCAAACCACTGTATTTCCGATTCCAAATCACTACATTTCATGTACTGGCGTAGTTGCGCTTTAAAATAGGCTCCTCGTCTTTTGTTCGACGACTTACACCTAAAGCATTTTGTTTTTTGTTCGTGTGCTGAGGTAAATAAGAGCAGTTCACAGACCGAAAGTGGCTCCAGAGGAAAAATACACATGTGCCAGCTTCACTACACAGATTTGCGTTCTTTGATGATGTATATATTTGACCAAAAATATTTTTATATCGTTACGAAAAACTTTAATATCTACTTCTTATAATACACTTAATTTTTTATCTATTTTATTAACATATTGTAATGAATAATTTATATTTGCTGAGGCTAAAAGAATGTGTGACACTGCTTATGTAGACAAACACTTTCATGATTTCATTTTATTTGTGACTGAAAAGCAAAAAAATCTTACATTGAAACCATGTATGTTGTCTATGTACCTACAGGTTAATATTCATTATGAAATCCTCTGGTGCCATAGTTGAGGTAATGCACTTCAGCAGGGTTGCACTTCTGACATGACAGCCTCTGATGTGATGGGACTAATTACCAAGAATCAGAGACACATACAGAGGAAACAGAGCTGTTAATTTTTGCACAGCAAGAAAGTCAATCAGACGCCCTTCCAAAGGCACCAACGTGATGCTACACTGAGAATTTGTGAAAACTGGCACCAGAAAGTCCCGTTCCATAGTGCATGAACTGACGGAAGGCCCTGTGGACTGCCTCCATCACTGACACACTCAACACGGGAAATTAACACAGGCTAATTAAAGAGCGAATAATCAGATATGCAGAAAATCAAAACTTCCTCTGGGATGATCCAGTTGAGGATAAACAATGCGAAAAGCACAGAAGAATCTGTCAGCGTGTCTAGAGCTTTAAGAGCTTCGTGATATTCAATACATAACATTTTTTGATACCAGTCCATCACATTTTTTTTTTGTTTGTTTTTTTTTTTAATGTAAGAACATATAAAAAGAGGTGTATAGGGGAAACCGGGGCGTGTTGTACACAGACTGTGATTTTAAAAGATAATTTTCACCAATTAGAAATGGGCTCGTACACACCACACCCCCACTTCTGAGGTAATTTGAAGCAATAATTTCATGTCTGGTGTATAATTTGACTTGTGATTGTTAATGAGTGTTACGTGACAGAACTGGTACGATCTGAATCAGCGGTTTATATAGTTTAATTTGATAAATTACATCCACAGAAGTTTTTCATCTATTTTTAAAAATTGTGTCTGAACGGATGGCCAAGGTTGTAAACCTCTTTTCCAAAGTACTCATAGATTTTGCATAAAAGGAAAATGGGGAAGGGTATTCTATATATTCACCAAAATAAGTAAACACACATTTACTAATGGAGCCTTTAGTTTTTTTAATGCACGGGACATTCCATCGACTTCTATTGGTTTTTACATACAGATATAAAAAGGGTTTGTCAGATTTAGCTCACTTCTGGACACAAACTGTCCCCAAAATATGGTTAAGTATATATACACACAATGCTGGGCAGATTACTTGCAAATTGTAGTCAGTTACTGATTACAAATTACATTACTAAAATTGTAGTAACAATCTAGATTACTCATTTTAGATAATACTTGAAAAAAATAGCTAAATCATCAATTTGTGCCATATTGATATATTACACACACACACACGCAAAATTTCATTCTTTGTTATCAACATGAAATGCATTATGCATCCCAGTGTTTCTCAAGATGGGATTAATGAAAGAACTGCAGGGAGATTGTGAGTTGATGAAAAGCTAATGATTGATTAAATCATAAAAATGTCAAATTAAAATGAATAAATTATTTCAAAATAAAAAATATTAATTAAATAATTAAAATTAAATACAATTATGAATAATCATTTGCCAATGTGTGAATATGTAATGATGTAATCTATAAAAAAGTAACTGTAATCTGAGTATGAGCATTTAAAAACATAATATAATCTAATTACAAGTACAAATCTGATTATGCAATCCAGATTACATGTAATTAGTTACTTCCCAGCACTACACACACACAGCTTATGTTTTATGTATTTGTTTAGAATTGTTTGGCAGTTTCAATCAATTCGTGCAAGTTTGCAATTCTTAATCTACTATTTTTATTTGTAACATAAATATGGAAACATTATAGCAACATTTGAGATACATCTCCAATCACGTCCAGTAATTAAACATGATATTAAGGCGATTTCGGCTAAACACACAGCATGATTTTGTTCTATTATAGTTTGATAGTTTTAATACACAAACACTGGCTTCTGATTTACACATATCGTCCCGAACAATACGAATCAAACAGTAGAATTTATAGTGGCATATTTACTTCAACTCTTGTGTATGAATTGGTGTTCAGAGCAATTGATTCAATTCTTCGGGTGCAATAAGTGGGTGATATATTAGTCATGGATCATGTTAACACAGTTACTGGATCCTGAGCAAGAATAATGAGCTCACCTTTAATTAACCATTTCACACATATCACAGAGTAAGACAACATGCCACAAGCCCTGTAATTCAATTGTTTTGGCTGCGACTGAGTGCATGTGTGTGTGTGTGTGTGTATCACGCTGAGTTTCACCGTCATTTTTTATATAGTCGTTGTCATTTTTATTATCAGCGTCTAAACGAACTGGATTGACTATAGCATGTGCGGCTGACAGATTATGGATTTTTAAAATCACAAACATCTAATAATCACAGAACGATGCTGTAACACAACATCTGTGCTTATAAAGCACGTCACACGAATTTAAGCAACATAACATTTAGAAGTCGTCGAAGTTAAGAAGGAGACAAGACACGCTCGCTCTATCGTTCTTTTTAGCAAGCTGTGTGGCTCGGCTCTTTCATATTCACTTGACCTTGAAGTATCAGCCCAGCACACTCCTGAGTTTAGTGAATGGAAGTCCCAGACCCACTGCATTTATCACTGAAATACTGTGCTGTCAGGTGGCTCTGTATACCTGTCATAGAGGGCTCAAAGGAACAGCTCCAGATCCTCTCCTCCACAACACCGCATGATTCTTCATTGCCTTACGTTGCATGCCTTTCCACCATTGTTTTCAGCCATATGTCAACATAATTCATTTTCCCCAAGTATGACAGCAAATCTTTTGGTGGGAGGGGGAAAAAAAGACACTTCAGCTTATTGTGGTCATGATGCCATGCTTACATAATGACATAAACGCAATTTCTATTATTGGATGTTTACTGCCCACTTCCTTCAACCGACCTGAAAAGTGAATTTATGGAGAACGAGTAATGAAATCATAATTCAACAGCAGTTTGGATCATGTGAACATTTAAACAAGAGAATGCTGAAAATCGTGCAATGCAGTACGCCTGTGAGCAGAGAGTCTTGAAAATATCAGCTGAAGTTTCTCCCAAATATGGCCACGGTAACCTCGCTGTTGTCAGTGGTAACTGCTGATATTATTGCTCTTGGACAGAAGCCCACCGTTCATGATTATTTTCACTAATGAGCACACCGGGGTTTTTTTCCTAGCCATACAAGTTTTCATCCCAAGTGGTTACAATTGAAAGATTAGAAAATGAAAAGAATATTTTATATATATATATATATATATTGTATATGCAGAGCTGGGTAGTAACTGATTACATGTAATCAGTTACTATTTGTGGATTACATAATAGGATTCCAAAAATGAAGTACTTGTAATTTGACATTTTAACATTTCAAAATACTCGTAATGAGACTACAGTTACTTTTTTATTGATGACATGATTACATGTTATTCCCACAATGGCAGTAAATTATTCAAAATTCATTGATTCTCCCCACTATTTCTTTTTTATACTTTAAATTTTTCTTTCTAAAAAAGCCTACAGCTTATATTATAGATTCATTTTGGCATTTATCATGGGGGAAAAAAAAGTTTCAGATTAGAGTTATGTAATCATGTAAGTCATAATATAATAAAACACTAATGGGTAACGCTTTATTTCAGTGGTCCACTTTAGACATTCTACTAACAACAAGTAACTTTGCAACTACATGTCAACTCTCATTAGAGTATTAGGAGACTGTCTGCTTAATATCTGCTAACTACTTTGATGCTCCCCAACAGACATTCTACTGACTATAAGTAACTTTGCAAGAACTTATTCAGTAACCTGAACCCTAACACCTAACCCTAAAGGAACAGTCTACTAATACGGAGAGTTGGCATGTAGTTGCAAAGTTACTTATAGTTAGTAGAATGTCTAAGGTGGGCCATCAAAATAAAGTGAAACCTAAAATATTATAAAATGCATGAGAAAAAAGTTTTAAAAAAAACTAATATTTATCTGTAAATTTGTTAACTACATTATCATTTTAAGAATGGAGAAAAAACCAAGCACATACAACATAGCTTCCATTTATCCCTTCAATATTTAATGAATACTTAATTATTTATAGCTTATTTATGCATATGGGGTGCTAATTAGTCATAAGATCATTCTTCTCTGACAGGTTTAATTGACAGTCTCAAAACAAATAGCCCCTGTCTCATAACATACACATAATTTCCAAGAGAATTAAGTTTTTGAAAACTGAACAGGCTGTCACCTTACTTTTTTTATTTTATTTATTTATTTATTTATTTTGTAGTGACAGCCAAAAAGGGGCCCACAGGTGTCTCAGAAAGCAGTGACTGTGTTGTCATAATTCATTTAGGCATCCTTCTGCAAAGCCATAATTACCTAATTAGCTTGTTAATTAGGAGATTAGCATTTACTGATAGAGTGGCTTGTTTAGTGAGGGGTGGAGTGGAGTTCCAGTGGAGTAAGTTACGAACGTGTTGCCTTAAAGTGCCTCCCAAGTCATTTTACTCTCTATTCGGGTCAGAGATTGGAAGCTTTGATGGAAAGATAGTAACGGTATTTTAAAGTTATGCAAATGAATGGTTTGAGCATCCTCCTTACTGATAAAATAAGCTTAAATTTCTGTTATATATATATATATATATATATATATATATATATATGAGAGGATTTAACAATAAACACATTATGCTGCAATTGCTTTTTTTCTTTCATTTTACCGTCAAATAGCCTAAGAAACACAAACATACCTTTGCAAAGTGTTTAAGATTCCAAACGAACTGCTGAGCATTGCTCTCTGTCCAATTGTCCAGGTTACAGCACAAGAAGTCTAGCAACTCAATAGTCTCTCGTCTATATGTCGCCAAGTCATGTCCTGTTGCTGAGGAAGATTGGAGGAAATGACTTGAACGGACAGTGCCAGAGACGTTACTAACTATGTTAGCACCAGTCTCTTATCTAGTTTATGTGTTTGTTTATTCATTTACCGATATTCACTGCATGCAGGTCATACATCAATGTTACCATCAGGCATGCTTTATGTTTAAGAAGGTCGGTGTTGGGCTGTAAATAACTAAAAGTAGAGAAACTGCTAAATAAAGTGATGTTTTTCAGTAGTGTAAGAGTATCTCAGCAACTTTTTTGAACAAGTAATGATGTAACGACTAAAAGATACATGACTATTTCTTAAGTCATATTTATCGTACATGCAGCCTTCAAACATGCTCTCCTAAATTGTGCTCTTTTTCGCATGTAGGATTGGGAAGTCTGATTCATTTAAATGAATCAGTTCACTTTGAATGGCTCATGTGAATCAAGCAGTTCAAATAAATTATTCACAGATTTATTTAATTCATTCCCATATAAAAAAAAAATTATTTGTATATATCAAGTTAAACATTCACTTACATGTTTCTGACTTTGTAATATAAATTAAAGTATGTCAAGTTTCATTTGTTGTATTTAGTGTAATGCTGTAGTGGTTACCCTAATTGAGATCCTTAGCACTTGAGTTTTATGGTTTAATAAATTATACTGGAATTGCAGAAAGACATACCCACACACACTAGATATGTGCCGTCATACGGTAATATGATCACGATAATGAACATGCATGGACGGTATTGTTATCGTGGCCACTTTAAAATACAGTGAATTATTATTTATTACGAATTATTCAAATTTTTAGAATGCATTTTAAGAATACTTTTCCATCAACCGGATAAAATGTCGCACACATGTATGCGCACACGGGCACATGCCGCACACAGTTCAAATAGTATTTATTATACATATAAAATTAGCATTTAATTACTTTTAGTAGCTAGTAATGCAACTACATTTTAAAAGTGATGTGAAAATGTGCTTAAAATAAATCAATATTTTGAAGAAAAAAATAGTATGTGCTCTAATGTGTTTGAAAATAGCAAGTTATGAAGATATTGTTATGTTCCTACTACTTTAAAATATTAGCAGTTTGTAACTTGCGTACAATTTCAAAGTAGCTGTAGTAACTGTGTTTCGAATCAAATATTAGATTTTAGAAAAAAAAACATTTTCTACTAGTCTTACACACTGTGATGTGATTTTAAGAGTAGTTTAGATAATGTTACAGCTTTGTTTTTTCACTTTCTTTTTATGTTGAAACAGGCAAAATTGTTATCCAACTGAATGTAATTTTCATAATTATGTCTTATTATGTTTTTGGGGTTTTCTAAGGGCGAAAGAAAATTAAAGCATTAATTCTATTTTTACAGTTCTGGTCTATGTATGTCCCCATAGCTAAAGCTGTTCGCCCAGAAGACATCCCCTTCATTCAATCAAAGCTGCTCTGTCTCTCTCACAGGCTAGCTTGATAAATATGAGGGAAATATTGTGTCTGCCAGGGCATGTTGTTAACTCTCCCCCCACAGTCATTAACTCATTTCAAGTGCAATCATAGAGTGGGAGGTAAATTAACAAACCATTAAAAATGTTATAAATGCACAATTAGCATGCCAACATTTACAGGACACATTCATGGAGCTGCAATAATTTTTGATTGGGCGGTTCCAATTCATCCCCCCTCTGTTTGTCTGTCTGCCTGTCTCGCCCCCACTCTTTTTTTCAGCCTCTCTCTCTCTCTGACCGTCGGTCTCTACAGACATTTTGGTCTGGTGCCTGTTTGGCGAAGAAATTGAAGGAATGAGGCCTGATTTAATAGGTCATTGGTGGTGAACATCCACCTCTTACGTCATAGAGCAGAAGAAAAGGCAGAAAATGAGAGGAAAGGGAAAAAATATGAGAGACATGGAGGGCTTTTTCCCTCTATCTTCCCTTTCTCATTTGCTACATTATGAGTTGTGTTGGTTGGATGAATTACGTGCCTGTTTGTAACAGTCTAATAGTAAGGATGATGATACAGCAGAGGGCAGCCTGCATGAGGCACCGCAGAACCTGGAGAATCTCTTTCTCAGCTTCCTGGGTCGATTGTAATAGGGTCATTAGCTAGTCTGGATCATATTTTAACATTTAGCCCCAGGTTATTGCATGTAACTTGCTTGATGGCCTCTGATATGAGATTACTGCTAAATCGATGAGCTAATGAAACCATAATGGTGTATTTCAATCAAATATCAAATGAATGTTTTTTATAAAGTATCGCTTCGTTTTGACAGGTTAGTAACAATGTCCTGTTAAAAAGAAATAGGCCCCTCAGGTTGTAAAAGAAGATCTTTGACATTTCTTAAATCATCGAAGAGAGCCTGATAAAAACGTTAGCGTGCGTTTCGGAGTGGAGAGTGTTCAGTCTCGACGTTACTGTGTTTGACAGCGGATTAAAATTCATTAAAAAATATAATTAGGCAATTATAATATTACCTGCACCTCCGTTTCATAAACAAGAAGTTAATATTGAGTAACTTATATTTTGTCAAGTACTTTGTCTGGTTTTGATCCGCCATCAAAAGTAGCTCCAAACGAAGCCAAAACTGAATCAAACTCCGAGTCTCCAAGCAGCATGTATGAATCAAACGAATCGTTTGAGGGAATGGCTCACTCATAAACACACACACTCGACCCGCTTTGATCGTTCCTGAATAATTTAGTATATTTAACCAAAGTCTGTAAAGTAAATAATTAAATGCCTCACTCATAAATGCAGCCATAGTTTCTGAATTAATCGGTGATTTTAAACGAATAGTTTGAGTGAATGGTTCAACGACTCACTCATACTTGTTGTTTCGAATAGGTAAAGTAAATGATTCATTTATTCACTCTAAAAGATACTTGTCACCACCTATTGGTGTAACGATGTAACATGTAGAAAGTGCAAATTTATCCGGCTAATATCCCAGTATTTTAGACTATAATCATTTTATTTAATAGTATTTATTTTTGTCGCTAAAACAGCTCCTTGTTTTTAAAGTGAATATCACTGATTCAGATGTTTTATTACTCAATATGTGCAGGCTATTTTTCATGTGAAAGTTTATTCATTTCATTTTGCTTCGAACTTTCCGATCTGCAAAATGAGCTAACTGCAGCATAAACAATGGACATGTATGTCTGTTATAGCCAAATATATGTTTCAACACGCCTATCACACAGTTTTGTTATAGTTCAAGTAATTGAAAAACATATGCAACATTTCCTTCACACATATAATGAAAGCAATGGCATTGGAGTTTAAGGTTTGGCCCGTGTTTTCTGAGTCTCCCCTATTCCAGAGTACAGGGACATGTGAGTGGATCCAGCCGGGCCTCCTCCTCCAGCTCTGCTAAGGGCAGGCAGATGTAAGGGATCAGGGGCAGACGTGGAGCCTCGCAGGGGGAAGGTGAGAGGTACACAGCCTCTCCGCTCCCAGTGATCAATCATTCTCCACTTGTCCTCCTCCCTGGCCCGCAGCTGTTCCTCCAACATCTCCTGTGGAAACACACTCTTCACTTTGCTTAAAATTATTACACAGACCATAAACCCAGAGAGGGAAAGCTCTGTTAACACTAGTGCACAGGGTAGTCACTGTAACCTTTAAGATGAGCCAGTGGTGCTTTGGACGAGAGCCATACCAGCCGGAGCTGGCTCGCCTTTTTCTTTTCATACCTGTGGAACTGATGTTTTTGCTGTGGAATTTATTTGCCACTCACAGCCCAATCTCAGGAGCAGCATTGATCCCCTTGATGACGGCTTGAACCACGGCCTTCATTCCAAGGGCAAGCTATCCGGAAAGCTTGTCAAATTACGAAGGTGTGCAGACCTGTTTTGACAACATCATAAAACAAGCAGCCAGAAATTGTTGACCATCATGATGATGACTAGAATGATTATGTGAAGAGGTGGGATTTCGGATTGCCTTTTTTTTTCTTTTCGCACTGTGAAGCGAAAAACTATTTTGTACTGAATGAGATACTGAACAGTTTTATAGTCCTGTTCTTGATTCGAAAATGTTAGACAGCCAGAATATCTCCTATTCCTATACTTATTATTGATTTTTGATCAAATACACCAAGTCTTATTATGTAAGGAGTGTTTATCTGACCTAGAAAGATTCAAGTCAACATCACCATTTATAAAGTAGTGGTGTTTCTGTAAATAAATATTCTGGGTTCAGTACAAGTTAAGTTCAATCGACAGCATTTAGCATAATGTTGATGAATTTTCACTTCCCCATCTTTTCTTTAAAAAAATCACAAATGTGGCTTAAAATGTATGGAAATGTATGGTGAATGGGGCCAGTTTGTTCGTTGTTTCAATAGTAGCCACAAGACATAAATAATATGCAACTTAACAGGATTTTAGTGGGGGAAAGAAATCACTTACTAACCTTTTCTGTGTGTCATATCCAATTTTAAAACAAAACAAACCCTAAAACGACAATGAAAATGATGATATAAATGGCTTCAGCTCAAATAAAACAAATAAAAATAAATAAAATAATAATAAAAAAAATCGGAAAAATTTAAGTGATTTTATGAAATCATAGGGGTTTTTTTAAAACCCCCAAAATAGTCTCATTCACTCACCATTCAAGTGCTTTGTGATAACCATGATTTTTGCTTTTTTATTTTTAGAGAGAGAGAGAGAGAGAGAGACAAATACAAGTGATAAAAATGATGCCATGAATTCTGTCATTAAACTTTAACTTGTTCAATAAACACATTTGCTTTTACAAGGATTCATAATGCATGTTTGGTATTTCGGTTTCACAGACAAAGCTTAGATTAAGCCAGGATTAGGCCTTAGTTCAACTAGGGTATTTAAGTAGCTTTTATTAACATACTCTAGAAAAAAAAAAACCATTGGTGCATCTTGAGACAAAACAATAGCATTGATATATTTTAAGATATTTCAGTACAAGTTGCATTCAGTTAAAACAGCTCAAACATGCATTTTAGTCTGGGACTATCTTAAGCCTTGTCTGTGAAACCAGGGGTATGTGAAATAGGAAACATTTGTAAGTTCTTCATTTCAAGCGTATGCTTACTTTCATCACAACTGTGCATTCACAGATGTATTAACTCTATACCAGGACCTGGTATGTGACTGGCATACCAACCGGGCCACTCCTAACCATTTCTGCTTCAAACACAGATCTAGGAACAGTAATCCATCTATTTCTGCTCATCTGCTATGAATTAAACATAGACGCAGGTCAGCACACAGTGTGTCTAAATCACTGCAGCCCGGGTGCCCTTAGCTCAACTTCTCTATTGACATAATGTCAGATATGACACTATTACTCAGCGAGTGGCGATGGTCATTTGATAAATAGTACCATAAATTGTTGACAAAACAATTTGTGATGTATTACGTTCGTGATGGGTTGTACTGCTTATCAAATCAAAGTAATCTGGTGGCGGACGCCATTAATCAGCCTAATGTGCATAATCCTGCTGCTGATGGGAGACGACTTACAGATTGTGGATGGTTTTCTACACAATTCTCACTTTTTGATTTAACCAACACACTTCAAAATTAAGATTCTTTGTTGGCATGAATGGTATCATGAAGAACCTTTAACATCCATGACACAAAACATTCTTTGTAGAAGAAAAAGTTTTGGTAACACTTTACAATAAGGTTCATTAGTTAAACAACTAGTTAATGTATTAACTAACATGAACTAACCATGAGCAATACATTTGTTACTGTATTTAGTTCACAGTGCGTTAACTAATGTTGACAAGATTTTAATAATGTATAGTAAATGTTGAAATTAACATTAACAAAGATTAATAAATGCTGTGTAAGTGCAGTTCATTGTTAGTTCATGTCAACTAATGTTGTTAACTAATGAACATTATTTTAAAGTGTTACTAAAGTTTTTAAAAATGTTCCTCAGACCAACAGTCTTGGAAATAAAATTTCCAAAAGGGGGTTTTCGCAGCAAAAAAGCGAAAGAAGATCCATTTTGAGAACCTTTTTTTTTTTTTTTGTATTAAGTACATTTTTGAAAGAACCCTTTTCCACTACAAAGAACTTATTATGGAATGGAGCACTTCCATGGATGTTAAAGGTCCTTCATGGAACCATAGATGCCAATAAAAACCTTTATTTTTAGGAGCGGAGAATGATATATATCTATACATTAAATATTTCTTCTTTTGGAACATTTCACTCTAAAAAATGCTGGGTTAAAAATGGACAAACCCAGCAATTGGGATTGGGTCGTTTTAACCCAGCGGTTGGGTTAAATGTTTGCCCAACCTACTGAGTAGTTTTATTTAACCCAACTGTTGTTTAAAAATTGCTGTATTGCTTGCTTAAAATGAACCCAAAGTATGTTAGAAATTATTTATTAATATGTTGGTAACACTTCACAATAAGGCTCATTACATTAGTTAACATGAACTAATAATGAACTGCACAGCATTTATTAATCTTTGTTAATGTTAATTTCAACATTTACTGATACACTATTAAAAACTTGTTAAAATTAGTTAATGCTCTGTGAACTAACATAAACAATGAACAACTGTATTTTCATTTACTAACATTAACGTAGATTAGTAAATACAGTAACAAATGTGTTGCTCATGGTTAATTCATGTTAGTTAATACATTAACTAATGTTTAACTAATGAACGTTATTGTAAAGTGTTACTAATATGTTTAATAAATTAACATTTAATGAATAATAATAAACAATAAACATTTATTAATTTGCTTACCTTTTGATTATTATTGTTGCCTCTGGTAATTATGTGTCTATTTTTAATTTCCAACACATTTCGGGTTCATTTTAAATCATCCATAATGTTTAAACAATATTTGGGTAAAATATTTGGCCAGCACGTTGGGCAAACATTTAACCCAACCACAGGGTTAAAACAACCTAATTGCTGGGTTGCCATTTTAAAACCAACTTGGGTTGTTTTTAACCCTGAATTTTTAGAGTGTTAATTCTAAAGTAAACTTTTTATAGTCTAAAGAACCTTTTTTCTTCTACAAAGAGCATTTTTGTTTCTTGTTTTTGTTTATTCTGCTATATTTCAGTCTCCAATTCTTGCAATTTTAAAATGTATTTTAGTATCTCTTTGACAACCCTTCCTGTAACAGAAGTGTTTTCATAACGGTAACATTTGAAACCATATATTTGCATAAAACACATTTTTATGTTTCATAAATGGCCATACGATTTCAGAGCGACGCATTGAGAGACTTTAATTGTAGCAAACAGTCACATTCTAAAAAGTTTTTAAACTCTTATTTTAAGGGATTCTGTATATGGAAAAAGTTTTGAATACATATAAACTATAATTTTTCCCAGACCAGCAGTCATGTCATGTTGGTTCCATTACATTCTCTCTCCTCACCAGACTACACACTCTGTAGTGCCGCTGTGTGGTGTGTTTCCACGCTAAGTGAGCAGCCGATATCTCAGCTATCTCTGCAAGTGAACTTGCACATCGCTCCTGTCAGATACAGATGACAGAGTGTTATTTTCAAAAGCCCACCACAGACAGGAGGACTTGTTTAATGTGTGACAACATCCTGTGATCACTCAGCTCTCTGTATTATGAGCAGAGCTTTGTATGTCCGTTTGCAAAGGCTCAAAGACTTGAAGAGTCTGAAGGAAGAAGCGACAGATACAGAGACAATGTGTGGAAGTCCACGAGAGCAACACAAAAGCTGCTTATCAACTCTTGATAAGAGTTGAAAGGGTTTGCCTTTGTTTCTGCTGTCCGCATCACTTGTAATTGAGAGGCTGTCGAAATTTGAAATGATTCAAACTGAACCACTCGCACATCATTAAGTCACCATGACTGTCATCCCTACAGGTTTACAACATATTTCAGTATTTACAGTATATTTACAGTATTTCCTTACACCTCTTGCCTTAATGTGCATATTAAAGAAAAAAAAGCTTTCAAAGATGTTCAATCACTAAACTTGTACAAAATGTCCAAAACTATTTTTTAAACCTATATTTATGTGCTGCTTAAGTCACATTTCTGTCATTCTTTAATTGTTCAAATGCATTGTCTAATATTTCAGCAGCACTTCATAATAACTTTAATTAATAAAATTAACAAACATGATTATAATGCTTCACAGATCAATAAAATAGTTAAAAATATAGTATATTTTCATAAATATGTATTTTTGAATGTACATAAATAAATCTGTTAGGCATAATGACTCTTTCTTGAAAGTTACTAAAAAATATTAGCAGTGTCTCTCACATATCTAAAGAAGATTACAGTTGAAAAGATTCATAACAGAAAGTCCAGGTAAATATTATCCTTTCAAACACGACACAGAGTGTCTGAACAAACTGCATAAAAAATGCTACACATTATATTTAAAAATTACCCATACAAAAAAAGTCTTTCCAGAATAACTTGATTTTTTTTACCACCCATGTATGACATCACCCGTTTCACTCTTTGCCATTGTTTTAATGTAGTCTGTGCTGAAAAAGTGATCAGAAGGCTTTTTGCCCTTTGCTAATTAGAATCCAGCAAGAAAAGCCTGGAGATTTATGAAAGGGTTAGAACCTACACCCGTAAGTCTTTCTGGTGCACCGGTTTAAAGTCAAGCAACCTTGAAACGGAGGGAAACAGATTGCTCGCAAAAAAAAAGAAAACATGTTCGTGCAGCACATTTCGAACAAAGATTAATTTAAAAGCCAATTGCAATACATATCTTTTACAGAGAGAAATTAGGGCATTTTTAAGAGTGATGCATAATTTCCACTATCTTCATCATTAAGGAAATTTCCACTCCAGCCAAAAAAAAAAAAAAAAAAAAACTTTTTTTAGCTTGACTAATAATATCAGGCATTTTTATTCCTGCTGTTTTGTGAATGAGATAAAAGCGGTGGATTTTAAAGGTCTGCTGCCTTCTGGTGAATGCATCAGTAAAACATAGTAATTAAGTCAAACTGTCAATCACTGGAGGGTCCGGTATATATATATATATATATATATATATATATATATATGGTTTTATTGATTGATGTGAGACTAATGTATGATACTTTTTCTGAGCAGTGAATAATTTTACATTCAAATCAGTCCCATTACTAAAAATAAAATGTTTGAGAGGAGAGTTCTAAAAATCACCCGTGGTTTGGTAATAAAAGCAAAGCTAACTTGAGCTTCCCATGCATTGAATCAAATGGGCTGATAACAGAGCAATAAGGTAATGGCTGCTGAGTCTAATTTCTCGGCTCGTTCTGCCAATACATGTACTATAAATCTGAGGGTGTTTTTTTACTGCTATTTTTACAAAAAGTGAAGTTGAGACTACAACGGCACATTTCAACTTGAATGTTAACTTTGTGCGCGAAGCGGAGCTGCACATAATGCAGTGCTGTTGCCTGTTCATCTCTCATGAATGTGCCGTTTCAGCACTGCTGAAGTCATTAACAGTCCCTCTGGTTTAATGAGTAAACCCAGTCTAATCTAACATTCACCACCCCATTTTCTCATTTAATACTCAAATCCTTTTTAAAAATGGATAGCTGTAACTTTGCTTTTTTTTCAGACACATTAAGATGAATAGCAATAAATGTGTTTTCTTCGAAACAGAAGGTGAAGTTTGTTCTCCATTAATGAAACCGCCTAGACTATAATAAGCATGCTGAACGACAACAATAGTCATAATAAAACAAATGATGTAAAAAAAAAAAACAATTATAATATTGCTAAAATTATTAATACAACAACAACTACTACTACTACTACTACTACTACTACTATTACACTGTAAACCCAAATAAGGTGACAAAACTAAAAAAAAAAAAAAAAAATTAAGGCAATCAGTTACATCAATTTTTTAAGTTAAAATATTCAAAGTTTCCGTAAACAGAACTGACAGATTTCAATTTTGTACTCCTACATTGTAATTGCTCTTAACTTCAACATTATGAGTAAGTTAATTCATACATTTAACTTAAAATTATCATCTAATTTCAATTGAAGTATTTTTCAACACGGTCTCACCCCTATTCGTCACATGCTGCCGTTCGGTCGTTTTCCCTTCACGTCAATGCTCCGACGTTGAGGGTACCCCTCTTCGTCAATAAGCCGACGGTGAGGGTACCCCTCTTCGTCAATAAGCCGACGGTGAGGGTATCCCTCTTCGCCAATAAGCCGACGGTGAGGGTATCCCTCTTCGCCAATAAGCCGACGTTTAGGATTTTTAGTAGTGGAAATTTAGCTAGCTATAACTAGCTAATCCAGCAAATGCTAACTGGTAACACAATGCATTGATAACATTAGCATAGCATAGCAACTGCTGAAAGAGTTCAACAATATGGAACATTTAACATCTATCTGTTCTCAAACTGACCTCCGCTCCGCTCATCACCATGATGGTAACCTCGGAAAAAGAAAGTTCTAAATACTCATAAAAGTTAATTTGATTGAACTAATTTGTTGAATTTGAGTTTTCCCTACTCAAACCAATTAATTATCGTGAACATTAGGGTTTACAGTGCTACTACAGTAATCTATCTACTGTTCTTCTGCTGACATGATTTAATACAGTTGGTCACACGTTATGGTCCAATTCTCACTATTAAGTAACTTTTGCCTCAATAAACTCCTAATTACTGCTTATTAGTAGCTTAGGGATTGGATAAGAATACAGTCATCCAGAATAAGGCGTTAATATGTGCCTTATAAGTACTAATAAACAGCCAATCTTAGTAATATGCATGCTAATAAGCAACTAGTTATTATTTGAGAATTGGGCCCTAAACTAAAGTGTTCATTGTATTTATAATAATAATAATATGTCCATGTCACAAATGACACATAACAATTAACATTTAATTAAACACTCTCAAAAGGTTGAAATACATTTTTCAAATATAGGAAACATACACATAAAATCCCGTTTATGTTTAGGGTAATTTACCCTCCTGCCAAAGTGATTTGTAATAGATGTGCGTCTGCAAACCCTGTGTTTATCTCTTTTCCTCTGCAGCAGAGAGAGCTAACCACATCCACATCGTCTAGCGTCCGTGGCAGACAGACACAGGGAAAGATCCTATACATAGGAGATGACCCGTTAATGTGGTTTGTCCTGTATGCTTTAACCGCAATTCATTTTAATTGTGCGTATGAAGTTTAAAAGTATTAGTGTCAGGTAAAGATTCATTGCTGCAGTTTGATTTAAGGCCGGCCTAATCGGAAGCAACCATGTGTTCTGGCAGATGTTTACATAAGCCTCACTTGCTCCCTGACAGGAGTTAAAAAGTACAGTTGTGGTAATCAAATTGTGGTGTGCCAAGTCAGATGCACGAGGCAGATTGAATTAAGCAGCCTTGCAGATTTATGTATGAGGAGACGCCAGCCAGGGATACAACATTCATCTGAGTCGGAGCAGGGGGGTCTCTGAAACCTCCCCAGTTCTGCTGTTCTCCTTTGTGTCTTGTCGCTGTACCGGACTGACACACGATATCGATGTTGATGCGAAGTAAACTTGCGCGTCTGCGTTTACCGAGACGAAAACAGGTTCGAAAGCATCTCCAAATGAATGAGAGCAGTTTTTCGCTCACGACTCAGATTGTTACACACTTATTCGCTCACAACAGACAGAGACAGAGTAAAGAGTCTGGAACGGCAAGAACAATTGAAGTCAGATTATGTCTGGTTCAACGGTGACAATGAGGCAGCGGAGGAGGGCGTGATTGGAGAGAGAGCGAACGAGAAGGAAAAATCATTAGTTCTCCTTCTTTCATGTTGATTGCAGGCACGTTATATGATTGATACAAAAAGAACATCTAAGAGGGCCGTTCGATTGTTTAAAAATATCGCCGCTCAGATATGTAGTTTCCAACGGACTGCGCTGAAGAATGCAAACATCTGGCCTCCGCTCAAAGATACGCTTCTCTTTGTTGTGAAAATGAATACGATCCAACTCAAACCGATCTGACATAAATAGGCTTATTGACCGTGAATGATTTTCCTCTTCCCTCGTTTTTCGTCAGTTCTGTCAGCGCAACATATTCTTCAATGGAACGGGTCAGCATTAAATTAAACCTCAACCAGTTTCCAATAGTAATTAACTTGAGTATATCGCAGGGCTATTATTCACATCTAAGTAACCTTTTAATAGCAGTACTCTTTAAACCCCACTGCAGGTAATGACTTTAAAGAGGCCTTATTAAAAGAGAAATGGTAATGAGCTTTAATAAAGCAGAGCAACTCTGAAATGAAGAAGCATTTTGTATAGAGGAGGACACAGGGACCAGTGTCTGAGCTTCATTAATGAGAATGATGATCCCAGCAGTCCCTCTTCAGTGTGTACATGAAGTTAACATTAACCATGATGGAGGACAGATCTATCCAAGTGGAGAGAGAAATGGATTCTTCTAATCAGAAAAGAGGAACCTGAGTAAATTCAATAAAAGGAGAGTCCTGATAACACAATTCATGTGGTCTGCGAAGCAGCCGAGACTTATGGGACATTTCTCGCCGAGTAATTACGCCGCAAACGGTGACATTATATAAAAATGGATGCGAATCCAACTGAATGTCACAGCTGAGTTTTTGTCGAACGTTATTGTTCGAGGCTCTATTTTTGCTCTTTAATTTGGCAAAAGTTAATTAGGCTTCAGATGTATGATGTATATTTATAATTGTGAGCCTAGAAGCAAAGCACAATTATGGGAATAAATTGCTGTTTTAATTTATTTATATTCCTACAGTTTTGGCAAAGCATGAAAAGTTTAGAGCGCTGAAGAAGAAAAAAACGAACAAGGATATAAAACCGGTAATTCTCTGATTTAACATTCGCCAATTCACAAGACAAGCAATTAAAGAAAAACACAGAGAAAACTGAGAGCGAAAACAAGGGAGGCAGAAGAACATAATGAAATCAATCTTCTCCAAACAGCTGGAGTTGAATTCCAGCTGACATGAGCACCTGGAATTGCTGCCGGGTACCAACCATAGGCCTGGAGAAAGCTGCTACACACACACACACCCACACACCCACACAACCGCGTTCGCTCTTGGTGGCACTTTGACTGGCACCCCCCGCTGCCTCGTCCTCCCGCCGCGAAACGTCGCAGAACGCTGCGGTGACGTTCCTCCGACTAATTAAAGGGATGATTTGTGCAACGCTGACTTTTTATTTAATTAATCACCTGCACAAAGCCATAAAAAGCCATCATTTAAAAAGATTCCTGTTAGTTTGCCATGTGCCTAATAGATTATGGTACATTAAAGAAGTGACATGATGATGTATTTTAAAATATGGCCACCTTGCCAGGCTGGCAAACTTCCCAACTTTTTTTTTTTTTGGAGAGGGTTCCCATTGATACAGATGAAGTGTCAACACTAGCACAAGCTTGCAAACTGCTCCTTTTACCTATTAGGACAACTCACTTTGTATAAGTGCAGCATTTTTTTGCTTCTCCTCTGTTCTGTGAGACTCGCATGTAAATATGAATTGAATGATTATACAAAAGTGAACAAAAGCTCTCTGTCTGGTCTTTCTCCTGCGACATGTATTAATTAGTTCAGAAGAAAACAAGTTCATTTGTGAGATGAAGAATTTGAGTTATGCGTCTGTTGAGAGTGTGTTCGCGCATGAACGTGTGACTTTGTGTCTCTCTCAAGTGTTGTATGTGAAATTGTAAATGAATTTATTTTCAGCTATTTAAAATAGTAGCAGTTTTCAGTAGCTATTTTAGTTATATTTTTTAGTGTGTATGTGTGTGTGTGTGTGTGCTTGTTTATATGATTTATGAGGACACAAATGTGTATAATGACATGGGTATTACACTGGTATTACAATGTAAATGTGGTTTATGAGGGCATTTGCTAAGGCCTCGTAATTAAAATGGCTTAAAAACATAGTAAACAATATTTTATTAAAAATGTAAGAATACAGAGAGCTTTCTGTGATGGGTAGGTTTACAGGTAGGGTTAGTGTAGGGGGAGAGAATAACACTTATTCCTCATAATGATAGGTGTGTGTGTGTGTGTGTGTGTGTGTGTGTGTGTGTGCGCACATTTTTGTGATTTATGAGGACACAAATTTGTATAATGACATGGGTATTACACTATTACGACTTAAACATGAAATATGAGGACATTTCATGAGTCCTCATATTTAAATTAGCTTTAAAAACATACTAAACAATGTTATATTAAAAATGTAAAAATGCAGAATGTTTTCTGTGATGGGTAGGTTTAGGGGTAGGGGTAGTGTAGTGTAGAGATTGTGCGGTTTGTACAGTATAAAAACCATTACGTCTATGCAATGTCCTCATTTTGACAGCAAAACAAACCTGTGTGTGTGTGTGTGTGTGTGTGTGTGTGTGTACACATACCTGGAATTATATCTCATTCTGTCTACTATCTCTTTGATAGTTGTTTTGTGTATCAGTGCTCTGTTTAAAATGAGAAAAATAGAACTTGCTTTTTAAATCTAATAGTATTACTATATTAATCCATATTTCATGAACATGCCAGGATACATATGAACAATTTTATACGTAATTCACTATTAAAGATACGTGAATGCCATTGCATTAAAGACAAAATTATAGTACCTCCACTTCTCATGCCGGAAATGAATAAATAATAAAACATTACACACAATTCTGGACTTTTCGCTAACAAATAACACACTTACAAACCTATTTTTCATTACTTCTTAGTCTCTTCAAGTACATTATCCCAAACCTGGTCAGAATTCACCCAGACAGAAATCATGAAAACAAATGCACAAACTTTTCTGAGCATTTTCTTCTGTGGTTTGAACCAGCGAGTGTCAGTATATGTAGGAAGTCACACAGAATGTTGTCTATAAAGGTTATGTTTAGGGCTTGGGTATATAATGTAAAGTTTGTAAAGTATAAAAATCATTTTGTCTATATTTCTGTCTTAAAACAAAAACCCAATACGCGTGGGTGTGTGTAATCATGTGAATTCAGTTTTTTTGTTTGTTTGTTTTCCTGAGAAGTGGGTATGCAATATTACAATAATTTGTCATTCACATATCTTTAATAGACAAAATGCCTAAAATTGTATCCAGGTATGTACTATATGAATGAATTAATAGCTATAGTAATACAGTTAAACTTCATGAGTAGTATTTTTCTATTGTTGTTGTTGTTTCTTGTTGTTGTTAAATAGCATTTAGCCTAATATCTTTTAAAGTTTGGCTAAAGTTTCATCTTCCCCAACCTGATCTCTTAAGTTCATATCTCAGATTTCCATGTTCAACGCCACACAACCTGTCTGTAATTATCTTAAAAACAGTAATTAACCATAAATATTAGTTCAGCTCCCTTCACGAGAGCAGTGTGTGAAACAGAGGACTAATGTAATTTGGTTTCCAGCCTATCAAGATTAATTTAGCATAGGACATGATGAATGCAGCTGTGGCTGCGTCTGCGATGCATCAGTGTCAGGAGGGCCACTTCGCCCAGATTTTTCACACCAGTCCGGCGTTTGGAGAGACAGAGTGCGGTATTAGTCATTGTTTTTGGGGAAGAGGCCCGCACGCACTGATTTACTGCCAGGCGACGTTCAGCGGAGGAGGCGCCATTAGCCTTGACAATCCTTTAAAGCTATAAAAAATTCAGACTGTGTGAATTTGATTAGCATCTCTCTTGCTTGGTGGGAAGCCGAGCTGAGCTTGTTTTATCTGGGTAGTATTGAAATTGACACACTTTTCCCCCTGCGCCGTGCCAGTAATACTCCAGCGGTGGCATTTACCTGATTTGAAGAAGATTGAAGAATAGGACAAGAGTGGAGCAAGAGAAATACCCTCTTCACTTAAATCGAGTCCAAAAGATGCAGATGTAGCGCACCTGCTGAACACAACGACGCGAGCGCCGAAACAATCACAAAATAAGCTATTTGTTTGTGAATTTAAGAACACATTAAGTCTGTCTAGCTCGAAGCAGTAGCAAGGGGTATATTACCTGCTCTGAAAATGATGAAGAGAAATCGTTTTACAAAGAAATGATAAAAAGCGCCTTGAGCGAGCTGCAGAACTAGGGTGCCCGCACACAGGGAAGATGAGCGGGCCTGATTAAAATTTCCATCTTTATCACCAGGCGATCACCCCCGTGACGACTGCGCCTCACGTGCACGCCGCTGCCACTCCTGAGAATATTGATAACTTTTATATGATTGTTGTAAAAGGCCTTTCTTTGAGAAAATGTCACTTTTTTCCCCTCTCTCTGTTCGCGCGCTCTGTTTTGTCTCCTTCTGAGGTGCTGTCTATAGAGACATATGAGAGAACAGAGGCAATCGCCTGTCAAGGCTGATACTCACTTCCTGTGGAAATATGATGTTGAAATACTCCCCGAGCAGATAAGTGTCTTTACACATGAGCAGCACATTTGATTGCCTTCTGCAGCGAGAACAGAAAGTGGATTACAACTCTCTCTTTCTTACTCTTGCTTGCATGCTCATACACACAAGACAGAGAGAGAGAGAGAGAGAGAGAGAGAGAATAGCTCTTTCTATCTCAGCATGAATGCATCTTGCCCAATTGTAATGTTCTGCTTTTGCACTCATTCACTTTTTCTCTCTAATGAACACATGGAGACAGAATATGACCTGCCCTTCACAACTTGAAGAGCTCAGTGCTCAAGAACATGAAGGTATAGCCAGTCTTAAAGTAACAGTTAACCTAAAAATAAATATTCTGTATAATAAATAAGGTTCCATTTGTTAACAATTAATGCTAAAGGAATAGTTCACCCCAAAATGAAAATTCTGTCATCAATTACTCACCCTCGTGTCGTTCCACATCCGTAAGACATTCATTCATCTTCAGAACACAAATGAAGATATTTTTAATGAAGTCTGAGAGCTTTCTGTCCTTCCATAGGGATCCAATGCAACTACCACTTTCAAGGTCCAGAACGGTAGGAAAGACATCATTAAAGTACTTCACTTTACTCCATGTGACTCCAGTGGTTTATCCTTAATTTTATGGAGCAATGCGGGCAAATACTTTGTGCAAAAAAAAAAAAAAATGCATGTTCATGCAACAATGTCAGCTCTCGCATGAACACAACACGCATGTGTCGTGATTCTGTCATGAAAGCGTGTTGCAGAGCAATTTTTTCATAAATAAAGTTGTAAATGGTGTTACATAAATTATGTAGTAAATTATGTTTGTTTGGGTTTTTTGCGCAAACAAAGCACTCATGTCACTTTATAAATTTGAGTCACACTAGTCACATGATTCACACTTTAATGATGTCTTTCCTACCTTTCTGGACTCTGAAAGTTGTAGATGCATTGGATCTCTATGGAGGGACAGAAACTCTCAAATTTCATTAAAAATATTTTAATTTGTGTTCTGAAGATGAACGTCTTACAGATGTGGGTCTTACGGATGTGGAACAACACAACGGTGAGTAATTGATGACAGAATTTTCACTAACCCTTTAACAACATTAATAATGGGACCTTAGTGTTACCAAAAATTACTTTCTTTCTTGTACAGTTCTAATCATTCTTTTTCTTTTTTTTTTAATTCCGATTCATTCTCATATAAAATTGATTCAGTTCTCAAATTCAACTTACCATAACTAGACCCTTTTTTGGGGGGGGGGGGGGGGGGTTGAATGTGCTGTGGTAAAATATTACTGATAAATCTTAATCTGACAAAGTGGATTGCTGTATGCCAATCTGAGAATCGTTTTCCCTGATAATTGTTGTCTATCCACAAAGAATCAGAGATAGCAGATACACAAATTAACCAATAATTTGTTAACACTGAATCGTATGTAGTTTTTTGTGTTTTTTGTTTTGTTTTGTTTTGTTATTTCACTCCAAAATAGTATGAGATACTTTAAAAGACAGAAAACAAAAAAGTGGATGAGGTGGATATTCACCTACACTCCACTGTAGGAAGCAAAACTTGCAAATACCTTATATCATTTGTCAGTGATGAAGCAACACTTTATTGCATGTGCACCTTGTGACTGTGCAGGAAAGTACTATTTATGTCCATATCAGTATCAAAACAAAACAAAAAAAAGAGAGAATATTCAAAATATCAAATGGACCTGTGCCCCAGTCCTGAGGAAAGGCTTGAAATGCCAAGGCAACTCAAATATTGGTCTGTGTGTCAAACAAACTTATTTAATGATGAACTTTAACCAAATACCAAAACATTTGACCCAGTCTCACATTTCACTTCCTCTTTTCCAAGCTCTTATTTCCTCTCTACTGTGAAACTGGTACCATTTTATATGATTTTTGTCATTAACTTTATCTATTTAGTGACAACCTTTATCTACCACTGCGAGAGTGGCACATTACAGCTTCACTGGGAAAGAGACCGGTGCCTTTCCACATTACAGAGTAAATAAATTTGGGTGCTCCAGAGGCCTGCCATTGTGGGATGCTGACTATAATTAAGCGCTACATTAGAAAAGAGGGCCGGAATAAAACATGAGTATGTAAATGCTGCCCGGAGCTGATATTGTAGTGATTATTACAATGCAGATGAAGCATTTCTCATAACTGCTGGTGCCTACTGATGCCTCGGAAAACATCTGGACCTTTTAATTGAAAAATGGCACAGCGCTCTGCCTTGCTGCTGCTCGCACACTAAGTGAAGTCAACAATTAAGACAAAAGCCTAATTGATAAAATTGCATTATTTGCTTATTTGGCGTTCCAGTGAGATGAAACATTTGATTTATCATTATTCACGGGCCAGTGGCAGAGGGGAGACTATTTTGTTTCGCCAGCATTATTAAAAAAGAATAAACACATACGTTAAAAAATGACCACATTCAGTGGGGACCATGTTGCATGAATAAATAATTATTATTAAGCTTCTTTAACGTTGCCTATTTGGATTAGCATGAGTAAATTCTTTATTACCATTGCTTTATGCAAATTTATGAACTGAAGTTTTTCCCCCCTCACTCTTACCTTGCTTTGAGGATTTTACTGTATGCTAATAAACGAAAAGAAAATTAACTGCCTGAATATCATCACAATGCTGAGTAATAGGTAACACTTTACATTACAGTGGACGCATATTACTGTGATTAATTACTGAAAAAAAATTTTACACTATGTGTCTATATAATAATCACATTATAATAAGTATGTAGCACTTCATATTAGCTATTACTCTAGGCAGTAAAATGAAAACTGCAAAGAAATTATCTAAATAAAGTGGCATATTGAAATCACCAAAGCATTAAAATCCAATTCAAAGAATAATTTTGTCTCTAATTTCAGAACTAGAGCCAGTTATTTTCTGCTTCGCTAACAAAAAGTGTTGGTTCCATTGAATCTCTGATCGACACACAGAATGGTGTTTAATTCTTGAATGAATTTGTGTTTTTGAATATATTTGTTTAATCACTGATTCGGTGATTCACTCCTAAAGTTTCATAACTGAATTAAATTGTATTTTTGAACGAATCAGTTGAGTCAATGATTCAATGACTTCAAAAAGTCACTTCTTTTGGTCCTAAATGAATCAGTGTTTATGAATGAATTGTGTGAAATATTTTTTAATGAATCACTCATAAAGAAAGTCACTTGTTGTCGCCATATACTGGCGTAATAACCTAATGAAGATTTTGGGCAAGATTTACTGACAGCTTGCACCATTGCGAAGCATCTTTTAGCATTAAAAAAACTGTCAGGATTTACTAAAGACATGCATTGAAAAATTAGTGCCGAAAAGGCGTGGATAGTTATTTTTGCGGCTGCAAAATGCAAAATTTATGTGAGGAGAGTATTTAAAATAATCATGTAAGGTGATTTCCTAAGTCAATTTACTGGTTTTTGCGCCATAATTTACCACCCAAAAAAAGCATGTCTTAAACCAGACGTTAATTTGCGCTGCTCATGGTAGATTGCGTTGGTCATTATGGAAATGATACAGCAGCGTCTGTGTTCTTTAATTTGCGTGTCATCAGTAGATCACACGCAGAACTTTTCACTCCCTTTTTTCGCTTTTTTGGAATTCCGCTCTCAAGCTAATTTCCCCAGTTTAGTGAATCTGGCCCAAAGTCACTGAACAATCCCACCTATGAGGCACAGACTGACAATTGATTAATATCAGTATCATTGGAATTCATTCTATTCATGGACCCTGTAATTAATGTAAAACGATGCCTCTAACGAAGATAGGTAGGTACACTTTGTTGTTTTTGCTAGTTAGTTTTGTACGGTGCACTTGCACTGACCCCTTTCAAAGTCAACAAGCTATACCCTCTGAAAGAACTCATCATCAGTCTGGGCCCCTCTCAGCTAGATTTGTGGTCCGGGAGCGGGGCTGTGCGGAGCGGAGGGTACTGTTCATCTGCCAATATGGCACGCGGGCTGAGTGATAGGCGTTCGCTGTTGTCACTAATAATCAGAGCTGTAATGATCTGCAGACAGGAGGCTGCAGGGGCAATGGATTGTGGCAGAGGGTTGGGGGGAGTTGAGGGGTTTTGTAATGATCGGCGTACTAAGCCTGAGGTATGTGCACAGGGGTGTGCTTAGTTCATTCCAGAGCCGTTTTCAATCCAGACCATGTTACTCCTGCAGCTGTCATGATGCGGTCTGTGTATTATCTGTATTAATTATGCTTAATATCATTTGTGTATTTTTAACATATTTTGTAAAATGTATTTTTTTTTAACATAATGTTAATATAATTTTTTTTAAATATGTGAGTATATTAATTATGCCTAAACAAATTTTCAAGTATTCATTAATATATTTGTTTTGAATACATTGTTAATATAGTGTGTATTTTGTTAATATATAAATATATGTTATTTGTGCCTAAAATGATTTGTTAAAATTTTAAAAATAATAATAATAATTGGGTGATACTTTATGATGTTTAATTTGTTAACATTAGTTAATGCATTAACTAACATAGACTAACATAAATATTATTTACAGGATTTTAACCCTTAGAAAAACTAAATATACTTCAAGATAGTTTGATTAAGTATATACTTCAGTAAAGTTCAAGTATTTTTTTAAGTATACTATAGATTAAGCATACTAATATTAATGTACTATGTACTTGTAAGTGTACTATTTCAAAACTACTTAGGTCTAGTATTCTTTAAGCGTAATGGTAGTAAACTTTGTGTACAAAACTAGTTTACAACTACATTTTTCATTTGTACTGCAAGTATACTACAAGTGAACTTATACTGATAATTTACTATCACTTTTACAGAACTTTTACTGATAGTATACTCTCAGTAAACTACTAATTTAGTGGTTTTATATTGCAAGTATAATTGTAAGTTTTCTTTTAGTGAACTTAACATCATACTTATAGTTAACTATTTATATATTATTATATTATATGTGCACGTTAAGCATACTATGTTCCTATTTGGGTATTCATTTTTATACCTTTAACAGTACTTTAAGAAGATGTGAAGTAAATTCATGTGTACACTACCAGTGGACAACACAAAAATTCACATACTCAGATTAGGAACAATGTATGTTTGTAATATGTAAAACTATGTGAAAAAAAGTATTTAATGTAGGCTACTCAATCAAAAGATTAAACAAATCTCAAACAAATATAGGCCATACATACTTAGACATACTTCTAGTTTAATTTTAAGTAGATTTCTGAGAAATTTATAAAAAAAATAGACTAAAAGTATCCAAAATTACAATTTTGTTTTGTTTTATTTTACAGCTTTGTTTTGTTTAAAATAAAAACAATTAAAATTTTTGTTTCCTTTTAAATTCTTTGAATTGCTCCCATCTGCATTCAGATAATCCTGAAGCTTTTTTATTCATTTTTTAATTATATGAATTAAATTATAGGCTATTTTGCTTACAAGGGGGCATTTCTACAGTATCGTGAGAAACATAACCTGTAGTTATCCTGGCCATGGCCATTTCTCTTCTTCTTGCTTTAAATATGCACAACTTATAATTTATGCCTTTTTTCCATCTCCATGCTACAAGCACGTGTGATATTCCAGCCCAACGTCTGCCTTTCATTCATAACGGCATTGCATTAGCTCTGCGTCATCATTCATCCGAATATAAAACACCCCCATATAATTTATATGTACATCTATTTTAATATGTATATTAGTTCACCAGGGTCTCCATCATCGGTGTGGCACGTGAGATGATGGAGATGCAGACTTTCCTGCAGGGGCCATTATGATAATATCACATCAAATGTACCAGCACATTTACATACTCAGAGACGGACGCCCACCTGGATTTTACCTACCGCAGGATCAACATCAAATGGCATGTCCAAATTTCATGTCAATTTTCACTGTTTTTTTGGGGGGGTTTTGTGTGTGTGTGTGGTTTTTTTTTCTTTTTCCATGTGACATTGTATTGTGCCCTGGAGTTAGCATTAGGAAAAGATGTGAAAAATCAGAAATCAGATATATGGGCAGCACATCTGTACATTTAAAAAAAAAAAAACTCTACAGTTTTTAGTAGTGTTTTTTAGTATTCATCGCTACATTTCTGATTCACTGCCACTATTTGCCACTGGTGGAAATGTCCTAACTACACATGGACCTAATACAGCATCACTTCTCTCAACATTATATTTATTTCAGTAGAGCAAAAAAATGAGAGAGAGAGAGAGAGAGAGAGAGAGAGAGCAAAGAAAAAAAACAAGAAAAAAGGGTGGCTACTGCTTTGGTAATTTAAGAGAGTGCTAATGAGTGTCTGCTAACCTTTCTCCACCATCCATCAAACCGTAATGGAGTAGAAGATCCTCTTTCCAATCGTGCTTCATTAAAAACTTTCTATTAAATCTAAATATGACGCCATGTACCGATGAAATTAATAGAGTTTCAAATGCTTATATCATCTCCATGGCCTTAAAATCCTCCCAAAACATTTTAACGGCATTGATTTTATTATTTAAATATGATTTAATAAGACAGGGGTCTCTAAAAGTGCATAGGGACAATAAAAATATGCCAGCAAGATCAATTCACATTGATATTAGATTCTTGGTAGCTTAAATGTTACTTATGACTTTCATTGAGGCATTTATTTGTGTACCCACTGCAGTTTATTTACTCCATGTATAAGATAGAGAAAATGTCACTATACTGATATATCACTTCAACTTTCATGTGTCATTCCACATGGTCATATCAAATCACAGCCTGGTGATATCTGTATAATAAGAAATTATTATAATAATAATTATTATTATTATTATTATTATTGTTGTTGTTGTTGTTCATTGATACAGTTAAGAACAACAACAAATGGCAAATTCACAAAATTGTGTTATAATTATGTCTTAGCAATATAATTTTTTAGAGAAATACATTCTAAATATATTAATTATTGCTGAAAATTGATAAAATTATTATTATAATGATATTATATAGACTTACATTTGGTAACACTTTATTTTACAGTGTTCTTGTTCACACGTCACATTTAGTTGCTATAGTAATACAGTAAATTATGCATAACAACCAACTAACCCTAACCTTAATTAAATAGCAAGCACATGTTGTTAATTAATATTACTCAGTACGTTAATGTATAATTACACTGTAATTACACTGTATTTATTACACTGTAATAAAATTAATGTATGCAATTTTACATACCATTCATTTAATATACATATGAAAATATTTGCACTCTCAAAGAATCTGCATTTATAATGACAAACACTGAATATGTTATTTTTGTTAGCATGTTGTATTGAGCAAGTCCATATGCAGAATGGTGTGTCAGGCTTCTTTGTGTGTGTGTGTGTGTGTGCGTGTGTGTGTGTGTGTGTGTGTGTGTGTGTGTGTGTGTGTGTGTGTGTGTGTGTGTTAGAGAGTCTTAATTAACGGCTTGCCTTCGATTGGGTGACATGTTACCTGTCAGAGTCAACACGCAGCGCTATTCAAGCCTGGACTGTTTGTTTCTGTCACTCAGCTGCCAACAAACTCCCAATTTTATTCTTCTTTCTGCCTCCTTACCTCTTTCTCTCTCTCCCCCTCCCTCTCTCTTCATTCAGTTTAATGTTATTTGATTCACTCCTTAAAATTACAGTTTCTGCATGTAAGATAAAAGTGTGGAGTTGAGTATTGTGAATATACAAGAGAACCTTTATAGAATGTCTCCCAAAATCTAAATAACATTAAAAACTTGGGGTGAAATTTACTGTAAAATTTACGGTAAAAAAAACAGCAGCTGCGATTGCCAGAACTTTACCGTAAAAATTAGCAATGTTTTAGGTTTTACAGGACAGCTATCTATTTTACAGTTCAAAACCGTATAATTTAAAGGATTATATTGTAATAATTACGGTTTATAACTGTCAATTTTAAATTTACAGTAAAAAACGTTTTACATTAACTGATATAATGTTAATTTACCAACCTATTGAAGTACTAATATCTGTTTTGTACCTTTGTAATACACTGACAACCATCAAACACAGTGGTGTTGAGAGTCACATGATGAATCAAAACTCATCAGAAACAGTTTTTCCAAAATCTAAGAAGCACAAAACTAACATATAGAAGGTTCAGACAGTGTCAATCACCAAACACTAAACACCATCAAGGTAAAACACATGAAATTTTACAAATTACAAAAAAATTTCATTAATTAAAACATTAATTTAACAAAATTAGGTAACATAAAACCTTAATGTTCAATACTAAGAAGAAACAGAGTAATTTCAACAAAAATACAATGTGAAGTGTCACACAGGGAATTGTGGGAATGCCAATTTATGTTTTTTCACTGTAAATTATGGAATGACTTGTTATTTTTCACTTCTAAAAAATGTGGTATTTTACCGTAAAATTACTTTAAATGTACCATTAGATCTATTACAGTTATTCACCGTATATAGTACGGAAATTTTCTGTGAACCAATTAACTGTTTTTCACCGTAGTATTTTTACAGTCTTTTACCGTTGAAAATCACAGTAATTTTTTACAGTATATGGTTATGCGAGAATAAAATATATTTGAGTTAAGTTAAGTAAAAATAATAATAATAATAATAAATAAAAAGTATAAAATTCATTTTCTTTTTTATTCCAAATTTAAACAAACTCAAACTGAGTGACAACAGGCTCGCCTGCTGAGTTGTCAACGTGCGTTTAACGAGAGCTCATAAAATGCTGACTTGAGCTCCATGTGGAAGTGTTTAAATGTGTGTGTGTGTGTGTGTGTTGGATGGCGAGAGTGTGTTGTGACAGACTAATAGTCCGCTCAGGTGTTTTCTCCCTTTGCCTGTTATAAATATGGGTGGCCTTGTTTTTGCTGGGCCGGAGGGTCATGTTTTTATGAGTCAGGCTAATCAGCTCCACTGACAGCGCAAACATGATAATTACCCCACCAGTCACACACGTGCACACGTTGCTTTTTCTTCATGGGAAAGATAATATTTTGAACCTCATCAAAGAAGAGGAGTGTTTGAGAAACGCAGGTGAGGTGACACGGCTGTCTGGCAGGTGGTAATTAGCCTGAGAAGGGCACGACTCATGGGTGGAGTAATCACACGGCTCAGATAGATGCCGAGTCTGTTGCGTGAATGTTTGCGACTCGTTCTGCCCTTACTGTGATTATTGTGAAGAGGCCCTTCAAACGTCAGCTGCCTTTCAACTCTTGTTTATAACAATATCTCACCATCTGTCCGTCTTTCTGTCACTCATCCACTGTGTTTGATAAAGTTAAAAAAAAAGGATGGCTGAGGATGCCTGAAGTGTGCTGAGCGCCGAATCAAAACTACGACAGGTGTTGTTCTGGCACCGAGTGTATTTACTAAGCCACATCCCTGGTGCTTTCCCCATCAAAGTAAAGAACTCCCACACTTAGCCAGATGTGTGCAACGCCTGTGTCAGTTCAATGCCCCCTAACCTTTTCTGCATCGACGACGGAGAGAAGGAGAACAGCAAGAGGGCAAAATGGCAAATGGTGAGGTGTACACAGTGCCCTCCCTGCGCTATAAATCAGACAGGCAGGCAGGCCTGAATGAGCTTCTCCTGCAGTCCTCGCTGCTGGCACTACCCATCGCCATTCATCACCTCCCTCCTCTCCTTCCTGCTCTCTTAAAGGCCACAGGAAGTAGTGCAGACCATCTCCTAGTCTTCATCACCCACCAGTAAAAGAGCATTTCATCCAGCCACCTTGCCAGTGACTCTTTTGATACTCTCGGAAAGTGGAGCTTAGAGCATTTGCAACCAATTAGGATTTTGCACATGCTCATCTAAAACTACATCACCAAGCCCCATGTCAAATTACAATAGCTTTAGTTGTTAACATATACTAAATTTGCTGTAGTGATATTTAAATTAGTTAAATAAAATTTAAAAATATATATTAAATTGTGAATTTACTTGCAGTAAAAAGAATATTCACTACCGATCGAAGGTCTGAAAGTATTATCCTGACCAAGACTGCAATATGAATTGAAAATATAACTGAAATATTATTACAATTAAAAATATTTGTTTTCTATTTGAATATATTTTAAAATGTAATTTATTAATGGGAAAAGTACATCTTCATCACTCCAGTCTTCAGTGTCACATGATCCTTCAGAAATTGATTGAAAACAATTATTTGGGGATCAAGAAACATTTCTTAATACCAATGTTGAAAACAGTTGTGCTGCTTAATATTTTTGTGAAAACCACCATATCTTTTTCAAGGATTCTTGATGAGTAGAAAAGGAATTTATTTGATATAGAAATCAAAATAAATGTAATAATTGGTTCACTTTACTTCAATGGTCCACTTCAGACATTATACTTTGCAACTATGTCAACTAACACTCATTAGAGTATTACTATACTGTAGTAGACTGTTAGGTTAGGGTTAGGTGTCAAGGTCTAATACTCTAATGACTGCTAGTTGACATGGAGTTGCAAAGTTACTTAGAGTTTGTAGAATATCTAAAGTGGACCATCAAAATAAAGCCTTACCTAATAATTTCTTTCAAAAAACTATTGAACAGAAGTGTATGTTACCTAACTTCAACTGGATATTGTTTTTAAATAACTATCTATCTATGACATGTAATCTGTACCATGGTTTTTAGTAAAGTTCACTACACAAGAAAAATGACTTAAAAGAATAACATTTAAGACTTTTACATAACTTTGCCGTCAGACACAACTGCATCACTAGCACCTGGTCAAAACTGTTGTGAGTCACTAAACGTTGGGGCCAGTGTGATATCAGTGATTAGAGAAGTTAACTGGTTTGTTTCTTACTGTAAATGGCATGGCGTAGATTTTTGCTATTATTCAAACTGTCACAAAAAAATTACCTAATCTTAGTGATACTGGAATTCATTTACCAACTAGAGGCAACATGCTAATTCAGAGTCACAGAATGGCACCTTGGAGAAGCATTTATGTGCAAGTTTAGGTGGTGAGGAAACTTCAGCTCTGATCATATATAGGTCTGTAGGAATGCAGGGTACGAAAAGTGAGATGGGGTGCTTGATCCCCAGAGGTTCTTCTTTGGAAAGAGAATGAAAGAGATGGGGAGATACTGTACATTCTTCACAGATGATGTGAAGCATTAGCCTAAATCAAAAATGGCTGATATTATCCAGTTGGCCTCAAGAATTGTGATGGAGCCATAACAGCAATGGAGTTTTAAAAAATCATACGCTCTGAAAAAAAGTGTGGAGAAAATGTGAAAGGGGGAGAAAGAGAGATTCAGAATTCAGACTTTAGTATTTATCTGATTGAAATGTGTTATATATCTCAGGTAGAAACTGAGAGTGAACTGACATTTGACAACATTTAGTGACACATGAGGAATAATGGATGCCCCAAAAATTCAGTATGCACTTGGGTAAATAATAAATTAATAAAACTTATTTAATAATCAACACTCAAATAGCTAAATTGACTTGTACAAACATCACCTTTTTAATAACAGGATTGTTTCTAATGCAGTTTGTTGGTGAAATATAAACTTTGAAATGACAATTAATTCAAAAATATACCAGGTGTTTGTTCTTTTTTCATCTGTTCTAGTTGAAATGTCGAAAAAGTGTTTTCTTAGGAATATAGCTTAAATTAATAATATGTTTATGCCTTTCCTGTGTGTCATAAGTACCTTCCACCCATTTATTCTTTTATAATATCCCTTTAAACACCAAAAGAAGATCATTGTTGCACTCAGGAAGTGACCATGTTTGGTTTGTAAACAACAGGGCAAAGGCAAACATATTTGAGTATTAGAAATAGACTTCATGAATAATGTCTTGTTATCAGTAGGTTAGTTACTTCCTATTCGACATAGTGAAATAAGTGTGATACATCTCAAAAGACAACAAATTCAAAAGACTCTCAATCCCTCACTGATTAGTTGCCAACTTTAACTTTTTATTTCCATCCTGTTGGGTTTAATTATGTTCAGTTTCTTATCCTTGTTTAAAGAATTAACAGTTACTTTCAACTGTCCGATCTTTATTGAAGAACATCACAGTAGAATATCATATTCTTGTGCTTAAATGACTCTAAAACAAAGTTAACTGTATCAAATAATCATTCAGTATTTCATTCAGAAGCACTGTTTAGCCTGTTGAGGATCAGCGAATTTCAGTGAATATCTGGCCGGAAGACAACAAGACCACCAGAGCAGCTTTCGTGGCGCAAGTATAGGCAAGTATATTAGACCTGAGCTGGTGTGATTTTGTCTTCCATTTAGAAAGACATGGCTTTTTACCTCTCTGTTCCTCTATTTGCTTGTTTATAGCGAGGGTCGCAGCAGTTCCCTATGCTTCACCAAACAACTCCAGTGTAAATCAGTGCCAGAGAAACTGCAACAGCAAAATCCTGTTGAATTTATAGTCTCAAATGCTTGTAAACTAATATTGAAATAGGTCCTAATGCACGAACAGCTCTGAGCTTTTAAAAGTGTTTCAGGTCATTTTTCTTATTCTTTCATATATATATATATATATATATATATATATTTTTTTTTTTTTTTTTTTTTTTTTTTTTTGGTCACATTGAAGAAAAAATGTAGTATATGCAAGATAAATATTAACCTGACAAAACAGTTAATCGCTTTGCATCTTAAATGCAAAATTGTACCTTGATCTCACTAATATTTGTATGTAAAGTGCACATATTTGTATACATTTTTATGGATACTGAAATGTAGAGTCAGCCTATAAAAGAATATGGAATTCTTGTATATGCTGAATTTTCTTTGTTTAACGCATTATGTTTTTTAATGAATTTATTTTAACATTGACCTAATTTAATATAAATTCTGTTTTGTGATATTATACTTTATGTATGAATGCCTACAAATATAAATGAGATCACCACGAAAATTGAAACATTTGTATCCACTGAGGCAGAAACTTTGAGACGACGTACGTTCAGTGTGTGTGTGTTTTGTCTGATTTTAAACTGAAGCTAAAAACCATAGCAAAGCTTTGTGAAAATCAGTTCTTAACCCCCTTGAGGATTTTCAAAGGTAAGCTCTCTTTTTTGAAGCACATTTAGATTTACAATGACAAATGCTCGAAGATTAGCTCTCCGTAAGCCAGCTCTTATGAAAATTTACAGTTCTGCATTAATATTAATGGATTATTTTCACCTGCTCGGTTTCATAAATAAGCAGAGTTTTTGTCAGGCCCTGTGTAGATCACCTGGATGGTGCTAACTTCACCCTGCCGGTCTTCGCACGTCCATTTTGTGAATTAATTGGAGAAATTGCAAATCAGGTTGCTGGCCAAATAATTCATTGTCAGATCCAATCAATACACAGGGTAAATCAACTCATTTAATTTATAAATGATCTTAAATAGATCAAGCGACCAATTAAACAATTAGCATACATTTAGCGATTAATTAATAAGAGCATTAATCATGTCATTACAGTTGAGATTTTGAAGGCAGCAAGTTTTTGAAAGTGCCAGGCGTGCCGGCGCGGAGGCAATACGTTATGTGCGGAGAGTGCAGCCAGTGACACAGAGAGATTTACTGTGCTAAAAGCAATGCAATTAGGAGAGAGGTTGAGAGGCTGGAGAGGGTATGCGTGCAGTGTTAAAAGGAAGAGAGATTTGACAGGCGTGGACAGACTCTTTTCTGCTGATGAAAAAATATACAAAATGGGCCCTTGTTAAAGTACACTCAGGATAATTTGCAAAGCAAAGTGGCCTTTACAAAAGTGCTTTTAAAAAGTTTCTAGGTTAACTTTGAAGTCAAACATAGCATAGATTAACAAAATGCATATCAAAGCTTTATCACTCAAGAGTTTAGAAGCTGAAATATTGTGCTTCTGATAGCGCTGTGATATCGATTAATCACATCCAACATAAACATTTGTATATAGGCTACCCATATATCCGTGTGTGAGTGAGTGAATGAGTTAATGAGTGAGTGTGTACAAAATGCATGTCAAAGCTTTAACAATCAAGAGTTTAGAAGCTTAAATATTTTGCTTGATGAATCTGATAGCGCTTTAAAATAGATTAATTGCATCTAACATAAACATTTGTATATATATATACACATACAGGTGCTGGTTATATAATTAGAATGTCATCAAAAAACTGATTTATTTCACTAATTGACCCTTCGCAAACAGTTTGGTTGACAGGCGATCAAACCAATGACAACGCCGAATCCGCCATCTTATCTTATCTTACAAAGCCGTCAGGGAGTAGCCTATAGTAGATTAACGTTGGTTAACTTGAAATATTGTGTGTAGTCACGTCTTTCCACGGTTGAAATAACATTCCTTCTGATGTCCATTCATGTTTATTTGATGTTATAAATGAACTAGTATGAAGAGAAGATCGCTTCACGAGCCGTTTGAAGGATCTGTCACGACACATTAAGGAGCCACTGTACGGTATTTAGTGTTTAAACTGATTTAAAAAATTACAATATTGTAAATATGAAACTGTTTCATACGTTGTCAGTGTCCTCTTTGCTCCGCGATGTATTTTTCACTGCGGGAGAACGTGATGTGTGGTGTGAGAGAGCATGGATTGTTGGGCATTGCAACAGGGGGTGGGTTTTGCGAAGGGTCAATTCCATTCAAAAAGGGAAACTTGTATATTATATTCATTCATTACACACAGACTGATATATTTCAAATGTTTATTTCTTTTAATTTTGATGATTATAACTGACAACTAAGAAAACCCCAAATTCAGTATCTCAGAAATCATGGGGAAGACTGCTGACTTGTCCAATAGATGACCATTGACACCTTGCACAAGGAGGGCAAGACACAAAAGGTCATTGCAAAAGAGGCTGGCTGTTCACAGAGCTCTGTGTCCAAGCGCATTAATAGAGAGGCGAAGGGAAGGAAAAGATGTGGTAGAAAAAAGTGTACAAGAGTGGCTTGACACTATGTCTTGCATACGTCTGTGCGTAGTGGTTCTTGAAGCACTGACTCCAGCTGCAGTCCACTCTTTGTGAATCTCCCCACATTTTTGAATGGGTTTTGTTTTACAATCCTCTCCAGGGTGCGGTTATCCCTATTGCTTTTACACTTTTTTTCTACCACAAATTTTCCTTCCCTTCTCAAAGGAAAAGATGTAAGAAGACTCAAACATGAGATATAAGCACAAAGAACGTTTATTAAGCAGTATGAGGGAGGGACAGGTAAGTTGGCAGCACAATGATATGACAGCGGTGTGGATGATGATAATGACAGAGTCTCTTGTCTTACAGGGAATGGTGAAAACCGATGCAGTGTTGATGGAGGGATGCATACACCTCAGAAACACCAGTAAGCAAGTATCACACATGGAATGAACACTGGAGTGGAAAACATGAAACAAACACTGGAGCTGAACACATGAGGTAAGGAGATGGAGATCGCTCTAATAGAGTCTCTAGGAATGCACAGAAAGAGCATACGTGATTTATTTATTTTATCTTATATATATATATATATATATATATATATATATAATAGTTCTGTCATGAAACTCTAGATGGCACAGGCTGATGGGTCTTTCAGGTCTTTCAGGCTGATGAAAATTAAAGTGTTAACTACTGGCACAAGCTAAGTGGTCCATGTCACATCTGCAACCAGATGTGTTGCTCACACATTTAAATGAATAGTTACTTTCACTATAGCAATTTGCAGCAAGCTTCAGAGTTCCTCTAAAACTCTACACCTTCCCCAGCTTCACCTGTATAGATCTGCTATGGGTTATTGATATATGTTATTTGTGCAGCAGCACTATGTCTAACTCGCAGCAGTGTATCGCCGTATGTATTGGCAGTAGCAAGTTCATGTACATGTTGATGTACAATAATCAGTAACAGCAATAATCTACATGCAGCAACGTAGCACATCTATTCTGCCAAGACCAAATACATTAAGATTGTCATACCCATTACCATGCTAACAATTTTCTAAAGAAAGTTGTCATGATAGAATATATATATATAGTTTTAGTTAACAATATCAGCACAGTGTCACTACGTTATGTGACACTACGTAACAGCACACATCACATTGAAATCTACGTGATGTGTGCCTCAGTGGAAGTGCCAAGCGTCTGATGCTCCAGCTTTGAAGGCTGGAATGGAAACAGCAGTTCTTTGTGAGATTACACTGAGGGCCCACCCGGGAATCTTCTGGGTTCTCGCTATTAAACTGTCAAGTGAATAATTATTCTACTTATGTTATTTAATTCTTCCATTTTTAGCTCCAAGTGGTGTAAGTGTTGAACTTTCGACTGTGGCACGCATTGATGAGATGAGCCGAAAGGAATCTAGATGTTGGAGGTTGAAATGTTCAGAGTGGGAAAATCTGGCTACTTGTTGATGTTTTGTGAATTTGACACTTGCGAAGTGTGAAGCCACACCTTCAGTAGTGTGAAAAAGATGCAGTTAGCTTGTTACAGAGGCAAAACAACACAATCTTTTGCTGACATGTTTTGCACATTCAACACATCAGCATGATCAAAGGACATGCCTTTTTTTTTTAATTATCGTTGTAGTATATAACTGTATTGTATATAATAATCTTTATGTTATTGGTCTGCATATAAAAAACGTCTCTGTTCACCAGAAAGTTTGAAGATGTAGTTAAACTGCCAGCCTAATGTGCAACTGATTGCAAAGAAAGATATGCTAGTGGAAGGTGATACATTTCCAGCACATCCTGAAACAGTTCATGCTAATTACTTGTTAATTAGGGGATGAGATTTAGAGATGTGTGCGCTTTTTCTTTGGCTGAGGTCATCTGAAGCTGTGCAGTGCAGCTGCAGTGTATGAGAATGAAACATGCTGCCAGAAATTTGCCTCCACAACACACACTCATGACAACTCCAAAAAATTTGTAAGACATGGCGAAATCATGATGTTGAACAAGTTTTTATTCCAATTACAATCATGCTTAAGTCTAAGTTTAGATCATACCCCCCCCCCCCCCACACACACACACACACACACACACATACACCAATATTCTTTAGCCCTGTTTACACCTGGTATTAAGGTGCATTTTGGTCGATTGGTTCACAAGTGGACGACACTAAATACAGTTGTAAACGGGGTTTAAAACTAGGGGTGTGAAAAGACAGTTAGCTCATGAGACGAGATCAGATGCGAAATTTGAGTTCACAAGAACGAGACAAGATTTTTAAACAACACAATATTTTTAAGAAGTCCTCAATGATGAAAAATGAAAAACATGACAAGAAAAATAATCTGCAGGATCATTTGAAATGTTTTAACTATCATTTTGTGTATTAATTATCATATTCAGTAAATATATAGACAACAATACTCAAGCACTGTAAAAGGTTTTGACACAAACTCAACTGACTAGCTTCTCTCCTCAGAAGAGTTTCTTCAAACCATAGAACTGTACATGATTTATGAACTTCTACAACTTTTGACCTCTTAACTGAACCCATTTCCACAAATTGATCATAGAAATAAAAACAGTATAAATTAAAAATAAATAACACAGTTGTCTTTTTGTCTTATTAAGTGTAAACAATAAATGCAACCATAATCAAAGTGCTCTCTCAATATTTTTTCACAAAATATTTCTTTGCAAGATCCAGAGCTTAGAGATGGTTACGACTACACAGCCCAGCCTAAGATAGCTTAGCATGCATCAGGGAGCGGCTTTCAAACTGTGTGGTATTGAAATCGCATTTGAATGTGCGCTCTCGTTTTACTTTCGATCACTCCTACTCTGTGAATAGGGGGCAGCGGTGCTGAGTGCGCATTCTACAAGATAAGACATTTGTCAGATGCTTAGGCTCTGTTGTGCAACGAATACTCTGCCATGGTCTTGTCAGTCATCTCGTCACTTACTCTCATCACGTGATCAGTGAACTGCTGTTGGATGAGCTGGATGGGACAAAAACGACAGGTATCCAACTGAATTGAATGGTTTTTATTTCTATAAAAATCAAAAGGACAGGGGAGGCGTAATGTTAACGTAGCGGTGGCATATTCCCTCCTAATTTCACCCTCAATATCCCAAGACAGCTTTTCACCTCGACAAGAAATCATCACATTTTAATCTTGTCCCTATCTAAAACGTTTTGAGCTTGTCCACTTTTAACCACTTCCAGAGGTAGTCGAAAACACATTTGACTGCTTTCGTAGTGTAGATGCTCATGTGGTGCAAATGTGTTCGAACAGCCACAAAAGATCACCTACTACTCTCCGCCTACTGACCTAATGCGTAAACAATATGGAAGCCGCGATAGCCAGATGGGATTTAAACGTTGTCTGCTGAAAACCCAAATTTGGTTTGAAGACAAAAAAACGTACCAACGCACAATGTTCTCTCACCATTCCTGATTTCTAACATGCACTCACAGCGTTCGGTGTGATCTTGCAGCTGTCAGAGCAGAAACGAAAGCTGCTGCTCTCCATATGTTGTTCGACCATCTCCAGTTGCGTTCATTTGCAAATTGGGTGAGCTTATTTCATTAGATCGAAAGATCTGAAAAAAGCCCATATATTTACCCACCCATAGAACCTCCCCTTGAAGTAGCCAAAATGGTTGAAAAAGAGACAGATTAAAACACCAGGTTTTGTGATCCGATTGACCAAAATGCATCTTAATACCAGGTGTAAACAGGGCCTTTACTGAATCAAAGTTGAAAACATTTGTATTATAAATGTCTTCACTGTCACTTTTGATCAAATTAATCCATCCTTGCTGATTAAAAGTATTATTACTGACCCCAAACTTTTGAATGGTAGAGTATGCTGCTTACCCCATTTTTGCACTCCTGTCTTTTGGTACTTGTCAACAACACCGCTGTGATTCAGATCACTGTTTTGAAGGAAATCCTGATTGTGCTGGTGCAATTGTGTTTTAAACCTGCCTTGAGCGAGCCCGTTGTCAGCAGGACCATCCCCAACCATGCGTGGTATGGGGTTTTCTGCTCTAATCACGGAGAACCATGAGACGTATTTCAATTTCCTTTGATCCTCATCGGTGGTACAGTTGGAAATCTGATCATTAAAAAGGAATATTACTGGGCAGGGGTTTTCTTGGCATTTTTGCCTCGTGAGTGTGCGCTATATTCGTTTTTTATTTCAGAACCAGGTCTTCACAGAAACTTCTTTCAGAGTTCAAAGCGTTATGTGATTGGTCTGAATGTGATTTGAGGATACTAGAAAGCTTTGAAGTTCAAATTACTGTTTGAATTTAGAAAGGGAGTTAACAGTGTTGGATTTTTTGGGATAGAAATGTTTGAGAAGTGAACAAAGTTGGTTTTGAGAGCCAAAGAAACACGTGGCATTGAAACATTATGAAGCATTAACATGCCTTTAACTTTTGCTCAAAACTAATTACCACCAATAACATATATAAAATGACACCTTGTCTATTGATAGATTGGTTTCCTCTCAGTGACATAATGAAACTATTTTTTTTCTCTCATGGGTACTAATGTGTCAGCAGACAATGTTGGATCAATACCGAGCCATGGGTCTATCGAGCATAAATATATTTCTTGGCCCAGGGCTGCAATTTTGTAATTCAGACTTGATCTCAATTTTCTGGCTGGCAAAGGATGCTGTCTAGTAAGTCCATCTCTCTCCCCTGCTTTCCATAATCTACCCTCTGTTTTCACAGGAGACTCCACGCGGTGACAAAGGCGGCGTTGCGAGAAGAGCAGATAACTGCAGATGAACAGTGTCAGGTAAAGTGTGATCAAAAGACGGTTAATGTGTTTTATACCAGCGTGCCTGAAGAGCGGGTGAATACTCAAATCACTCAGTGTCAGGCAAATATTGCTTAATAAGACTCCCCGCTTCTCTGCACATGCACACACACTTTTCCATGCCACTCACAATGCATAAAGATAAGACTTTAAGTCTCCAACAGTACTGTATCTTTACACTTGGCACACATTGATAATTTTCTTTTACTTTCCTAAGCGATCAGACGTACATATTTTCATGTCTGGAATGATAAAACTGTGAAAACTCCTGAAGACTTAAATGAAAAGAGGGACGTACGTCATATCAGGCAACCAGAATATTATAGAGAGGCATGCATAAGCAAGCATGTAGCAATGTGCTGAAAACACTCAAAACTCCCTATCAACCACCCAAATCACCTTAGCATATAGTGGCAGCAGCAGGTTACACTTTATTTTTAGGTGATGCAGTTGCTCAAATAAGTACTGAGTAATTTTAATTAACTACAATAAGTAACAGTTAGAGTATTGTTTAGGATTAGTTAATAGAAATTATGCATAATTTACTGTTATTACTATAGTAAGTACATGTAGTAATGTGTAACTATGTCAGCTTGCAATAAAGCGTTCCACTGGATAAAAGAAATGTTACTTCATTCAGTGCCCGATCCTGAAAAATGGCTTCATGATGGACACTAACATTCAGTGGGGTCAGTTGTCTTTCTTGCTTGTTTTTTGAAAGATAGTTTATTCAGCAAATTCACTGCATTTTAATCCTATTATTACAGCATTGGTGCGCATAACACACTTTCAAAAATATTAAAACATCTTATTGACCCCAAACATTTGAACATTTATTACCTCCATTATTGTCTTTTAAGTTATTTGTTACATGTGAAATGATTTATGACTGAAGTAATAGACTGAGAAACTGAACAATTTTTATAGTTTTCTTATTACCTTGCATTTTGCAAGCTAACTGTTCAGTGTACTAGCTTAGCATATCACTATCCGATTTGACTGCTAGCGTAACATGTACCCAATGCAAATGTTCAGTTATAGTTTTATACATTTTGTATGTTTTAATTTGATCAGGCATTACAAATAGCAACCCACCTGGGGTCCTAGGCAGACTAGATTGAACAGATAGACTGAATTGTGCAAGCAGCAAACACATTTTCCTCAGAAAGTGTAAATAACTGGTGGGTTTTATAGTCCAAACACTTCGTAGGAACAATTTAGCTCAACTTTGTGTTTTTGTGGATCTTGCTTTCAGTGTAAACAGTGGGTTGTACATGGTAACACAGATCATGTCGGGTTTGTAGTGTTGGCTTCTAAGCACTCAAGCATTATAGGAGACATTTTGAAAAAGAACAGTGTTGAATTCGTCAATAAGGCTGCTTTTTTTCCTCCTTGTATTGCTGTCTGAAGTTGTCAAGAATACCGTGTTGTCTTGTTTTCCTTCTTGCTCTAGTCCCCACAATCAAAAGCATCTTTGGTAATTTCTCTCCTCAGCACTGAGTAGGCCGATTTGGCTGATATAATGTGACTTGATGGAAATAAATCTCAGTTATACACCAAAACCCCCTCTGGTTCTCTTCCTCCTCAATGCCAGATAAAAGCTCAACTTGTGAAGGACGTCTAGACTGACAGCTCAAGCTCTGGTCTGGGACTCCGTCTTCAGCGGGGCGTTTGCGAGTGCGAAGGTAAGGTGTGTTTGGGAAAACTTGGCCCTCACCGCTCACCCATGCCAACTCAAACTGTTAGCTGCCGACGCTGCAAGATGTGCCCACTGGCATCAGCTGGGACCCACTTACCGTATTTTCATTTCGTAGAGTTTTTTTTCTGTTGTTGGGGGGGATTGTAGGATAGCGGTGAGTACGTGGGGATGTAGCCTCCTTTCGGTTGTCACAACTGGTAAAGGCTTGACTTTGAACTGTGGAGAGAGGAACCTAATTATACCCCACCTGTGCCCGGCTGCAGGGGGAGAGAAGGTGGAGATGAAGCTGTTAACTGTCTCGCAACTGGCACCACCCTGTGTTTGTATACATCTGTGTCTTATTTCCCTCTCTGGCACAATCAGTCCAGGAAGCTAAGCAGGCATGACCGCATTTGGCTACTTCCAAAGACTTTGGCAAAGTTAGACAAGGAGAAAGCTGAGTAATAGAGAAGGGTGGGAGGACATGGGTGCTGTGTGTTTGTGTGCGAGTCGCCGAGAGTTGTATTGTTTGTTTTTTTCTCCCTCTCTTGCTGCTTTGGAAATGCTGGTACAGCAGAAAATAATTGGTCCAGCTCTGTGTGGAATTGAGGGATGGAGTCAGTGTGGAAGATGAGTCTATACGTGTGTGTGTGTGTGTGTGCGCGTGTACGTAATTGGGTATTTGTGTGTGTGGAGACTCGTGAGATGTTAAAATGCAGTCTTGTGTCAGAGCAAATCAAAAGCATCTTCCTGGCATTGTAAACAGGCTTGACTGACATCTGACTAATAAGGAAACGCCACCAGTAGAAAGCACCTGCAGTGTCCGCGGCGTATCTAATCGCCATCTTCGGCGAGGCAGGGTAATACGGAGACACCGTCGTGGGCCGCTTTCGGAGGCATTCTGCCGCTTTGAGTCTATTAAAAGTCCTGTCACATTTCGACTGCTTGATGTGCATCTACAAAAGGCTCACGAGCTCCAGATGGGAGTGACATTCACATTCATTGCCTGTAAGGAACTAAGTAACAACAGCGAAATAACATGAAGAAAAGGATCAAGGCTTAATTAAATGTTCATCTTATACTATTTCTGAAAAACACTAATTAGAAAGAAATGATAAGTTGTTTTCCCCCGTTTGTGTAACAAATTGCTGTAAAAAATAAAATAAAATGCATTAAATGATTCTAAAATGTTAAATTGCAACATTAGAAATGCTCAAGAAGAAGTGTGTGATTGACCTCTCTAAAATCCAGTGACACTCTGATCCAATTATTTTCCTAACCAACAAAGTGGTTAAAAAACAAGTTTTTGTTTCAGAGATTTACATTGTTTTATTTTTCACTCACTGCCACATAAAAAAACAACTCTTTTGTTACTCTCAGCTCATACACATACTAAACTTTAGCATTTGACATAACATTAATTTAGAATTTTTATCACCTCTGTCAGTCATGTTTATTTTAAACCAATAGAACTTCCAAAAGCTACTTCTCAGCCTAAATAAGGTCATCGCAAAGATGTTTACCAAATCCGTGCATACTTTATAATAGGGATGAGCCCATTTCATTTGTCCAGATATTGTCAGCTTTCATTAGTGTGTCTGGAACTGGTGGCAGGCACAGCTTGTGTGCAGGTTGTCAGAGCCATTTACAACAATGGCCAGATATGAACCCCAGGCATGTTTCTCAATGTAAATTACAACATCTGTCTGTATCCACCTGTTCTCAACTTCCGCCCGTGTGCTTAATCAAAAAAAAAAAAGAAAAAAGATAAGCGCCTCGCAATGCAATTAACCATATTGTAGCTCGTCTGCATGTGTTCGAGAACACATTGTGCAGAATATAACAAAAACACAACAAGTGGGAACAAAGTAAAATTGTTTTGCATGGTCATAAAGGGAAATGTTTTAGTACTGATCTTAATATGAAATTACATTTCATAAGAGAAGTGTGCACGTGCGGTTATGGCAATGATGAGATGAGTAGGATCTATGCGCAGGCATGTAACAATCTTATTGACTACAAATTCAAAAACAAAACTATAGCTCCAAAACATGAACAGAGGTTTATTGCATGAAGTTAGCTGAACAAACTTACAGAGTAAGTTAAGATCAGGTTTCGCGGGCTCACAACAGTAGGGTTAGGCTTAGGGACGTTCTTTGTCTACTCAGGGTTTTGATCCAGAGTTTATGATTAACAAATGCACCTAAGAGTGTGAAGATTAAGGGATTGTTATAAAAAATATGATGAATTTAAATGCATTTACAAGGCAGGAAGTTTAGGAAGGCAGCTGAAAGAAAATATGTGACTATATCAATGCATGTTAATCAACTGAATTTAAATAATAATTTATATAGGTTTTCAAAGAGCTCAAAAGACCACATGTAAGCTTAGTCTGTTTAAAAACATTATATATTAAAGATTTAATTTGTTTATATAAATAATATAATATAATTAAATTAAATAAAACTATAAAATATTATTATATAATAAATCTTGCAGCAAAAGGCAGGAAATTTTGTCTCAATTTTTTTTCACTATAAACTTCTTTAATTGAGAGATACAGGGGGAGTGGCGTAATTACATCAGATATATGTCACTTTGTTCACAGCTGATTGGTCCAGTTTTGGTTTTTGATCTCTAACCCCTAATAAAACCTGCTTCTCAGCAGCCTAGCAAGTTAGCCATGTAGCGATGTTACCATCGCAATGAACACTGTGAAAAACACACCTTCTTGAGCCTGAAAACCAGTTTGCCCAAACTACACTCAAACTTACTTGGGTAGCAACTGAAACCAGCTTCATGCAACAGGCCTCAGAACAACTGGTGTAATGTGACGTGAATGGACAATGAATTGAACAAACAAAGGGTTTAAATACCAAGGCAAACCACCCATAGTAACAAACTCAAACACAGGACACTGAACGATGCATGAGTGCTTAGAAGCCAACACTACAAACCCGACATGATCTGTGTTACCATGTACAACCCACTGTTTACACTGAAAGCAAGATCCACAAAAACACAAAGTTGAGCTAAATTGTTCCTACGAAGTGTTTGGACTATAAAATGCACCAGTTATTTACACTTTCTGAGGAAATGTGTTTGCTGCTTGCACAATTCAGTCTATCTGTTCAATCTAGTCTGCCTAGGACCCCAGGTGGGTTGCTATTTGTAATACCTGATCAAATTAAAACATACATTATGTATAAAACTATAACTGAACATTTGCGTAGGGTACAGGCTACGCTAGCAGTCAAATCGGATAGTGATATGCTAAGCTAGTACACTGAACAGTTAGCTTGCAAAATGCAAGGTAATAAGAAAACTATAAAAATTGTTCAGTTTCTCAATCTATAACTTCAGTCATAAATCATTTCATGTAACTAAAACATGTGTAAATCCAAACCAAATAACAAAATCCATCATAACACTATTATTTTGGGTATTCGTTTTGCACCAGGGAAACATTGTTTCCAACTTGAATTTTGCATTATGTCACACATTCAAGTGAAATTTTCTGTTTCACATTATATATTTACTATTATATATAATATATTTAATATTTTCTACACCCTCCTGATAAATCAGAATATTATAATGTTCTAATTATTATTATTATTATTAGCGAAATATCCATTCACACCTTTTCGATTAGTTGTCTAGCAGTTTCAGTCCACATTTTTATAATGCATTCATTCAGTTGTTGATTTTTCTTCTGCTGAGTTCATCCTAAAAATCCATAGAGTAAATGTATGTAAATGTATTCATGTTTTTCCCCCATTGCTTTAGACACAGGAAGTTACGAAAAAAAACAGAACTAGCGGCGTTAAACTTACAGGTCACTATTTTTATTTAAAGCACTCGTGCTGCTTACATGCCATAGCTGTTCCTATCCATCCATGCCAACCCTTGTTCCTATGCTCCTTTCTTTCTTTACCTTGAGCGTTTGTTTTCGTTTTACTCCCTTGAACCCTGCCACACGGGCGGTGACACACAGGGCCTGAGAGGGAAGATGGAGAGGTGGAGCAGGCCAGAATGATCACTATCATTAACATTCACCGCGGTTCACTTATCATCCCTGACTCCTGCGACATGGCAGCCATTACCTCGCGTCCGCAGGTGGAGCAGCACCATACATATTGCATTGTGCCAGTGCCGATTTATGTATCCAGTAACAAAAGGAAAGTCTAATGAAAAAATACAGGGGGCAATCATTTATGCTCCTTCGCTTCCTCTTCCGCCTGAAGATGGGGGAGCAGCAGCCTGGACAATGCGGGGAACACCAGCCATCCTCTTTCTACATCACTCCCGTACGCTGCACTGTCAGTCAAATTCTCATTTGCAGACCAAGCGAGGTTAACCTGCGTCAGAACATCAGGACTGTGACAAGGGGCCTATCAGAGCCCCACTATGTCAGCCAGAAAAGGAAGAACAGGGAAGGTTGGTGTCTCAAACATACTTTAGAGTGCGTGAGGTGACGGAATATGAAATCTCATTCACCTTTATTCAAATAAGATGCATCAAGAAGCACCAGGCCAGGTTTGACATCTACAATGCCAACATCATTGGTTCTCGTGTCTTGTAACAAATCATGATGTGCCAAATTTTCAATATGTACATTTTTAATCGAGCTGCATAAGGGAAAATTTTCAGTGAATAACAGCAATCTCAGTCCACTCCTCACACAAAGCTATCAAATGAATTCAGAAGACTTGGAACATTGGGGGTTTTCACACTGCACTTAACCCCGGGTTATCGTTGCTCTAAACACCACTTTTAACCCTGGGTAAAGGAGCTATTCACACTTGTAATTTAGATGTGGGGGTTACCACCGCTTTTTGCATGGTTCTGAAACCCGGCTCTGGAGCATGGTTAGCACTGCTTTTGAGGTATTAACTCTGCATTACGATGCCAAACTTGTACAGTGTGAAATGATATGGTGTGTTCGAGTCATGTCGGAAAGATCGTATTTACCAGCTGAACGCACAAGAACGCCACCACAATGACGTAAATACGAGAGAGAATCTTGGGATTTTCTATAAGCCCCGATCTGTACGTGTTGGGGGCGTGTCAGTGAGAAACATGGTGGAATAAAAGGTATTTAGCAGTGACATTGTCAGGCTTTTCTATTTACAACGGAATAAATAGCCTGCACTAAATATAGCATCATAATGTAACGGTAACACTTTACAAATGCATTAACTAACATGAACTAACCATGAGCAACACATTTGTTACTGTATTTACTAACCTTCGATAATGTTAGTTAATGAAAATACAGTTGTTCATTGTTTGTTCATGTTAGATCACAGTGCATTAACTAATGTTAACAAGATTTGAATAATGTATTGGTATATGTTGAAATTATTTGAATTATTTCATTTTGAACATCCTGCATAACATCTTTTGTAGAGTACAGAAAATAAAAGAAGAAAATCATGGATTTTTGGGTGAACTGTCCTTGATGTTACAAGTAACGACAGATTTTTTTCTTCTGTCTTCTTTGAATAGGGAGGGAGGGACTTGGTTCTTTCTATCGGTTGTTGATTGGATGCAGCTTTCAGTTAATTGACCATTCGCAAAGACCCGCCCCCTTGTTACTGTTGCTATGTCCGACAACCCATGCACTCTCACGCCACACATCATGTTCTCATGAAATGAAAAATACATCGCGTAGCAAAGAGGACACTGACAACATGTTGACCGACAAGACAGAGCAGGTTACTTTTGATATGAAACAGTTTCATATTTAAAATATTGTAATTTTTTAAAGAAGTTTAAACAATAAATAACGTATAGTGGCTTTTTAATGTGTCGTGACATATCACTGTAGCTCCTTCAAACGCCTCGTGAACCACCATCTCTTCATACTAGTTCATTTATAGCATCAAACAAACATGAATGTACACACAATTATTCAAGTTCAAGTTCACCAGCGTTAATCTACTAACTCTCCTGACTGCTTTGTCTGACAAAATGGCTGATTCGGGGTTATGATTGGTTAGATCGCCTGTCAATCAAACTGCCGGCAAAGGGTCAATTGTAAGTTAGAGGTGGGGTTTAAGTAGAATAAAATGATTGGAGAAGGTTGACATACATCTTCAAAGAGAAGTTACTTTAAGATCGAGTTGACATTTTGATTTATTATGATCATGAGACTTTAAGCCCAATGATTATTGAAGGTAAAGTGTTTGTCTGAAATGAGTCACTTGTTTCAAATCAAAAATTCTGTCGTCATTTAACTCGTATGACTTTTTTTTCCTGAAGAACACATAAAGAGTTGATTGATAATAAAAAATAGCAATATAATTATACAATATAAAAGCTTCTATTTTCTATATAATGAAAATGTACAGTAGTGATTACTGTCTGTAAAGTTAAATTGCATTTTTGCACCATTTAAACATTATATTGAACCTAGATAGTCTAGTCTTGTCTCATCTATGGTTTCAGGTGAACCAGGACTGCCGCTGGTGTCCCCTCACAAACACAGGTGCATTGATTCAGATGGTTTCTTGGTAGCATTTTTCTATTTTCTATTTGTACTGTTCAACAACAACAACAACAAAATCCCAACAACTTAAGCCTCTTGCAAACAACTAGATAGTATTGTAAACGTAATGCGTAAATGCTAAAGGAATAAGTAAAAATGTCACCAAAATGATGAACATCGCACATGCGTTGTTTCAATCCATTTTTATTTATTGCTGAGAAGAGTCTCCAAACACGCTGGTAACCTAATTCTACACGAGGCTGTGGACCAGCGTTGTTCCTCTGAGGACGGCTGTATAAATAGAATCCATAATGGACCAGAGTGAGATGCTATCATTTATCTCCGACTCTCACAAACACAGTTCAGGTCTCTCCTCATTTTCCTAATGATCTCCTTCTTTTTTGCTATGTGTTTTACTTTAAGGTGCACAGGATCCAAGCTTAATGGACACGATTTATCACCGGCTGATCCTACCCAAGTCCAGTTTATCCAGTAAAGTTGAAGAACAAAACAAATTGCCAAACCAAATGCATTTTTGTTGAGGGAATTGGCTTATTTTTCAAAGAAGTGAGGAAATGGAAAACAAGGGAAACACCGACCCTGATTCAGGTCTTTGAGGTTAAACTGTGGTTTGTGCAGATGCAAACATAATGAGTCAAGATGGGTTTCATTTGAAAGAAATTAAGAAAATCTCTTTCTTCTTAGGAGTTGAGATTCTGATTATGTAAAAACTAACCTAACAGTTATGGATGGGAATCCTAAGGAATTTAATGATTCTGTTTCTGATTCCAAATGACAGTTCTGATTCCTTAATGATTCCATTAACAATTCTTTTAGTTCCAAAGTATCAGTAACAAAGCCAAAACAATGCTACTTTTCGGAACATCAATTTATTTTCATTATCACTTGGACATGAAGTCAAAAGAGTTATCTTTGAGACTGATGAGCCAAGATTCATTAAAAATAACCAACTCACAAGAGACATTTGTTCTTGAATCGCACGACATTGGTTGCGATGAACTGTTTGTTTGTCGTTGAGTGCAACCAATGAGGATGACACAATTAAAAGATTTTTGTCTATGATTGTGTTGTACTGTTTTGCAACGCAGTTTTTTTTCTCCATCACTATCAATTCAGACTGCAACATAATAACGATACAGGTAACACTGTCCAGTCCTACGAATGCACATACAAGAGTGTTAATGGAACCAAACGTCATGAAAAACAGTTCTAAGTTCTTCTTAGAGCTGGTTTTCAGGTTCCTATAACCCAACATTTAGTTTTAAATGAGCATGGAAGGCATTTGGCCGGTTGCTTTTGCTCTATTGTTTTGACAGAATGTGGTCTCAGGTGATGTTTGCCTGTGTCCTTGAGTAACTCCTGGGGGAGTTTGGGTAAACAGCTTGTTGTTAACCCTTTAATTGGTGCACAGACACAAATGTAAATTTAATGTAAAGCACATGAAGAAAAAAAAAAGACAACTCCAGCATTTGGTTGCTCACTCTAATGAATAAGAGTCCAACATTACTCAGCGACCAACCCAAATTGCTTGTTTTAGCTAATTCACTTTGAAGGCTTTTTGTGCTACTCTTTAATTCGAATCGCTAATTGACTCAAAGTAGGATGCATCTCTGTGCCAGGGCCCATAGGCACTCGGCAACATGGAGCTCCAGTGAAAAGATTTTCAGAAGGATGAACGGAAGGAGGGAAGAGACAGAGAGCAAAGACAAATCTCAGCCCGTACCCCCCGGGCAATGCCACGGCTCCGTGCAGTAGATTAAATTCTGGCCCGGGCCCAAGTGAAGGCCTGCTTTTTAACCACTGATTCTCTCATTTGCCTTCAGAGGCCTGCGGCCTGGCAGGCTGCGCGGCGCATTACCAGCCTGCAGCAGCACTTAAAACACATTTTAGCCCAGGATAACAGCTGGCATCCTGGCCAAGAGACTCGTCTCATGTGACGGAAAGGAACCTAAAGCGGGGAGGGGTGGGGGTGGGGGTGAGGGTAGCCAATCGCACAAAGCTTGCCTGAAATAATGATAGCGGCACATGAATCTGATTATGTGTGTTCATGTAATTGTGATTCACTTAGAGGCCATGTTGTGAAATATATTTTTAATTTACATGATTTGGTTATGTCCCTTGTTCTTTTTATCTTTCATTTGTGGGTGGACACACATGAGAGACAAGGTTATTAGCAGGACCTGGCCTGTGAAAAATTGTCTGTGAGCTTATGGAGAAACTTTTATTTACTTAATGTATATCTGCCAATGAAAATACGGTCAAAAGAAGTTGAGCGTGCTGCAAAGCAATGCACAGACTAACAATATGTCTGGAACAAGCAAACAAAGTCAAACGAACTGAAAAGTCACAGTAATATATATATATATATATTACTGTGACTTTTCACTACATATATAAACTACGTTTAATAAATTAAATATTATTTTTAGATATTTAATAAATATTAATATATGTATTCATATTCTGTTTCATTTTTTTTTTAAATAAATAACTGTTAAATATTAAAGTTTTAATAAAGTAAATATTATTCTTACACTTTTTATTGTAAGGTATGCTTGTTACAGTGTATTTGTCACGATTGTCAGCTGGAGTGCCCGGAAAATCCACTAGAGGGCACTCCACTCACTCACTCTCATTTCTTCACACGGACTACACTTCCCATAAGCCCCGTACCCAGTCACTGATTACCGCACCAGCTGCACCTCATCACCCACACCACATATAAACACCATTCACTCTTCACACCCCGCGAAGTCTTGATTTGGTTACCCTATCATTTCTGAGCGTTATTCCCGTGTCTGGTTTTCCTGGTCTTGTTTTTGCCTGTCTTCCTGTTTTCCTGAACACTCGCTGCCTGCCCCTTGGATTTACTGTTTTGCTTTATGGACTATTGTTTGCCTGCTGCCTGCCTCGATCTGTTTGCCTGTACCTTGACCACGATTCTGTCTATTCTACTCCAGACCTGTTTGCCACTGTTTTGACCTTTGCCTGTTAATAAAGCTGCATTTTCAGTATTATACATTTAAGCAATATTAATTAACTAAATCTAAATTTACTTACTATAGAGTTAAGGTTAGGATTAAAGTTTGGCATCGGAACAGTTGTATGCAATTATGCATAATATACAGTTATTATTATTTAAACAGAATATACAGTGTATATTAGATCATCATATATTTTTGCTGTAACATATATACTGTTATTATAGGCACAAAAGTATAAATCCATGTGGCAAAAAATTCATTTGTGAAAAATATATACTGCTATTAACATTTTTTGGAACAATCGGCTTGAATCGGGATGCAGGTTCTGTATCCGTGTGTGTGAGCTGGTGACAAGCCAGTGATTGTCAGCAGAGTTATGCAGTGTTCAGTACAGCAGTCTCTCTCTCTCTGTGTCCCATGCCTTTGGTTTTCAATCTCATGCTTCACGTCCGCTGAGCCCACACCATCAGGGGCTCTTATTTACGACTGAGGGTCCTCATACAATCTCCCATCAAGGGTCCAGACCAGTGCGGCCCTCCCTTCCTCTCTCCCTGGGTTCATCCTCTCTCCTGTTCTGTGTAGAGAGCTCATTATTGTCAGCTTCTCAATGCACTGCTGGACAGGGCTTCAGCTGAATCCAGTCTGGTATATTCAATTATTGTCCCTGTCCTGTGACATGTACTCTTTTTTTATGGTGCTATTTTTAAAGCGAATATATGTTGTGCACTTTTCTGAGGAGTCTCTGTCAGCATAGGCCCTGTTCTGTGTGTTTTGAGTTTGGGGCCTGTCTATACGAGTCTATATTAATGCTGCGATATCACATCAGTTTAATATGTAGTTATATTGTATGGTGGGACGGCTGGCTGTTGATTGATTTTCAGTGCAGTCTCCTGGGGCCGGCGTGATTTTATTTAAGTGAGTGCACACATCATTTGCACGCTAAGGTTCAGCTAACTTGCTCCATATTCAGCCTTTTTTAAAGGCGCCATAAACAGCACCCTATCTTTAGAATGGGCCGTTGTGAAATGTGTACCGTGGTGGACAGTAAATATGAGGTTGCAGCGACTGCCTGCAGAATTCACACACAAGGCCGCCTCGTAATGTATCGCTCTGATCTCCAGTCTGATAATGACTCTTGTGTGTGTAGTAACCAAACGTGACTTGCCATTTTTTAAATCTGGATGCTAAAGGAGGTTGGACTCGAGCTTCAGGGGAGAGCAAAATTATCAGTGAATAATGAATTAAATTGTAGTCTGCTCCTCTCACAAAGCTATCGTAAATATATTCAGAACAGGAGCTTTTAAACTGGGCTCCACTGGAAATTGCAGTGAAAAAAAAAGACTACTTTTTAAACAGTGGTCGGAAATCAATTAATCATGAGCTATTGATAGCCCTAGTTTGTAGCAGTTAGAAATTAAAACCTTTTGTGAAAAATTCATTCATTCAATTTATTTACTGATATTTATGAATCTCTCCTTCTTTAAAGTCAGCATGAAACTAAGTTGCAACAGTCTTTTCTTCCCTATTGTGATATACATTCAAGTGAAACAGCCTCTCGAACAAGAAAAAATGTAGGGTGGGATGTGATTTTGCCCATCAGGAACTGATCGGATTGTTGTGGATTCTCATGTGAGTGACAGTTGCTATGCCACACCAGTAAACATGACATCAGAGAAGAGATGTTGAAGAAAAGTGAGGGGAAGTTATTTCAATTAAAGATTATGAAGGCACACAGAAAAAAAAAAAAAAAGATGAGCACAGATAAATCTGTTATAATAAATATGGAAATATTCCATAAAATACAAAAACGAGAATTGTCCATTTGGATTTCATCGTGAATTTAAATAATAGTCTATTATTAAACTTTCTTCTCACCACTGTCGCCTATAGCTTGTTCAGTGCAGGTTATAAAGCAATATTCATTAATACTTTAATATCATGCTTAAAAGCTACTTTTTGAGTATTTATGATGAAATGCACTCTTGACAGTACTGTCATAGTAAGTAAAAACACAGCTTTAATTTAATGCAAAGTAAATATTTTATAGATAATATTTTAATGTTTTTTGCCTTTTAATTTATTTTAATTTCTTTTAGCTTAATTATTTAGCATCATACTGTCTTTATAGTACATGCAAAGTATTTTCTAAATAATATAGTATAAATTATATACATTTTGTAAATATTTTATCTATAAATATGTTAAAATATATAAATGCCTTCATATTTTATTGAAGAAAGGTTCTATGTGAGGGGATCCTCGATATCTCAAGGTCTCTGGCATCAAAAAGTTCAAATACAGGCTTCAGAGGACTTTGATTATTGTGAGTCATAGCATCTTTTATGATGATTGTAGTCCTTTTTGGAATGTGACTGATATGGTCACTATAAACTATTGTTACATGCTAAACATTTTTCATAAATACCTACTGTAGCAAGCAGGGCGGGGCCAAGAGCCATGTGAACGGAGCAAGGCTGGTGCATGTCACACCGGTCTCGAGGCCCACAGAAGGAGGAGCTACAGAAGGATAAAAGGAGGAGTGAGGAGAATGGAAGACAAGAGAGGACCAGGCCTGAGAGATTTATGTTGTGTTTTGTTACGTTTATATGCAGGAGTCATCTGTGAGGGACTGCCGCTTTACTTTTGTTTTGTTGTTTGCTTATTTTGTCATTAAAAGTTTGATGAATGTCTGCAGGTTCCCGCCTCCTTCTTCCCTTATCAAGGGAGGGTTGAACTATTCTCAATGTCCTTGCGATGATTAAATCATTAAAAAAATATATGACAGGTTGTGAACGTTTGACATATAAGGCCTAAAGGTGAGCATCCCACAATGCAACAGCTCGCCACCTTTCCATTGGCTCTGAGCGGGAGCACGAATGGAGTGCCGGCCTCAAATAGAGGTGGCATCTGGTGCCCAATTTGTCATGCCTGAATTACCTGAGAGCTGATAAGAGCTGAAGTTTTAATAAAAGTTGGGAGCTGTAGATAGCTGGCTGAAGGACACTGATGAAGTGTCTTGGGGCCTATTTCCACCTCGAGATAAGGAGCTGAAGAGAGAGAGGAAGGTGGGTCGCAGGGCCAGAGATGTGAGTGCACACACTAATGCTCAGGGTGTATGTTTTTTCTCTTTCTCCAGCATCTCAGTTTAAAGAAGATAGTATATACACATATGGTGTGAACAAATAAGATCTAAGGATCTAAACAAGGAGAAACTGGGTGGATCTTTTAGTGAAAATCTCTTTCAAATTTAGTCAAGATTTCGTAATTTTATAATCATTACTTTTAGTTCATTTTGCTTTGAAATGACATTTAATTACATTTTAGTTGATAATGTGTAGAATGACAAAAATGTGTCAAACTGTAAAAGACCAATCTTTAATGAAATGTTCGTAGCACTTTAGTTTAGGGTCCAAATCTCATCATTAACTACTATTAGCATGGTAGGATATTGGCTGTTTATTAGTAGGCTATTTACAAAGCACATAATGCTATACATCCCTAATCCTACCCAACAACTAAACTTATTCAACTAGCTTACTAATCATTAATAAGCAGTAATTAGGAGTTTATTGAGGCAAAAGTGGTTAATAGTTATTTAATAGTCAGAATTGGACCCCAATCAAAAGTGTTACTGAAATCTTCACATTTTTAGAAAATCATAAACATTTAAACGCTTATCGAACATATAAAACATGGATCAAATTCAACAAAATATAACATTACCGAGTTTGCTTTTTAGACTATTAATTGTATTGTGTTTTAGAAACTTACTGCATGTTGTTTTGCAAAAAAGTATTCATGCATTTTGAACAATATATTCAGCTGAAAGTTTCATTTTTACATTTACATTACATTACATTTCATTTTCTGTGCAATTGACCCTTCGCAAAGACCCGCCCCCTTTAGTTACTGTTGCTTTGTCGGACAAGTCATGCTCTCTCACGCCACACATCATGTTCTCACGCAGTGAAAAATACATTGCGGAGCAAAGAGGACACTGACAACGCGTCAACAGACAAGACAGAGCAGGTTACTTTTGATATGAAACAGTTTCATATTTAAAATATTGTAATCTTTTAAAGAAGTTTAAACAATAAATAATTACATCATATAAACATGAATGAACATCAGAAGGAATGTTGTTTCAGGCGCAGAAAGACCCTCAAATTCACCAGCGTTAATCTACTAACTGCTTTGTCGGACAAAATGGCGGATTTAGGGTTATGATTGGTCAGATTGCCTGTCAATCAAACTGCCGCGAAGGGTCAATTGTAAGTTCTAACGCTGTTTTTTGGGATAGTGAACGTTTAATTTGGTTTGATAAATAACAAAACACAAAACAACATTCTCATAAAAGTGATAAGGCAACATTTGCATGATAAAATATGTCAAACAACATTTTTAATATCTTGCAGCATTGTTTATTTTCACCATTCCCTCAACAGTATGTTTTAATTAAAACACTTTCATTATTGCTATGATGCGTTTCCGTTTTAGATAATGTTATGAAACGTTATAAAATCAAAAACCCTTCGTTAACGAACATTTTCGTTAGCAATTTCCTTGATGAGATTAACACTGGCGGTGTCCTAACGTGTATGTGTCCCTCCCTCTCTCTCTCTCTCTCTCATTCTCATTCTGTGATTTGGCCTCCTGCCAGCATCTATAGCTCACCCTCAGCTGTGGCGGCAAACTCCAGATGTGCCAAAGGCGTGTTTTTTTTTCTCTTTTTCTCCCCACGTGTGTTTGCGAGCGTGTGTATGTGTGTGTGTCTGCGTGCAGGTTTTGCCAGCTGACTGCACCGTTTGATAACCCGCTCTCTGGATGCCCATCACCGGCCGCAGAGATAGAATTAAATGATGATGATCTTCCCACGAGTTGGGTGCGGAAACAGCGCGTATAAATCTTGATTTCATCTCAGCGTGAGAAGTCTTTATCCATCATCACTCTTAATGAACAAGTCATTAGGCGCGATGAATGGCGCGCAGGGCCCCGACGTTCTCGTCGACGCTTTTGTTTGCGGCTTTTCGGGGGGCAAATTCCGTGCCCTTTCTAGGGGGTCAAACTCATTGCTCCAGATGTGGTGCTAACCTCTCCAGCACCCCCTCCTCCGAGGTGCCCAGCATGTACTAAGCAGGGCTGGAAAAAATTAGAGTAAACAGAAGAAGCCTGATTGTTCAGCCCTGAAGCTCCTGATGCGTTATGCTACTTTACTATGTTAAAAAAAATCTACCTTAAGTCAAGTTTGGGTTTTTGGAATCATGACAGAAATGGGAATATTCAACAAACTCTCATGGCAATTCGCAACTACTTAGGTTGTGTTTAGGGGTGGACATTTTCATACAAATCACGTTGCATGAATTCATATTAAATGGCAAAATCATGAGGGTTTGAACATTTCACCTAAAAACCATTTACTCACCCTCATGTCATCCCGAAACTGTATGGATTTCTTCAATGGAACATAACAGGAAAACCTGTTTATAATGTACTGGTTGACATTATTATAAATTTCTATATTTTTACAGTCATGAATCAGTTGAGTTCACAATAATGATTTGAATGATTGGTCTGAATTAGTTCCAAATTCAGTACATTTATTCAAGATCCAGATCAGTTTGATTCGTGAATGACTGTGAACTTTTTTGTGAACCAGATCAACCGATTCATTGAAAACACTAATTCGTAACATAATCACTTCTACATAACAAGGAGAAAGATTCAGTTCATTGTAATAGCTAAGAAGGGAAAACGTGGAAAACATTTTTTAGTGTGTGTGTTTGTTTGTGTGTGTGTGTTCTGCAGAGAAAGAATGTTTGGATGAGGGTGAGTGAAGGATGACAGAATTTTCATATTTGGCTGAACTAGTCTTGAGGGAGTTCAAGTAAAATCCCAGTCCTGTGATGATATGAGAATACAATGAGAAACTCTACTGGGAACATGAATGTTGAAACTTTCGGTCTCTGAGACAGTACCCTTTGTTGAGTTCAGTTACAAGGACCTGAAGTGTTTGGATATTTTACGCTTTTTCCTAAGCTACACAGGGTCTTCTAGTTAAAAAGTTTTGGCAATTCTCTGAGGCTCTTGTATTTGCAATCTAGATTAACTTAAAAGCCTTCTTAAAGAATTCAAGAGCATTTTCAGTGTAGCCCCAGGCTACCGAAAGCAGACGCTGTACCACCTGCATCAAATTTGAATGAAAACGCCGCAAGATTCTTTCAGCTCTGTAAAGTAGAACGATATTTATTTTGTGGAGGAAGATGTTTCTCAGAGTTATTCGTCTCTGAAATGCAAAAAATAGAATTTGACACGGGGTAATTGCATTTAATTTTTCATATGCTCACAGAGCATATATTTGCATTTGAGCTCAAAAACAGGGCACTGATTCTGACTTTCCTTGTTAGTGACAGCTGCCATGTTTAAATGTCACATTCTCGTAGGCTTGTGGCTCTGAAGCCCTCAAGATCCTGCTGGGAATCACATCACTCAGTATGTTTGATAATATCTCTTCATCACTAAACTAGACACCTTTCATTCTTTAAACATCACTCTTCTCATGGCATTTAACACTAGATGTTTTCTTTTTTTTATTATTTGTGTTTCTTCTCCCCCTCCTCAACCTCCTTTCTCTTTTTTATATGACCACTGATATGACTAAAGTTTTCATTGTGTTACACTATATGTAACCCCTCTGGTTCTACTCGCACTGCTCCTAGTGGGATTCAAACAGGCGCTTCCGCCATGGGGGGCGGGCATGCTAACAAAGACGCTAAAGACCGCAACCTCTAGCGTCAGTCACTAGTGCGCCTCTTGAGTCCAGGGGAGTGAGGTTTACTCACACAGCTCTTACTAGCCAGCCTCCATTACACTCAACCCCTGCCAAACCCTCACTCCCATCCTGGGTCACGGCACCAATGTAACCCACCCCGCACTGCTTCGAGTGGGATTCAAACAGGCGCTTCTGCCATGGGAGACAGGTGTGTTAACAATGACAATAAAGTCCGCAGCCTCTAGCTTCAGTCACTAGTGCGCCTCTTGAGGTCAGGGGATACAGCTCTTACACTCACCCCCCTAAAAGTCACTCCCATCCGGGTCACGGCACCAATGTAACCTCTCCGTTTCTACGTGCACTGCACTGCTTTCCAAAACCATCGTTAGCCAACTAACATCGCAAGTTGAGCGGGATTCAAATCTGCATTTCCGACATGGGAGGTGGGTGCACTAACAATGACGATAAAGACTTGCAACCTATAGCATCAGTTGTTAGTATGGTTCTTGAGGAGTGAAGTTTATGCGCACAGCTCTTACTAGCTGGTATATACATATATATATATATATATTTTTTTTTTTTTTGATAGATAGTAACACTTATTTATTGCACATTTTTATTTTTTACAAATTTAAAATTTTTCTTTAATGTAGTAAATTAGTTTAAAACATTTATAGTGTTTATCAGGGTTACAAAGAATAAGAAAATAAGAAAAATATTTAAATTTCATTCTTTATCACCATAAATGCAGCAGCTAACAGTTCAGACACGCTTGGTATGATGGTATGGTTCATGTTTAGGTGCAGGAAAAAAACCAACCCCCATTACTGCACATGTCAGCGTCATAAACAACAGATCGGGCCATGTGGACGCAGGCACAGCAGTAATGGAGGCTGTGCATCACTGTTCAGCACAAGGTCTGCAACCTCTACAGGACTCACCTGAACCACACAGAGAAAGAGAGAGGAGTGGAGAGAATAGATGTGTGAGGTGATGTTGATAACTAGTGTAGTGTAGATGACTGTTGTAGCAAGAGTGAAGATGATCTTCACAAATTTTGAAAACAGACTGTACAGCACTCAAACACGTTTGGCTCTGATCTTTCCTACATTCTCATGTACATTATTTAATGTTGTAGCTGCTGGTGTTTCAAGAACACGTAAAGGACTGAAGATCGGCAACCTACAGTGAGGGCAGAGAGTCTTAGAACACTTTTAAAATTTGGGATTTAAAAACAGGATAAATATATAAAAACAAATTCATATACAAATAAACAAATAATTTAAAAAGTTTAATGATTTAGGTAAAATGAAGAAATATTTAATATGCTGCTCTACTAATCATGCTGAAAATTTAATGAAGAGTTTAAATAATATTTTACAAAATAATTTATAATTTTAGAATATGTAATACAATTTATTTAAAAATAGTATATTCATGGGATATATTTTTTGTAATATATTTAATCAAATATATTACAAAAAATATTTTTTTTTAATATTTTTTATTTTACAAAATTCCTTTAGAATCCTGGCTTACATTATTAATGTAAAATTGTCAATTTAAATGGTGGTCTTTATATCAACTGTCTCTAAGATATGCTAGTCTCATTTCATACAATGTCATAACTAGAAATCCAGACCTTTCTACAAAAGAACTAACTGAAGTAGATCTTTTGCCAAAACATATAGTTGTCGAGGATGTGGTTCAGAAATAATGACACCATCATGGTAAGCATCACTGCGATCATCACCCATCAGCAGTCTTATTCGGGAATGGGGCACCTAACGTCAGGTTGGCTACGTGCCCATCCAGCGTTAGAGAATATGAGGAGACAGCCGGCCTATTTTTGGGGCTTATTCCATAAAGTGATCTTACCATGGCTCCCTCATGACCAGTAATGTGATAGTGCCCCAGGCAGTGTTTTCAATTTCTTCAAAACACAAGCAGCACTCTGCCACTGACTTTGTGGTGAGGACAACTTAGTGGGGGATGAGTGCAGTTATTTGTGCCCTCTTATTGGAGATACAGTAGTTGCTCAGTTTACGATATCAATGATTTTTTTTTTTTTTTTAATTTTCAAAAAGAAACTCCAGCTGTTATGAGGATAAACTTAATTTTACTGAATTGTTCAGACAGAATCTAGCAACATAATTCAAATGAAATTAAAATCATGGATTCCATTCTTCCTAGATTTTTTTTTAGCCCTAATATGAGTGAAAATAACATATATAAGAGAACATGGATGAATAATCTGTATTCTCTTATAGAGCGATGTTATTGGATAACTAAAAAATTGTTTTTGTGAACTGAAATAAAGCTAAAATAATATATAAATGGGAAAACCTAACTTAAAGGTAGGGTAGGCAATTTTTATAAACACTTTTTGTTACACTGGTTGAATGAATTTATGCGTTTCTATGTCAGTACTATCAATGTCGAAATGAATCTGCAGCAGTCAGGTGGTACAACTAGAGCTCTGTAAGTTATTTAATGCTGTCTCTAGCCTCGTGAAGCTTTGCAGACTCTGCTTGTGTGCGTTCATGTGTTTTGATGGAGACGCTCTGAAGTGAGGGTGGGATCTTATGCTTTCAAAGCTACCTTGCTAATGCTAGCCTCTCTGAAATTGCCTACCCTACCTTTAACTTTAAAATCTTAAATGAAAAATAAATATTTTTTTGGAAACTAACCGAAATAAGATAAGCGGATAAAATTATTTGAAGTACTAAAATGACAAAAAAGAAAAGCGACAGATTTAAAATAAGAAATAAAAAAATTGAAAATAGAAAAATAGAAAGATTTCAAAATATTAATAAATACTATAAAAAACACTGCAATTATAACACCCTGTTGTCTGAAGGTGGAGGGAAGCAGGCCTCCTTTCCGCAAACCCCTTCATTTAAAGTGAGGGATCTCTACAAGTTTTAGGAGTTGCCCTTTTCTCTCTGCCTAATTCAACTGAGAAGGTGAGATTGCCACAAACAATCAGAAGAGCGTCTTTAACAGCAAGCGAATGCTAAGGGTTCCGATGGCTGTAAAGTTTATTTACTGCTCTCTAATCTCAATAAAAGTTGTCATTGCTGCAATGGATGACCTTCTCTTTACAGTCTCACGCAGTCTGTAGTGACCAAGTGTCTGACCAAGTCACCACAGACAGACAACTGAAAAGACGTGAGATCCTTTTACTAGGACAAGCAAGAAGGTCTGACTTCCAATATAAACATCCAGCACTACCTCATTCAGCGTGCCACTGCAAACCACGTTATCTTGTATTCTGACGTAAGATAGGCATGGAAGGTTGTTACCGGAGAAGGAAAAGTGGGAGAGCAGCATAGAGATTACCGTGATGACTGGAGCCTTGTCAGAATCGCAGCAAATCAGATGACACTTCAATAGGGGGAGCCAGGGTGTATGGCAAAATTCGAAAATTGAGTTGACAACACCAGCGATAAAGGCGTTATGGTCGGTGGAAATTGGTCTTTAAATGGTTTGCGGCCCAGTTGTTGAGCAATGCAATTCAGAAGTGCCCGATCTGAGCAGCAGAATCATGACCAAGTGGGAATAGGGGTGAATATACATGTCGAGAGATATAGGAGCTATGAGCTGTCCTTCATCTCTTTTCAGAGGTGGGGAGAGGAGAGGTCAGGAAAGGCAAAGCCCAATTTTGCCCAATGTAACACACAGACAAAAAGAAAAAGAATGAAAACAACAGGAGGTTATTGGTGGCTGAGAGAAAAATGTCAAAGGGATAGTTCACAGAAAAATGAAAATTCTGTCATCATTTTCCCACCAGCATGTTGTTCAAATAATAATTATAATAATAGTTAAATTATTATTGCAAGTGATTACCATTAATAATGCCATTTTAAAGCATAATAGTAATAATAATAATAGTTACTATAGCCATATATGTAACGCTTTACAATATGGTTTTATCATTGTATATTGTTCAACCTTGCTGTACCTAATACGTCAACTAATGAGACATTATTGTAAAGTGTTAATATATATAATAATAAATATTAAAATTATTATTGTTTAAAATAATATTCTTTCATTAGTAGTAATAAGTAAACACTTTAATTTTCTCATAACATTGCACATCTCCTCATTTTTCAAAGAGTCTGAAAGGGTTCGTTCAAAGATTCAGTCTCTCTAAACCCCTCCTATTCATGATTCTACTCTGCTCTGATTGGTCAGATGGCCCAATCTGTTGTGACTGGTCGACTGCTTACAGCATGTGTCAGAAACAAAACACCTATTACCATATCTGAACGTCAGCTCTTCCTTTCTTCTTCTTAGCGCTTGATACAAACAGTTACGATGGCGCCGTTTTTTTTTCTTCCTATCAATTCCAGCACAAGTCCGCATTCTTTTGAAGTGCATGCAAAGTGGATTCACAGCGCTGAAAACGTGCAATTCTCGACATGAACCAAACTCTTCCAAGCTTCAGCTACAACTTCAGTGTTTTAGAGCGGGTCAAAGTAAATGTTTGCAGGCAGCCAATGAAGACCAAAGACTGGCATTATGCAAATTTGGTATATTGTTACTTAGGTACGTTACAGGAAGTGGGACTGGAAATACAGACGACTCTTTCGGAAGTTCTGAATCGATTCTTTTAACTTTTTTTGTCACGCACTTTGATCTTTGAAACTCTGCAAATCTTTTACATTCACAAATATATTACACACTGCATGAAATGTAATATTCGAATATTCGAAGGTAATATTTATACTGTAGAGAGAAGCTCAAATACTAAGTGTACAATTGGGGAAAGTGCTGTGTCATATTTGAGCGCTTTAGGCCAAGTATAAAGTTTCATTAATGTTTTACTCTCCTTCACTTTTTGTTTTGAGAAACAATATGAATTTATGAAAGCAGAATGCCAGCGCGATTGCCTGCGCACTATGATACAGTTTTTTCTCCAAATGCGTCAAGCGGGAGAGATTATGGAGCAAAGCAGGGATGCTAGGCTTTTAAGAAAGCCGAATACCTTGTATTTAAATGAAAACAGCTGTGCTCAAATAGCATTAAGGCCGGCTTCGTCCTGTCAAGATTTCACATTTCTCTGCTATTTTTTTTTTTTTTTTCAGCTTTTTTTCCCGTCTCTTCAGGTTGAGAGAAGTTTAAGTTGAAAATGGTTTTGGGAATCGTCTGCAAATCTCCCTTGAGCGGATTAAACTGTGGGACTGGAAGAACTTAGCCAGACAATTTCCAACCACGGCCAAATTGCTTAGATATGAGAGCGTCAGAGGAATAAATATTATTTTAAACCCTTAAAACACACTGCTTTTTTCATCTCTCCGATTCCTTTCTTCTCCTGTCCTCTTTCTGCGCCAGCTCCACGTGTTTGAAATTACTCAATTTAGCATAATGTTCGTAATTGATCATTTAGTGGAAAATGCAAACATGTCGGTTGCTGACGGGTTCCATATTTTGTGTGTGTGAATGGTTGTTTCTCGTCGAGTCAGGGGACAGCTGGTTGACGTTTCACACTCATCAGGAGTTGTGATCATGAAATGGGATGTTGGCCTTTTCTCACCAGTGATTTGCCTTAGTGTTTTCAAACCTGTCTAGCAGCCCAGCGTTTCACAGCCGGACCGTCTGGTTCAGTGCTGAGCTGCATGAGAAGGATTCCCTCTGGGACGAGAGGGTCATCTAGGGAGGGCACACATGAAGTTAATGGAAGGTATGGTACACATGAAATCCTTTGCACTGTCATTCTCAGTAACAGCACAAAGACTACAGATGTTTTGGCACTATTTTCTGAATCTTTTTCTAATGCCCTGGGTGGACTTTGTTTTTTTAAACGCACAGCCTTGCAAAATATACTTCACTTGACTCATGCGGGTACACAAGGATTCGACGCACACGCAGTTATGCACAATCTCTCGTCACGAGTTACAACCCATGTACATATATTTGTATTCTTTCATGCTAGAGTTGAACAAATGAGAAAACTTTCTAACCTCTTTGCACAATCTCTCGTCTATGTAGGCCTCCATTGTCGCTGTAGCTTGCATGCGTTCCGGTCTGTTCTGTTTATGCAGGTTTTCTTTGACTGCCTTGTGAATCGACGCCCACAGGGCAGAGTTGCTACCTTGTGGATGAACTAATTACTGCAAAAAAAATTAAATGTGCATGTGCGACCTGCGCGTACAAAGAAATTCGCATCACGCGCACTTTATTCCTCATATCTTGCACTATATGTGACTATATATCAATTTACGACTGTTTATATCATAATTGCAACTTTATCAGAATGTGAATTTATGTCTTACAATTGTGACTTTGTTTATCTCAAAATGTGTCTATTTATCTTGTATGACTTCATATCTGACTTTGTATCTGACTTCATAATGTGACTTTATATCTCACAGTTGTGACATTTTTCATAATTTTATATTAAAACACTTGCAATTACAAATAACATTTAGTAACATTTTTCTCATAATTTCAACTTTGTGTTATTTAATTGTGACAAATGTATTGCTCATTGTTAGTTAATTTTAGCCAATACATAAACTAATGTAAACAAATAAGACCATATTGTAAAGTATTTCAAAAACGTTACACCTTTAATTGTATTAAATCTCGTAATTGTATTCTCATAATTGTTTTATATATGATAATCTGCTTTATATTTTGTAATTGCGACTTTTTCTCGTAATATCAACTTCCATGGAAATGAGCTTCCATAAAATCGTCATAAGATACTGTTTATAAAAAAAAAAAACATATTACATCCTATCGTAATTTCTAAGGTGCCAGCATAACCCAGCTGTAAAAATGTTGTCTATTATAGGCTTTTATTTGTGATATGTCATAAGAGTGTTATATTAATGCTTTGTAAGTGTGTGAGTGTCTCTAGATTAGATTAAATCTGAATTAGATAGATTAGATTAGATTAAATCTGAATTTGGAAAGGCACAAAAATAAATAACGCATTGTACGGAGCCCCTAAAGCGACATGGTTAGGCTTGTTACAGTCAGTTACATTACAGTATCAGATTTCTCTTATCACATGAAGATAGTAAGGAGAGACGACTGACAGGACGGCGTTGGTGCACAACAGATCCTGAGCGTCATTGACAATACTGTAAAATGTTCGATCAGTACCGCTGCTCCCTATACACAGAGCATGTGTGATTGCGAATTTGAAAGTGAAAGTAAATAGCGAGTGCAAATTCAAAAGCGATTTCATTTTAGTAGCTCCCTGATACCTGCAAATTATATACCCAACTAGATCATTACAAAAGAACGCAAAAGCATTGAAATATATTTTTTCCTTCTATCACATTTTTTTTTTCATCACCATGTCCCTTTAGGGGCTCCATAGAATGCATCATTTCCTTTCCAAACATATTATTTGGCTTCGGGCACATCCCTAATCTAGATGTACTAGGTAGTATATTTCAGGTAGTATATTTAGTCACGCTAACCCCGATAATCGCCTTGTTGTCCTACAATTCCTCTAATCGTCTCAGCCAAGCATCTTGGCATATTGTGTTCTGCATATCTCACACAAAGTCTGACTCCTTTTCCACACTTTTTCAGGCTTTTGACAGCTTTGTCTGCAATAACAGGTGTCTCCTTATTTCACCACATGCATCCGTGATTCCTCACTACCGAAGGCACAAAAAAAAGCGTCATTTTTTTTCCACAGCTCAAATCAGGCAGATGTTGGCTCATTTTTGGTTTTCAGGGCCTCCCTTTTCAGTTTCAGCCCTCTCCCGCCTGCTTTCCACCCTCCCACCCCCCTCCGGAGCGCGGTATCGGCAAGGAGCCGCGACAGGAGAATCAGAGAGGGCCATCTGATCTAACTGACAGGTCCCTGGCAGATGTTTGCAGCTTTGTTGACATTTTCCAGCAAGCCCACTGAGCATCTACACTGAATTCTCATCTTACAAACCTAAAGCCTGGTTACTCGGAGGAATATGCGGCCCTCACTTTCATTCATTTAGAAGGGCTATTTATTTACAGATCTTTGTTACAGCCATTTCAACTCTTTGTGTTTTAAAAACCACATTTCCACTTATATAATTTCATTTCTGACATGACTTACCTTGCATTTGTGTTTAAAAAAATCACGGCGGTGAATGCCAAGTCAGTACTTAATTAAATCAGACAGATGATTTCATGCATCAAGATTAAACTTAGGCTGGGAATTGCTCCAAGCTCTTTTAATACAGAATTTCCTTTCTTTCCCTTCCACAGAGATTGCAAATTGCAAGTGGACAGGTATCTCCGACCTCCTTAATCCCAGCGAGCCGTCCCCCTGTGTCACCTGGGCTCCATCGGCAAATTGGTTTGAACTCCTCCGATTTTACAGCGCACGTCCAGATGTCAGTAAGGCTGTGAGATCTGTCGAGGAGCTGTCAGGGCGAGTTTAGGCCCCTGCCCTCGCTCTGGACACGGCCCTTACAGGTCTCGGATCAGGAAGGAGTAAGAGGGGACTCGTGCTCCCCACTCTCCTCGGCCTGTCAGCCATGTTTAGCACCTCTGCGCGTGACAGAGGTAAGATGGAGAGAACCACTTTCAACTCTTCCTTCTAGATCAGTCAGGGAAAGGGCGAGGGTCAAATGAAAGCGTTTAGAAATGCATGGATGTCCATTCATTTTTTTGGACAGAATGGTTTTATTTGTTTCTTTTTGGGAAGGCCCAAATGCACTACCGTTCAAAAGTTTGGGGACGGTAAGGTTTCTGAATGAAGTCTCTTATCCTCACGAAGTCTGCATTTATTTGATCAAAAATACAGTAAAAACAGTAATATTGTGAAATATTAGTTTAAAATTACCATTTTCACTTTTATTACATTTTATTACATTTAAAAAATAGTGGCCTCAAACTTCTAAACAGTAGTGTAAAAAAATGACAAAAAATAAACATTTTGTCATCATTTATACTTTCTGAGTATTTATTAATTCATTTATATTATGATTTAGCTCTAAAAAAAGGACAAAAAAGAATGATAACACTTAAAAATAAGGTCTCTTTTGTTAGCATTATCTATTAACTAACACAAACTAAGAGTAAACAATGCATTTGTTACAGTATTTATTAATTTTTGTTGATGTTAATAAAAATACAGTTGTTCATGTTAACTTTTGATTTTAATAATGTGTGAGCAAATGTTGAGATGAACATTAAGCTCAATAAAAGCTGTAGAAGTATTGGTCATTCTTAGTTCAAGTTAACTAAAGTAGTTAACTAATGAAACCTTATTGTAAAGTGTTACCAAAAGAACTATAAAAAGTGATAGTGATGTGGAGTATGTGGAGAAAACACTGAATATTAAGCCTTTATTCACTGATAATCTTCCTGTCTGCCAGAGCTCAATGTCAAAAACTAAAATAATACGGGCCTTCTTTAACATTGTAATTAAAAATATATGTGAAGCACAAAAAGGAGTAGTCCAAGATGTAGTTTGGTCAGTAATGTTAAATCTGGATTGAAGTGTCCAATGTGAACACTTCAATCAGAGGTTTCACATCACTTGTATATTATTATTTCGCTTGTCATGTGACCAATCATGCACCACAGAATCTTGAACAACTCCTTTTGTGCTTCACATATAGTAAAAACGAAAACAATACAGGGTTGAAACGACTTCATGGTGAAGTAAATGACGACAAAAGTTTCATTTTGTGGTGTACTATCCCTTTTCTAGGCACTTTTTTCCTTTTCTTTTTTTCTTTTTTGAAAGTGTATGTTCTCCACCAAACCCTCAAGTGTTCGGCCAGGTCAAGGAGCTTTTCTGTTAACGCTTTTCAAACAGCATGTCCCTAGTCCTAATCTATTCTCCTGATGTAATTTATATTTTAAAACCTGACCTTACTTTTTATTTCACTAAGCCAACACATTTTTATCTTTTGCACTGCAGTTTGACAGCCACTGACAAGTGAAGTGAAAACCCTCTCATGCAACCTGCCCTCATGAAGCCTGGGAAGGTGAAATCAATACGGTTTGTATTTTAAAAAGGCGCCGATACGTGAGCATGACTCAAAATTACTACCTTAGACTGACATGCAGAAGTTATGAAGATAAAAAGTGACTCAAAACAGGGACAAAAGGCAATTTGGCAGCGGCAATTGATATAGACGCTGATATGCTGAAAGCTCGATGTGAACTGTAATTGACAAGAGTATCAGGAATTCAATGGAGAAAAAAAACAAGAGTGCAACAAAACGAAATGGCATTTCTGGTGAAATGGTGTTGGTGAAGGTTGACTGAACTTCAGGTTTCAGGTGACCCATTCACACTAGCTTTCCTTTTCGCCTCTCTCTCTTTCTCACAGTTCTTTTTTCTTCTCCATTACTCGGACGCTGAATGATGGTGATTTGGTTGAGGCCCAGTGAGTGTCTGAGGAAAATTGGTTGGTTGATAAAAACGATGCTATCAAAGAGGGCTACTTTCTCATTTACATTTAGATGAGTATTGATTATTTATTTACTCAGTGGAGTGGGATTCTTTTCCAATCTTATCTCTCTCTCGTCTTGTGCTTGTCACCTGGTTGGGGGGGTGGGGTGGGGTATTCGAGAGATAGAGTTCTTGACATCACTCGAGGATAACAGCATTTTGCTGCACAGATAAAAGTTAGAAAGGTGCTCTCCCTTTGTCTCCTTTTTCTCTTCTCTCGTTTCTCTTCCTCCACACCAATTTTGACAGAAGAAGAAAGTTTGCAGAATTAAAACTGATGGCCTTGGTTGGAAGGGTATAGGTGACAAGTTTGCTACGGTAAAGAGTGGAATTCGACATGCAGTAATGGTTGGAGAGCAGTGCAGCAGAGTTTTTGTTGTTGTTTTGTCAGTATATTGACATATTGTGTGTATTTGACTGATTGAATCGAGCATATTTTACTTTTTATTGAGTCTCATTTCTTCCTTCAGGTAGATGCTTAAAAGTGACTGAGCATAATGACTAAATTAACAATTATGCCAAAAATTCTAATCCAGTAGGGGAGGCCGGGGCAAGTGGTCACAGTAGTTTTTGCTCAAGTAAATATTTCTTGGGGTCATTTTATTTTTGAAAGTAACATACCTTAAAATCTTGGCTACAGGAAAAGCTACTGGACATGCAGACGCTATTGCCTAGAAAATGAACACATGTTGCAACGTTGTGACAAAATGCCCCGATGGTGGAAACAATAACAAAATCAAACCATACGTAAGTTACAATAAAGTAACAATATTTATTGGGCAAACAATGGTTTGATATTTTTGTAACCTACCTTATATATTTTTTTCCCCATTTAAATGTTTTTTTTTTTTTAAATGATTATTTATGGGTGATGTGTATATAAATGTTGTTTATTTATGCTGTTTATACAAAAATAATTTTTTTTTTTTTTTTTAAATTAAATACCATTGTTTTCAACATTAATATAATAAGAAGAAATAATTCTTAAGCACCAAATCGGCATATTAGAACGATTTCTAAAGGATCATGTGACACTGAAAACTGATGCTGAGAATTTAGCTTTGCATCACAGGAAATACATTACAATTTGAAAACAGTTGGTTTAAATTGTAATAATATTTCATAATATTACTGTTTTTGCTGTATTTTTGATAAATAAACCTCAGTGAGCATAAGAGACTTCTTTCAACAGCAATAAATCTAAATTTACAAAGTCTTCTGAATGACAGCTTAGATATAAATGTTGATATTTTAGTGTGACACAATTGAACCTTTGCAAAGACTCACCCCCTTAGTTACTGTTGTTATGTCCAACAAGTCATATGGCGCTCTCACGCCACACATCGTGGTCTCACGAAGTGAAAAATACATCGCGGAGCAAAGAGGACACTGACAACGCGTCGACAGACAAGACAGAGAAGGTCACTTTTGATATGAAAGAAAGTCATATTTTGTTATTTTTAAAAGAAATTCAAACAATAAATCCCATTTTGTGCCTCTTTAATGTGTTGTGACAGATCGCTAAAGTGCCATCTCTTCTTAGTTTTTGCACGAAATGAATATGAACATCAGAAGGTATGTTGCTTCAACCACGGAAAGCTTATGTTCACCGAGGTTAAACTCTCCTGTTTGGTTTGTTTGTTGGACAAAATGGTGGATTCGGCGTTATTACTGGTCAGATTGCCTGTCAACCAAACACTCGGCGAAGGTTAAATTCGCCTAAAAAACTCATAGTCCCCGTCATCCTGTGGCAACTCGCTCCGATCTCCCCTATACTTGTAAGACACATCGGACATTGCTGACTGTACTCTGTACCTGTATCTTTCCTCAATGTATGGATCGTACGTGAAGTAACTGGGTGCAGTGGAGACAGCAGCAGGATGGGGGTACGTAGCTCTCTGCAGTGGTAAGGGACCCCTGACAGACCCTGCCTCTTCCTCTCAGCGCTGTGATGGAGAGTGAGCCGTCTCCTGAGGTGGCCTCTGTCAGCTCCGCTTTGTCTCAAAAGGAAGATAGGTAGCACAGCCACTGCGGCCTGCATCCGCCACCCATCTCCCTGCCCTCACCCTGTGGGCGACGCTAGGCATGGGACATCCCTGCTAACACATGGAGGGCAGACCTAGAATGTCACAGGAAAGATGCTCATTAGCATATTGTTCTTACAGTAAACTTCAAGTGTTTCAGTATTATGTAAAACACATTCATTGATATAACACAGAGATCAGTTTCATCTAAATGTAGTTAATCTTCCACCTGAATCAACATCTGTTAGTTTATAAGGATGAAGTGGCCCAAAAATAAGTGAGTTGAGGTGCAGGTGATTGATTGGCTGGGTGTGACCTCACAAAATGATGACGGCTTATCTCATGAATATTAATTAGTTATGCACAAATAATTTAGCATCATCTTTTACAGTTTGAAAGTGAACAGATAACTAGGTGAGACATTTAGTTAGATAATTTCATAACAAATGCAACTTATAACCATCACAACAAACATACAGCACTAAAAATAGACTCCAGCGGCACATCTCTATATATAACTGTAGCTTAATTACTGCAACAAGTTATTTGTTTATTGTTATTATTATAAAGGTATACATCAAAAAATTATGTAGAATACACTGTTTTGGGAGATCACAATAATACAGGAACAAGCCATTTTGTATCTGTGATCTGATGCACTAATAGCTTCTTAATTGTACATTTTGTTTCAAAAGTATGGACTTTTTTGCCCATTAATACATTAATACTTTTATTTGGCATGCATTAAATTGATCAAAACCAGCAGTGACCACATTGAAAATGTTGCAAAACATTTATGTTTCAAATGAATGCTGTTCTTTTGAACTTTCAGTTCAAAACGGTTTCAACAAAAAATATTAAGCAGTACAACTGTTCTCAACATTGATAATAAGAAATATTTCTTGAGTATCAAATCAGCATATTAGAATGATTTCTGAGGGATCATGTGACACTGAAGACTGGATTAATGATGCTGAAAATACAGCTTTGCCATCACAGGAATAAATTACATTTTATAATACATTAAAATGGAAAACCGTTATTTAAAATTGTAATAACCCTAGTATAAGAAAAGCTATACCAAAATCAATTTAAAATACATTTATTTTATGCTTCAAATCCTTTTAACATATTTATTGACATATCACTTAAGACATACTGATATACTGAGTATTTGCACAATGCACATTTCTTCATATTATACCTAAAAAATGTTGATATCACAATTAATAATGATTATATGATCTTTGTATTATGTCAGTCTTTAAATGCAAGATATTTAAAGTGTACCTAAAGCATACTTGCAATAGTTCCACTTTATCACAAACAAATCCGTATCTTTAGTTGGACCTTAGCACTACGTCCGCACAATTAAAGTGCATTAAGTACAAAATTAGTTGTTCCAATTTGGCAGACTTTAAGTATACCAGTTTAGTATACCAAAAGTATAACTGCAGGGTATTTTTATTTAGCAAATAAATAAGTAAATGTATTCATAGTATACTTAGCACAAACTAAATGTATTTCAAATACATTTTAGTATATATATTATATAATATTTCACAATATACTGTTTGTGACTGAATTTTTGATCAAATAAATCAAACCATGGTGAGCATAAAAGACTTCTTTCAAAAACATTTAAAAAAATCTAACTGAACCTGAACATGTTGCATATTTAAAATCATTTTGAATGGACTACAATAACATTTCCACCACTCCACCGCAGTAGGAACTTATAAGAAGAAAAAAAAATGAGTAAAATCTTAAAATTGGCAACTGATTGCAATAATAAGTGAGCTGTGTTATTAATGTTGCTTGACTTCTTACTTTCTTTCCTTCCTTCCTTTCTTCTGTCTTTCTTTAACTCAGTTACAAATGACCCCTTTAAACAGATTACAATAAGTCAGACTCAGGGCTAGACAAAGTGTTGTCCAATACTTACCACATCACCACTAACACAAACATCTGTCTGACTTACCAGACCTAAATGTCACTAAATGGATGGAAAGATGCATTTGGCAAAATGCTCAGGGTGATTAACTCTGTGGGCCTAAAATGGGCACTGACTACCAGAGACTTCCATCGCTGCTCAAGAATGGGCATCCATTTTTCTTTGTTAGTCAGTCAGTCATTAGCCTAGTTACACATCTGGATCCCAACAGCACTTTAAGAATATGGACTGCTCTGACGAGGGGGGAGAGCTAATTAGCCAAACTGGAGAGGAACATCTTGTTTTCCTAGCCCCCCTAATGGATTAGACCAAGGTCTTTTGAAATGCAAACTTATCAAGGAGACACAGTTAGAGGAGCTGTCCCCTTTGGAGTTGCAAGTCCCTGTCTACCGTCTGTCCTCTGAGTTAATGAGTAAACATTAGGATTGGCTTTACTCTATCACTTGCTACACAGCTAAACCCGAGTAAAGGGTAACTGCGTTAAGATTCTGTGTTCGATTTAACTTGCTCAGTCTCAAAGCCAAAGTGTATTTCGTTTCACCTTATAACTGTCCATCTGTACTGCTATATTTGAAAAGAGGTGCTTTCAACGTGCTTTGCTGAAAATGCCCTCGGGGACCAAAGCCTTTTCTCTGTTAGTGCCAAAGATGGCAAAGGCTCTCCTGACATTTCAGGAACCGTTTCTAAAAGGGTAAACATTGCCCTGAGTTTTTGTCCTTCGTTGGATGACAACTTTATTATATATTTCAAACATCTCTCCATCAATGTTATCAAAATGAAATTCTCATTAATACCTGAAGCATGATATCACTATGTATTTTTGTTCCTCTATTTCAGGTCTCTTAACTTCAAAATGAGAAGCTTTCAGAACTGGTTGTGATAGAAAAAAATATATCTAATTCATTTCTGAATGCACTTACAATCTTTTCTGTCCTATAGTCTAAAGCAAAAACAAAAACGGCATGAAAGGGAAACTAATCCGATTTTCTTCTCTTTTATTGTGTAAGTTTCATTTCATTTCAATGCATCTCTTCCCTACTACATATCTGGGTAGCTCTTAAATAGAGGTCACCTGTCCAACAGAAGGGGAAAAAAGTTCCCTGCTAGTGTTGGGCTGTGTGGAAAGGACTGTGAATCTAATTGGACTTCAGTTAGGGCTTTCTAAATCCAGCTATTTGGCATGACCTTGGAATAATGGCAGCACTAGATGAATAGAGAGGCAGAGGGGTTCATAAACAGCTGAATCTGGTCTTTTGTGTGGGCTGATCTGTAGAGGAAAGACAGACAGGGCTGGGATTGTTCACCAGACGGGAGAGCTGGGTTCACTATGCCCTTTGTCATGAAAAGTGTTGCATGACCTCAGGAGTTGTGTGCACACAAACACAAACACAAACAAACACATACACGCACACATACGCAAACGCATGCAAACACATACACACAAAACACACACGTGCGCGCACACTCCACACACAGGAATATAGCTTTTTTTTCTTAAATTCACAATGTATTTTTACTTTTATTTTTTGGTGTCTTGCTCTGCTGTAGATCAGATAAGATATTATTTTAGAATAACAAATATTTGAATATTCATCACAAAAAAATAAAGGCTTTTGGAAAATAAAAGGTATATATAAATAAATAAATACATAAATGTTCTTAGTTTCCTGTTCTGCTGTAGGACCAATTAAAAATTATTTTAAAATATTGAATATACAATATTTTTAAAATGTTTTAGAAGGTTTATAGTTGTTTATCCTGAGAACATAATGAACAAAAATTGAATTAAATAAATGTGATTGTTTTTGGTTTCCTGTTCTTCTATAGAACAAATGAAAATGTAGGGGATGTCCCCGAAGCTGAATACTATGTTGGGAAATAATGCGTTCTACAGAGCCCCTAAAGGGACATTGTAATGGAAAAAAATATATGTCAATGCTTTTGCGTTCTCTTGCAATTATATAGTTGGGTAATTATATTGTACTGTATATCATTTGCTGGCATCAGGGAGCCGCTATCAATATTCAATGTATTGAAATCCTTTTGAATTTGCGCTTGCTTTTTACTTTCACTTTCCAATTCGTGATCACGCATGCTCTGTGTATAGGGAGCGGCGGTACTGACCACACATTTTACAATATTGTCAATGACGCTCAGGATCTGTTGTGCACCAATGCCGTCCTGTCAGTCATCACTACTTACTATCTTCATGTGATAAGTGAAATCTGATACTGTAATGTAACTGACTGTAGCAAGCCTAACCATGTCCCTTTAGGGACTCCGTAGAATGCGTTTTTCATTTTCCGTGCCTAGAGGAGCATCCCCAGTAGGCTATTTAATATATTAAGTATTTTTTTAATAAACATTCAACCCCAAAATTAAGTAAATAAACCAAAATCAAAACGGTGTCTTTATTTTCAAAGTACATTTGCGAGAACATTTAGCCTATGTGGGCCCCTCCCCTTGCCGTCCCCTGGTGCAGTTGTTGTTTGGAACGGTGAGCCTAGCGGGGTGTAAACAAACACAGTCTCCCTCAATGTCCTGACAAGGTAGGACCCCGGCCTGCTCTTGACCCCACATTAAATCCTCATTATGCCTAATGCAATCTGAGCCCGGCTCCTGTGCCACAAAAGAAAGATCAATTAACGTGATTAGTGGCACAAACACCGAGACTTATTGGCTCATCAAATCTAAATTTGCTTTGTGGCATTGCATTGTTTAATTTTTGTATCAACTTAATTTTAACTAGGAAAAAAAAGAGTAGTCTTTATGTTGTCGGTCAGGTGTTTTCATTGTTTTGCTTGTTCAGTTGCATTTTGTGTGTGTGTGTGTCTGTGTGTGTGTGTGTGTGTGTGTGTGTGTGTGTGTGTGTGTGCGTGAGTGTGTGTGTGTGTCAATACATGAAAAGCACACCACATTTGTACATGACACAGGGCTAATACATCACTGCACATCTAAAAGTGTGGCCATGGATATATAAAGCTCCTGTTGCGGTGGCTGGCTGATTCATGGCGTTGAGTCCTCATTAAGTGTTGGTTGTGTTTTCTACCAGGTTTGATTCGGTTTTTAATTAATTTTCCGAGATGGCTCTCGGAGCTCCGTTGTCATATTAAAGTCCTGTGAGCTCTAGACCTGTCAGAGGGGAAGAAATGGTTATGGCTCATCCAGAGATTAATATCTCATCACTGGTGATGTATTACCTTGATAAACTGCGGTACGAGGTTCACTAATCAACATTTTAAAAATATTATGCATTTCCGCAGTTTGCTCCCGTATGATAGATGAACATTTGAGTGGACAGTGAACAGTCAACAAGCTGCAGTACCTGCACTACATCTCAAGGATTCAATTATTGCCAGTTTTTTTTTACTAAAAAATAAATAAATATATTCAAATATGGGGAAATATCTCATTTATCATTCCGAGGGATCAAAATATTTTGTCATTTGTGTAAAAAAAAAAAAAAAGTCTGCAAATGTTTGTCTTATATTTTAACAGCATGAAGTATGCTTGGTTGTTGTGCAAGTAGTTAAATAAAAACTGAATATCTCAGGAATCCATATTTAACATATATATATATATATATATATATATTTACATTAAATTAAATTTACATTATTTTTTGTTCTATAAAAAAGGGTTCAAAAAGCATTGAACTGTTCCTCTAAATTGCTCCTCAAGTATTTAAAGTGTATACAGCTTTAAAGTCTCATTTATTCTCTTGAGGCTGTTTCACAACCATCCTGTGGCAAAGAATATGGCTAAGGTCTTGACTGGATCCTGTGGCACTGGAGGTCTGGCCAGCAGGGTAAGTGTTAGTGTGCATATGTATGCGATATTAGCTCCCAGTGAAGTTTGACTTGGTGTGTCTGGAAGCTGTCAGATGAGAAAGCTCTAAAAGGTCGGAACAGATCAGAGAAGATAAATGTTGAGTGGGGAGGACAGCTGTTTTCGAGAAGGGGGAACACCAGTGTCTCTCAAAACTGGGGCCAAGGATCATCCCCAACAGCACAGAAGATGCCGGGCCCAGCATGTGTCCTCCAGAAGGACTTGTCCTCCACTTTGAAGACAGATTAAGTGGGGTAAACACATCTCTCTTGATGGAGACCCATGTTCATTCAAGAAATAAGTAATGTCTTTTTAATGTAATTTACTCCTGTGATGGCAAAGCTGTATTTTCATCAGCCATTACTAGTCACATGATCCTTCAGAAATCAAGAAACATTTCTTATTATTATCAATGTTGAAAACAGCTGTGCTACTTAATATTAATGTTGACAATGGCTGTTCAGTATTCTTTGATAAATAGAAAATTCAAAAGAACAGCATTTATCTGAAATCTTTTTGTAAACTTTTATATATACAGTGGGTACAGAAAGTATTCAGACCCCCTTAAATGTTTCACTCTTTGTTATATTGCAGCCATTTTTTAAAGTCATTTAAGTTCATTTTTTTCCTCATTAATGTACACACAGCACCCCATATTGACAGAAAAACACAGAATTCTTGACATTTTTGCAGATTTATTAAAAAAGAAAAACTGAAATATCACATGGTCCTAAATATTCAGACCCTTTGCTGTGACACATTTATTTAACTCCTGTCTATTTCTTCTGATCATCCTTGAGATGGTTCTACACCTTCATTTGAGTCCAGTTATGTTCAATTATACTGATTGGACTTGATTAGGAAAGCCACACACCTGTCTATGTAAGACCTTACAGCTCACAGTGCATGTCAGAGCAAATGAGAATCATGAGGTCAAAGGAACTGCCTGAAGAGCTCAGAGACAGAATTGTGGCAAGGCACAGATCTGGTCAAGGTCACAAAAAATTTCTGCTGCACTTAAGGTTCCTAAGAGCACAGTGGCCTCCATAATCCTTAAATGGAAGACGTTTGGGACGACCAGAACCCTTCCTAGACCTGGCCGTCCAGCCAGACTGAGTTATCGGGGGAGAAGAGCCTTGGTGAGAAAGGTAAAGAAGACCCCAAAGATCACTGTGGCTGAGCTCTGGAGATGCAGTCGGGAGATGGGAGAAAGTTATAGAAAGTCAACCATCACTGCAGCCCTCCACCAGTCGGGGCTTTATGGCAGAGTGGCCCGACGGAAGCCTCTCCTCAGTGCAAGACACATGAAAGCCCGCATGGAGTTTTGGCATGGAAAAAACACCTGAAGGGCTCCGAGATGGTGAAAAATAAGATTCTCTGGTCTGATGAGACCAAGATAGAACTTTTTGGCCTTAATTCTAAGCGGTATGTGTGGAGAAAACCAGGCACTGCTCATCACCTGTCCAATACAGTCCCAACAGTGAAGCATGGTGGTGGTAGCATCATGCTGTGGGGGTGTTTTTCAGCTGCAGGGACAGAACGACTGGTTGCAATCGAGGGAAAGATGAATGCGGCCAAGTACAGGGATATCCTGGACGAAAACCTTCTCCAGAGTGCTCAGGACCACAGACTGGGCCGAAGGTTTACCTTCCAACAAGACAATGACCCTAAGCACACAGCTAAAATAACGAAGAGTTGTTCACAACAACTCTGTGACTGTTCTTGAATGGCCCAGCCAGAGCCCTGACTTAAACCCAATTGAGCATCTCTGGAGAGACCTAAAAATGGCTGTCCACCAACGTTTACCATCCAACCTGACAGAACTGGAGAGGATCTGCAAGCAGGAATGGCAAAGGATCCCCAAATCCAGGTGTGAAAAACTTGTTGCATCTTTCCCAACAAGACTCATGGCTGTATTAGATCAAAAGGTGCTTCTACTAAATACTGAGCAAAGGGTCTGAATACTTAGGACCATGTGATATTTCAGTTTTTCTTTTTTAATAAATCTGAAAAAATGTCAAGAAGTGTTTTTCTATCAATATGAGGTGCTGTGTGTACATTAATGACTAAAAAAATGAACTTAAATGATTTTAGCAAATGGCTGCAATATGAAAAAGAGTGAAAATTTTAAGGGGGTCTGAATACTTTCCGTACCCACTGTATATATGTACATGGAAAAAAAAGCATGCATATTATACTACAATCTCTAGATCTTTACCTCACTCTCTCAAGCAACAGCTAGGTCTAAAATGTCAGCGGAAATATTACAACCTCATTTGTTTAATGAAACTTGTTAACCGCAGAGCAGAAAACAAATAGAAGGGATTATCGGTTCACTCATTGGAAACATGTCATTTTGTGTTAGCGCGAGAAGAACTCAAGGACTAGATCTCATGCCTTTGTCCTCTCAAAAGGGAAAACTGCTAATGGCCTTTGAAGGCAGAGATCGAAAGCAGTCATAAAGACGTGGCCATTGATGACTGACGGAGTATGGTACCGTACTGCTAACAGCATAACAGGATGATATGCCGTGCATTCTGCTTATACTGTAAGCCACACAAAGGCAGCAACAGATTAAAATGTATTTGTCTTTTGTTTCTGCAGCATATTATGGTGTTTTCTCTACAGACGCTAACGAAAACAAGAATCTGGTCATTGTCTTCTGTTAATCACAATAATGCAAAGGAAAACACACAAATCTTTCTCTGAGCAAATCTTATTAGTAAGTTACCTTAGATAAAAGGATCTGTTAAATTAATAAACATATCTTCCCAGTCTATGAAATAATACTAAATGTGCTCTGGATGATTTCGACATGATTATGACAGATTAGGCTCATGTTTGAAAACTGACCCTATTCACTTTCTAAATGCACATTCCTGTGGACTGTTGAATAAATTGCTCAGACTAGTCTTAAAGGGTAGTCATCTAATTTGTTTTTCCTTCAAGGTAGATTAGTCTAATTTGAATTGGGAAAAAAGTAAAATTGATTACCTCTTTTCTAACTGCTAGTGTCATTCTAAACCCGTAAGGCCTTCAGAACACAAATGAAAAATATTTTTGATGATATCCAAGAGCTCTCTGACTCTGACTCTAGACAGAAATTTAACCACTACTTTCAAGGTCCAGAAAGGTACTAAAGGGAACTAAAAGGTAACAAAAAAAAAAAAAACGAGTTTATTCAACAATAGCTTCTCAATGTCATTCTCCAATGCTGTTTACGTCCAGCACTTCCAGGTTCTACATCAGAGCGCTGACTTATTATTGGCCGACTCCTGCATCACCATCACACACATGCGTCTTGCTGCTCACGTGAATAGCGTCGGCCAATAATGAATCACTGTTCTGGTGCAGCATAGGAGAATGACACAGAAGAGAAAAAATTGTTGAATAAACTCGTTATTTTTGTTTTTGCACACAAATAGTCGTGGACTATTTGAACAATGTCTCTCTGACTGTCTATGAAGTCTATCTGAGTCAGAGAGTGCTCAGATTTCTTCAAAAATATCTTAATTTGTGTTATGAAGATGAACGAAGGTCTTACGGGTGTGGAACAACATGAGGGTGAGGAATTAATGACAGAATTTTTGAGTGAACTAAACCCTTAATGTATACTATGTTCGTTGTTTTGTTTTTTTCATACGTCACTCATGCTTGTGTGTCTCATCACATCCGTAAATAGAGAAAAGTCACTCGGCTACTTTGAGCGCTCTAAATCTTGAACCCCCAGGAAATAAAATGCTGAACAGAGGAGCTTCTGCTGGCAAAGAGAGAACGTGTCAGAGCTCATAATAAAACAAGAATCAAAATTGAGTTGGCTTTTCAAAGATGGCGAGAACTGAGAGATTAGAAATGTTGTAAAAGTGACAAGGAGATGGTGTTTCTATTACTCAACAGGTGAGTAAGGAATTTTATTGAACAGATAAATAGCCATATGTAGCTCTCTAACAGTGTTCAATGTAAAGCATTAACTATTGTAGGGTTCATTTCATCATGTTCTTTGTAGAGCTGTGTTGGAATTTATTTTTTCGAGGCAGCACCATGTCTATTGATGGGTATAGCTACAGTAACGTCTTCAGCTAGTCAGCTTGAGATCCTTTCCATCTAAACTGGTTACACCTCTTGAGCCTATAGTAGTTAATGTTTTAATCATATTCATCCGCACATGCAGAGCCGTATGCAGAGCTGAATGTTTTTCCGTAAAATGCATGTAGTTTTGTTTTTTAACCACTAGACACGTCCTTTAAGTTAACTGCAACAATTTGTGGTATGAATATTAATACATTTATTATTATTATTACTATTATTATTATTACTTTTTGTGACCCTGCCATTTATGTGTGCAAACTAAGTTTACCATACACAGTCCCTGCCTAAACAGAACTTTGTGGCCAACAAAATGTTCTACCTCCTAGTGCCTAGGACTTGACTGACAGCTGTCATGTCTTTGCCACACTCGACATATTTGTCAGAAGCCATCTCCATGATGGACTTTATCTGAGGGACTTTCCCTGTGATGAGACACACACACACACACACACACACAAAATGAGACCTGAAGGGAAGATCAATGCAGCCATGCGCAACCCCTAAGGAACAACTATGAATGTGAATTTGATATGATTTATTAATTACTTGCAGAGGAAATGAGATGCTTCGTTTTTAATTTATTTAATTTGTCTATGTTATGAATTTTATGATAAAAAAAGTTGGCATGGTTAAAAAAAAGAGACTTTTTTGGCATCCCACTGTTGACCTATTAAACTATATTTTAGGGATGAACATGGATAAAACTTATTTTTATGTATTTAAAATAACATAATATTTCTATATTTTATATTATAAATGTTATATTTTTAATTCTATTAATTTTTGCAATCAATTATTAGTATTATTAGTATTATTGTTATGTTAAGCATTCTATATATCTCCTAGAATAACGTACTTAACACAACTCATTCTTCATTCACAGGTTTTGATGCCAAGATTAGCCACTAGTGTCCTCTGTTGCATGCTGGGAGTGGGGTAACAGTGTCAGTGCTTCCCGCCTCTACTCCCTTTACAGCCCAATCTGCTGTCTGCGGCCTCTCCACCTCATCAATGCACCTGGCGTTATATTTGACGTAGCACTGATTCATGGCCCTCTGCCCACAATCAACCAGCATAAATTATTCTTATTTACTCTCACAGTGATTAAGGTGCTGTCACATAATGTCACTCAAGCATATTTTTATAGATCAAATGAAAATTGGCATCAAGGAAAAGCAGGTCAAGTTCATCAATTAAAAGAGGTGCTGTTTGTTATTTATATATTTACTCACTTCTCTTCTCTTCTCTCCCCCCACCCCACCCCACTAAATGGACTGGTACACATAAAGTGCTCTGTGACTGTGGGTGATTGATTTTAGTATTAATCTTACATAAAGTATAACACACTTTTGCAGGAGTAATCACAATGGCAAATATTGACACAGCACAATTGCTCAAACCAAATTTATCTTAAAGAGACTCTTGAGTGGACAGTAACGTTGATGCTGTAGAAAAAATTACATGTTCACATTTTACGCTTAAAAGGTTGGTCATCATTTACTTACAGTACCCGCATGCTGTTCTGAACATGTATGACGTTTAACACAAAAATCTTCTTAAAGTATTATTTATATAAATGTAGACTATATATGGAATTTATATCCTAAAGATAAAATAAGTAGTCATAATTTGGTAATGGGTTAAGGCCCGCTCACCAAGTACGATAACTATACAGAAAACTAACAATAACTGTAACGATAACTATATTTGCGTCCACACCAACGAACCACAACGGTCTGTTTATTCTAAGTTCACTTGCTGCCTTTTCAAAGTGTGTACAACATGTTTTTGCTGTTTAACCAGCAGACGTCATCAGCATATGTTTCGAGTGAATAGATAGTGTAATCGATCTCATCTCTAACAGTGAATAGTCAATAGCTGACGACGTCAATATAGCGGAATAAAAACAATGGCTGCAACTTCAGAGGAAGCCAGATAATGTTGTCGAAACTAGCGCTGAATACCAGAGGTAACGTTAATTTTATGTTACACTGTTTGCTAGCCGGGCATTAATACTTCTCACCAATTATTCCAAGGGTATGACCGATTGTTTTCCATATACTTTTTCTTTAAAGTATCCTTGAAAAGGGGGTTTGACTTGTCAAACAGTGGTGGCTGTTCTGGACCTCTGCGATATCTCCTCATTGTCGTCTGCCATTTTAAATGCGCGCGCTCTTGAATTATAACAGATTCTGATTGGCTGTCAGTGTTTCATTGTTGAACAGCTGGGAAAAAAAATCGTTCTGAATGTGATTCCAACAATATCCTTTCTCTATATCGTTATCATTAATGTTGTGTGGGATAATGTTGTGTTGTAATGTTGTGGACAGGGATATTCTTTTATATTTAGAACGATATATATATATATATATATATGCATATATATCATAGAATATCGTTCTTGGTATGAACAGGCCTTCACAGATAAAATAAGTCTCTTATTCTCACAAAAGCTTCATTAAATACAGTAAAAACAATAATGTTGTGAATTATTATAACAATTTAAAAGAACTGTTTTTAATTTGAATATATTTTAAAATGTAATTTACTACTACTGATGACAAAGCAGAATTTTCAGCATCATTACTCAGTCTTCAGTGTCGCACGATTTTCCTTCAGAAATCAAATATTCTGATTTGCTGCTCAAGAAACATTTATGGTTATTGTTAATGGTGAAAACAGGTGCTACTTAAAATTTTTTTGAAAACTGTGATACATTTTTTTCCCGTGAAATTTACTGAATAGAAAGTTCAAAAGAACAGCATTTAATTGAAATTGTAAACTTTTGTAAGATTACAGACATCTTTACTGTTGCTTTTGATCAATTTAATGCATCCATGCAAATAAAAGTATTAATTCCTTTAAAAAAAAATAATAAAAATCTCACGCAACCAACATATATAGAAACATAATAATAGTACAGTGCATAATAATAGTACATAATAATTGAACACTTAATCCCCTCATAAAAAAAAAAAAACCCTATCCTTCCCTTTCCCTTCCTACTCTAGCTTATGGTACTGAGCAATGTATGAAACTTGTACTGTGAGCACTTCCTGTGTTATTTGCCAATTCATGAAGAATCGCTTGTTTGTTTTCCTCACTTGTAAGTCGCTTTGGATAAAAGCGTCTGCTAAATGACTAAATGTAGTACAGAACATACATGTTTTGTACATAAAAATAAAAACGCATTTCATTTTCAATACATTTTAAAGGAAAAATCTATCAAAGATATTTCAGGAGGTCAAGGCTTTTTGTAGAAGGATTGTTATTTGTTATAAAAGCCCCCTGACAGGGCCAGAAATGAAAGCGTTAAAAATCTATGATCCTCAGAGCATGTGTCCGCAAGAAAAAGAATGAGGTTCACCCAATGTTTTAAAGATAAAAAAAAAATGCAATGGAAGAGAATGAGGGAAAGGGGAGAAGTTGAATATATATTTCACATGATAAGAGAAAAGATGAAGCAGAAGGAAAAAAAGATTCTATTACCGTGGCGACAGTTACAAACCTGCCCTTGTGTGGAGTAGCCTCTGCTGAAAAGATTGATGCAATGAGTTCTGACCTTGGCTTGGAGCTGAAACTGGTGATGTATGTATGAGCATCTCCTTGCTAAATGGACCCAGATTTGTTGCGCTAATATACATGGAAGCCCAGTACCAAACTCACTACAGCGATAAATCAGCAGCCATTTTAGGTGTCATCTCTGGTTTATATTCCTATTCTGTTTCTATTGGTCTAATCCATGTCACTGGCGTCATTTGAAACAAAACGGCATTATATTATTCTGTTCTCGCTGAATTAATCCAAAGCAATATGTGGAAAAGTTTTCAAAATCGTGACCGTCTTGTAGTCCACTTACATTACGAGTCTTACGTACAAAAATAATTTATTTTTAATTTATTTTTAAATAATTTGGTCACAAAATAAATGTGTCATAATCAAAAATACTGGCTAGAACTATACCGTAAAAGTAGTCAAACAGCCGGAACATTAACACCTGGTTTCACAGACCAGGCTTAAACTAGTCCCAGACTAAAATGCATGTTCGAGCTGTTTTAACTGAAAGCAACTTGTACTGACATATCTTAAAATATGTCAGTGCCATTGTTTTGTCTCAAGATGCACACCAGTAATGTTTTTTTCAAGTGTACGTTTATAAAAGCTACTTAAATATCCTAATTGAACTAAAGGCCTAATCCTGGCTTAGACTAAGCCCTGTCTGTGAAACCGGCCCTAAGCATTAATGTGATAAATAATTAGCCGAGATTAAACGTTATAATGCTATATTATTATTATCATTATTATTATTACCACCAGCAGCCATTTATTTCATCATTTTAGTTTAATTTACAAGCAAAAAATGTCACAGTTTCAGCCTTACTGAGCAATGTTGCAAACTGTCCCTTTGCGCCACCTGGCAGCGATTTCACGAATGAGTGTGTCATGTGACTGGGTTGTATGTGGCGGCGGTACATGTGACGGTAATAAGCATTTTGGTTGGCTACTATGTATGTTAACTTTATAAACAGCAGGCAACATAAAGCATATTATTTAATTATTCAATGAACCCTTATTTAGACCTGGCTTAACTGTGAACAACCCAAATTGAGGGCAAATATTTAAATGATTTTAAGTGTTGTTACACCACACTGAAACAGTAGCATAGACGTGAGACCCAGAGGTAAACAAGGTTAGTCCTACACACTGATATATGCTTGCAATTCTAATTCACCCAATTGAGTTGCAGGAGACTTATGGAGGTGGATATGGAAGAAAGCATGTGCTCTCTGCTTCTCTTTCTGCTACTTACCCTTCTCGTCCAGTTCTGTGCTTTTGAAAGGGCCAGACACTTTTCCTCACAACCTTTCTTTTTTAAAATTCCTCCTCCTCCGCTGAAGATGGGCGCAGCTCTTTTTGATGACCTTTCAGTCTGTTTACATGTTTCTGTAGAGAAGGTAACCTTTTGCTCCCGGTGTTTTTCTGTAATGGAATGGTAGACTGGTGAAAAGATGAAAAGGGAAAATGTATTGCCATGCTTGAATTAGAATTTCAAAACATGTGGAAAACAGTATGCAATATATTTATTCCCTGCTAAAATATATGAAGTCTTGAAATGAGCTAGTGCAAAATATTAATCAGTTGTTTTTACAAATCAAAAAGTGTGTCAACTAAAAAAGTCTGACTTTCACTTACATGCTTTTTTGAAGAAGTAAGGTATAGTTGGTTAAAAATTGTAGTATTTCACTGATAAGTACTGTCAAATTAGCCTTGGTACATTTTTTACCCAAAGTCCATTGCAATGACGTTTAAATCTTTATTTATTAAACATATCCATGAAATATTTTCAAATTATTCACATTGTCCTGTCCATAATGATAGCTGAGTTCAGAGTGCCTTATTACAGTCATTTAGAACAGTGCTCTTGATATTTGCACTGATCCCTACCTGCTCTGGCATTTGTAATTGAATGACACTTCACACCCATTTTAAACTGTAGCTAATCATGAGTGATCCTAATAAAGGCCATAACTGGCTTAGATGTGCTCACTCTCTCAATTTTTTTTTCTCATAAAAAATAATCATTACTAGTGCAGTATTATATGTCCTTTAAGGTCAATCTGTATTTAAACCATTGCTAATTTAAGCTCAGTGGTCCTTTAGGACACTACATGGAAAGTGCAGCTGGATGCATTGCACCTAAAATCTGCAGGTGTAAATGGCAGTCATTTACCTTGAGAAACATTTTCCCCTATAGTTGACATACTGTATATTACGTTAAGTAAAAATAAAAATAGTAATCCACATAAACCAACAAATATTAAAAAGAAACACTTATGTTCAAACACCATTTGAAAGTGAATTTTGCATAATAGGTCGCCTTTAAAATGTTTTATGCTCAACAATGCTACATTTGTTCAATAAAAAGCCATGTAATAACAGTAATATTGTGAAATATTTTTACAATTTAAAATAACACTTTTCTATTTTAATATATCTTAAAATGGAATTTATTCCGGTCATGGCAACGCTGAATTTTCAGCATCGTTACTCCAGTCTTCAGTGTCACATGATCTGTCTGAAATCATTCTGATATATATATATCTATATATCTATATATTTATTTATTTATTTTGATAAATAGAAAATTCAAATGAGCAGCATTTATTTTAAATAGATTTTTTTTGTAACAATTATCTTTACTGTCACTTTTGATCAAATTAATGTATCCTGACATTCAACATTTGAATGATAATGTTTAGGAGAAATTAAGTCATATGTACAAAAAGCAACTGAAGATATGGTGCCCTTCAAGGGTGCAAAGACAGCATTTGGAATTCACCCTATATTAAGAAAACATGATGATTCTTATCACTGGATGACTTATTCAACTCAGCTTATGTTTTAATCAAATGTTTGCTTCATATATATCTTCTCTGACATGCATGGCCCAAAATGTAACCGTCAAAGCAGTCACCTGAAATAGATCAATCATTATGCTATTCAAGCCCGTAATGATGCGTTTGGCTATTGAGAGTGTCCCTGTTATCTACGACACAGAGGTCAGAGAGGGGCGGCCCGTCTCTAACAGCTCTCTACTGCAGCTGCCACATGTCGTATGAAATTGTGCATATCACCAAAATCATCTCTTTCTCTCTCTCTCTCTTTCTCTCTCTCTTTTAGGCAGCCACTACTTGTATCCAGACAGAGAGTCAGATGCATTTAATCAGCTCAAACAGTGTCCCATTCACTCTGAATTACCAATTCTGCCTCCAGATCTCTTATCAGTGCGATGTATGTATGGATGGAAGCGGCATCCTCACACGCTACAAATGAATGACTTATTGGACGTAGGGTATTGGGAAGCAATAGATAGAGATATTCGAACTCTGTAATATGTTTGCTTTCTTAGCCTTATCATTTCAGACAAAAATGCCGCTTATCTGCCATCCCCGCTCACAACCAACTGAATGTAAAGCTGCTTCCCCACACTGTCAAGCTCAATATTGCCTGATCTTTGTCTGGAGAGAGTGAATGAAATGTGTATATATTTTTAGGGATGTTAAAATGCATATAAAATTATATATATATATATATATATATACACATTTCAAAAGTTGGGGTAAAATGCCCCCACTCTGCTTTATACGTTAACAGCAAAATCAGAGTACAGGCCGTTTAAGCTTAAAATTAAAAAAGAATATAATCAATAATAATTATTATTTACAAAATTATAATATTGTTAACTGGCTAGCTAACTAGATACCGGATGCTACCTTGAGGTAATTTTTAAATATAAAGTCCAAATATTTTTATTCAACCACCTAGTTAGATTACATTTGAGTGAAAAACAAAGGATTTGATGCTCAGAACAGAGTAACTACAGTAATTATGATAGTGGGAAGGGGGCGTATATAATAATTATATTTATATATATTATATTTATATAATATTTTCCTTAAATAACACATATTGCCTATCTACAGGCCTTACCATTCTCATATCATATATAACTGTGATGTACTACAAAACAAGCTTTGAAACACTTTTTTTTCTTACTACTGAAAATGCAGTGAAACGTCACCAGAGTAAGCTTCACTGTAAAAAATTTTATCACTTTAGTCAATGTATTCTATTGCTGCAACAAAAATGTATGTTATTTTGGGAAAAACAGTAGGGGGCGTTTTACCCTAAGGGGGCTTTTTCACCCACTCTACCTTTTTTATATATATATATATATATATATATACATATATATATATACATACATACATATATATATATATATATATATATATATATATATATATATATATATATAAACAAAATTTATTTATTTATTTATTGGGGGGGGGGGGTGAAATTAAATCTGCTAGATAATATTGATCAGAAGTGACAGTTAAGCTGTGCTGTTAAAAAAGATTTCTATTGTAAATAAATCCTGTTATTTTGAACTTTATTCTCATCAAAGAATCCTGAAAAAAAAGTATGTTTCCAAAAAATATCACACAGCACAACCGTTTTCAACTGTGATAATAATAAGAAATCATCATACTAGAATGATTTCTGAAGGATCATGTGACTGAAGACTGGAGTAATGATGCTGAAAATTTAGCATTCTATTATAGTGAATAAGTGAAATTTGTCCGTATATGTAGCACAAGAGCAGCACCTACTGAGCCTCTGGAGCCAGCATTGAAGGTCAGAGCGAGTTTGACGTGACGTCAGCAGGTAGAGATGTCCTGTTGGCCCTTGTCATGCTCCTCAACATCAAAACAGAGAGAGAGATACAGCACAGGTGCGTTACACAAATGCTACCTTGAACTAGAGACAATAAGGACTAAATCAACACTTTGTTATTTCACGTTGTCTCTCTCCCAAAGCATCTGCACAGTGATGGTGTGACATTTCCGTTATAGGGAGTTTAATATTGAGCTTGTCCCTAAACAAAAGCCCAGGCCCACGGGTCTGGCCAGTCTGAACCAGGCCTATTTTAATCACCTGGAATTAAATAACTGCACTTTACAACAGCGCTGCGTCTGACAGCACTCATTACAAGAGGATCACTCGGCAAAATCCCTCAAGTGAAATGATGAGAAGAGATGAGATAAAAATTCATTTGTCACACTATAGGGGCATTTAAAGTTACAGGACCTAAAACATGTACATTATCTTATACATTTATTAGCCTGAAATCTTCATGGTGGTGTTAAAAAAAATTTTAATTATGTGTCAGTTGCTAATGGATTTTTTGAATTATAGAAAATCAAGGGATGCATATTCACATTTATACTACTGTTCAAACGTTTGGGGTCAGGGAGATTTTATTAAAATAAATTAATACTTTTAATCAGCGAGGACACATTAAATTAATCAAAAGTGACTGCTAAGACATAAAATATTACAAAAGATGTCTATTTCAAATAAATACTGTTCTTTTCAACATCCTATTCATCAAAAATCCTGAAAAAAAAGGTTGCCACAAAACATATTAGCAGCACAACCATATTCAATGTTGATAATAAGAAGAAATGTTTCTTGAGCACCAAATCAGAATTAGAATGATTTCTGAAGGATCATGTGAGGCTAAACTTCAGCTTTGCAATCACAGGACAAAATTACATTTTAAAATATAAAAATTTTAATTGTAATACTATTTCACAATATTTCTATTTATGTTTGACCAAATAAATGCTTGCTGAGCATAAAAGACTTACATTTTTAACAATATTGTGCACGGCTTAAATTAGCAGTAAACGACAGTTTTCTGTACGTCTGCCATTGGTTGCTCAAACAGTAAGTATCGCCTCAAACTCACACCACGGGTTCAGTGTTATGATTCGCGAATGAACAGAGCAATATTTTATGTTCTTTTAATACATAAGTTTGCTTAAGAGTATTTCAACACTAAAAAACGCATGTCCTGTAACAGGATACCAAAAGAATGAAGGAAGAATGACTACATTGCATTACCCTGAAATCCTGAGATTCGGTAATGTTTAGTTATCACAAAAAACAGGTAACGTCCTGGTAATTTTCTGTCAACCTATCCCTCTTCTTCTTTTTTTTTTTGTCTTTCATAATGGTATGCATTGCTCCCCTGCACCCCAGATATCCTCCAAGATCTCATTCCTTTGTTGCAGTGGGGCTGAACACTATGTTAACCTAGTAATTGGCATCGGGCCTTCCCCATTATACGGCCCTCTATCGAGCCGTTCTACATGACTAGGTAAAGAAGATGGCATGAAGATTAATGAGGGCAGGCGAATACAGGAGGGGCTACCTCCCTCTCTCTCTCTCTCTCTCTCTCCTCAGCACTTTTTACAATGTGGAGATATCGGAAGTCAGGCACAAGCTGCCCGATTTCCCTCCGTCCACCCCCTCCCCTCGTTTCTTCCCTCCTCCCTCCATCGCCTGCTTTAACCTGTGAACTCTGGACCCCGTCCTCTTCTGTTCCTGGCCGCCAGCGCGTCCCCGGCTTTGATTGATGTCAGTCCAGCAGTCACTCTTTTCTTCCTTTTGATTTGAAGGGAAGAAGAAGGGGACCAGGGTGGAAAGGGAGGGGGGCCGCTCACTCCAAAATAGATTTTCCAACGCAATTGGTGGCGGCTGCCAGCGCAGCGGAGTGGCAGGGGAGCCCTTTATGCCGTTTCATTTAAAAAAGCCAAAAGGTAGCTGACGTGTTCATTCAGTGTGTGTGCCACTCTTGCTTTTGATGGGGTCTGCCCCGCTGCTAGCAGCGGCGTATCGTTCGCCTGCCTTTTATTTCATGTCTGGAGCCCGTGCAAAGAAACCATCAAGTGATCCGGAGTGGAAAAAAATGCATCTGATGGATATCTACCATTGTTTTTTCTTGTGTTCCCTATGGACACATTATTATTCTGAAATGTAAAGATGGCTTCCATATTCACAACAGGCTATGATGAGCGCCGGCGTTATTGACAGACTCTGTAAATCATTTTAAGCGCTTCTTGCTCCAGTTTAGTAGACTTTTGCATCACGGGCGTGAGAGGTGGAAAGTGTGAGGTGTTCCGGCAATCAGATAAATTAGCTGCAGCTATCAAAAGATTGCAATAACACTGAGCACTGCCATAAAACTGAGTGCTGTCCATGCGTGCGTGGATGCGGGTGTTTGACAGACAGCAGTTGAACATCATGATTTATTTCGGCACCCCTGTCCTATTGATCCGCCGTGAGGGGTCCCAGGGTTCATATCTCTAGAGGGTCGCCCACCGATGAGAAGCACCTCTCTTAGTGGCGTATGCTACCCCAACATAGGCACATCTGAAAGGGTGATGGAGTTTATGGATTAAAATAGCAGACGATAATCATGGAGGACGATGCACCTTGAAACATGAGCTCAGCCACGAGTGCAGTTTAATGAAATGAAATCGAAAACATGCGCTAACAAAACCTGTTTTCTTCTAATGATCAGTATACTACATCATCTCGGTGTACGTTCCAATCGCCTTCACAGGGTTTTCAGTCATCTTAAGTGAAATTTCAAATCGAAAATGTTTAGTCCGAAGGGCACTGCAAATGGCAGAGGGAACAAATGTACATTAATATATCACTTCACAGGAAGTGGAGAGAGAAATTGACTATTTATGCTCTAATGTTTTACTCAGCTTAATTTACCTGTGGTGAGGTTTCTGAGTTTCGAGGGTAAGAATTAAGAATCTTTTTGAACAAAAATACCATAAAATTGTGAAATAGTATTACAATTTAAAATAACCACTTTCTATTTAAACATAATTTAAAATGTCATTTATTCCTGCAATGCAAAGCTGAATTTTCAGCATCATTACTTCAGTCTTCAGTGTCACATAATCTTTCAGAAATCATTCTGATATACTGATTTGGTGCTCAAGAAGCATTGCCTATTATTGTCAATGTTGAAAACAGTTGAGCTACTTTATATTTTTGGGGAAACTGTGATAGATAGTTTTTCGGGATTCTTTGATGAATAGAAAGTTCTAAAGTACAGCATTTATTTGAAATAGAAATCTTTTGTAACAATGTAAACATGTAAAAATTGATCACTTCAATCAATTTAATACATCCTTACTGAATAAAAATGTTCGTTTATTTCAAAAGAAAAATAAATCAGTAATACTTAAAGCCTTTATGTATGATGCATTATAAAGGTATTAATAATGTACGTTATAATGCATCATATCTTCATATCATAAATCATTTTAATCAAAGTTAAAATACATTACAATATTTGCAGATTCCTTGTTAAATATGAAATTGGTTGTTTGTGTTTTAACGCATCATACCTTTTAAAGATGTGTTAAATTAATAGACAGTATTATAACTGTGGTCACAATTATTCACGAGACCATAAAATGCATTATGTGCATTAAAAGGCATAATTAATGCATTAAAATATCTTTATTATGCATTATACATAAATGCATTAACTAAAGTGTTACTGTAACGAAAGTGTACATATACAAACACATAATTTTTTAATGAAATTATTATAATTCATATGATTTTTTATTTATCGTGGGTATAATATGTATTATATATGATAATATTATGTATATCATCATACCTGAAACTCCTGATCAACTGAAGTGCTGTCAGGTCTTGTCAAATTTTGTCATGTGAAGTGAACATCTTTCCTGCTCAGTAGGGTGCAGTGAACACTGCATAGGCACCCTGTGAATCAGAACACAGCTTTAGTCTTCGTACTTTAATCAGCAATACAAATGACATGTCTTAATTGTCTTGGCACAAGAAAAAAAAAGCCTCAAATGTAGCTAAACCGACTCAGTGTGTGTGTAGATAATCAATGAGAACAAGCGGAACTCAATAACACAACATCTTTTTGATTATCATCATGGAATAAAAACAATCATTCAAGTTTTTTCGTAACTGAATACAAGGACCCCATTTCACTGGGTTTTAATCATAAATGAAAACTCTTGACACATAAGGGCAACCAATCACATGCCCACATATTGCCTCATCCCTTTTAACAAATATGTTTCATAGCCCTATTAAAAGGGGTCTTCATCCGTCCTGTCAAAAGGCAGTCCAGCCGGGTTTTTTAGTTTAATTACACTACTCAATTAAAAAAAAAGAAAAAAATATGTGTGAGAGAGAGCAAGAGAGAGAGAGGGACCCTCTTCAGTGGGTGCATTCTGATTCGCCTCTCCTTGGGTTTGAGTGGAGATGACATTTACAAGGCTCGCCTTTCAGGCAGACAATGGCGTGATTGATGAGGTGCAGACGCTATGAAGGAGGCCGATTGCCATGTGGAAGCAGTGCTTAGTGCACTTTGATTTATTTATCATCTGTTTCTAAAACAAGGCTGCCTGCCCCCTAAACCACTAGGTGGGGACTAGAGAGGTGTAAGGCAGCCTTGGTGCAGGAACGTGTGTGTGTCTCTGAGAGAGAGAGAGAGATGTGGTGATTCACAGTATGAGGTGGGCAGAGTTTGGTTTATACTTATGTTTTTTTTTCACTTTGTGTCATTCAGTGATGGATTAACATCAACCATCAACTAAAGTGTCCAGCTCAATGGAATGATAACTTAATGAACAGAGCACTTTTTTATTTACTGCTGTATTTTTCTACATGCACTTTTTCTTCTTGTTGTTGCTGTTATTATATTTAATTATTGTACTTAATGTCATTATTATTTTAATGCAGATTTTATGATATAATAATAATTGAGCGACAATATGGATTTTTTTATACTTTTAAAAAGTAAATGGTCAAACATCAGTTAGACATAAACTAGCAAAAAATTAAAAATGAGGAGATCAGAACCTAAAATATACACTTTCCTGTCATTCACAATACAACCCAAAATGTAGAAGCTGATAAAAAAAAATTATGTTAAAAGGTCCATGACCATGTTATGCATCAACTACCTATTAACATAAGTAACACTTTCTTATTTTTAGTATTAACACCTAGAGAATATTAAAGCAGAAAAAGGAAAATAGCACAGAAAAATACTGAAATGCATTTTAATGAAGGCCTAATATCACCGAGACTTAAATTCCTCGTTTACGCGGCTCTCGATATTGCTTGCTTTCCAATGTCTAAAAATGAGTAATGATAATTCAGTAAAAACCGCAGGTCTTTGTCAGGACAATCATTGTGCTTTCTCAGGGCGGACAGAGACTCGTAAAAACAGGGTATTTTGAAAATGAATGGAAGCGTGTTAGCAGGAGTGCATCGTTGGAAAATAATGTGCAGTTTCATTGATGGACAGCGCGTTTCAACCAGGGTTTATGTACATACTACAGCCAATGAGGCTGAAAAAAAAGCAGCAGGAGGATGTGATGGATCTGTTATTGTCTTTTAGACCCCCCATCTATCTGTAGTGGTCAGGGATGTGCTCTTAAACCACAGCAATGTTTTAAGTTATTACCCAGTGTGCACCCATTCACTTGATTACATGCAGATATTCACTTTAAACCATTCTATCTATCTATCTATTAATTTACAACAACAATGTCTTTTGTGTTAAAATATGTGATAATTTCATGTGTTCTCACATTTGCAATATTTTAAGCACAATTGAATGTTCAATTCATGATCAATTTATCTTAAAATTGATGATCAGAACACATTTGCTAAATAAAACTATTTTAAGAGTGTTCTTTCTCTCTTTTTTGAAAGTGTGCACTGGAGATTTATTCTATGATATAACCAACAGTATTTTAAACTGTTTTAACTTGGCAAAGGGTTTGCTCTATCCCAAGCAGCATATCCCCAACAATGCTGTATTTTTATTTTCGTTGAGCATTGTAAATGCTCTTTACCACTCATGATAACAGTTTTCATTATATCCTGAAATACTCCAGCTCTCTCATGTTTCACTATTTTCAATTAAACTGTACTTGTAGCAATTTACCCAGCATCTTTTTAGGACAGTGTCCACATTTTTTTTTGTGAAGGTGTTCCGAGGCAACAAGGAGATTTAAATAATTCATAATCTGTCTTGAGAAATTAGCTTGCCTTTTCAAATTTCCAAGGATGACATGCTACAGTTCATTACTTGTTTACAGCGACTACAGTATTGCCTCATCTCAATTAAAAATGACTTACTGATGTTCCTCATAAACCACACAGCCATGAAGTCCTGATCATTAAATAGAAACTAATTCTCACTGTACAGTGAACAACCTGAGAGACTAGCATGACAGCTAATTAAAATGTGTAAGACTTTAATAAACACCAAAACAAATAATGTATTGTCTGCATTAGAAAGAAAAAAAAAAACTTTTAATTGCACAGAGGAATATCAGTCGGCAGAATCAAAGCATACGTCAACTGTCAAGTCTCAACAACGGCGAATCTGCTGGAATAATTTGATCTTGATGGGTAAAGCGTGATGCAGCGCTTCACTACAAACACCCTAATGGCATCTACACAGAGCACTGGACCAAGATTCAGACTAATTTAAACCTGAAAAGCGGCGGGCAAATAAAAGGATCCGAGTTACATTTTTTAATGAAATGGGGGGAATTAATTTTTTTATTCACTTGCATCGAGACACGGGAGCCACGTCTCCGTAGCTTAGACGTTAAGAACAATGGGTGGTCGACTTTCATCAAAAAGACAAGCCTGGTAATGAATCCATACTCCCTTTAATGAGGATACACATAAAAAGGCTTGTCAGAGTTAATGAAAAACTACTCTCTACACGCTCCTGTATGACAGCAATGGAAGATAGCGGCCTTTGAATGGTCATCATCATCCATTTCAACAAGCCTATTTTTACCACTGCTCAGGACACTTGATCTTTTGTTGCTCATCATTGCATTAGTTAAATGGAATCGTTCACGCGGGGAACACACACGGGTTTCGGTCTTATCTGTCCGCTTTTCAGAAAGGCAGAATAGAAAAGCGTCTTGATTGGAACATATTGAGAAGGGAAGGTGCATTGAGGCCCAGTGGAGCATGAGTGCCCCTTGCAGATACCTGCAAATGTCTAATCACAGCGCTCTGATGAACCTTGCCTCTGACAGGCCTCTTGCCTGCCCTCCGACGTGTAACACGCCGCACTTCATGGGGGAATTATGCTGTGGAGGTCTAACTCCATGTGCAGTGGAGCTTGACTGAGACAGTGTGACTGTAATGGAGTAGGACAATTGATGGGGATTTTCCTGGCTAAAAGTGTCCGTCAGTCCGAAAATCTGATGCTGGGATAGAGTGGCAACCCATGCATGCTCGCTTCCTGGTCAGTGAGCTGTAAGGGAGCTGGGGAACGAATGTTTGATTAACCCAGTAGGAAGGTGATGGCCATGGTAGAGAGGGAGACACGCTGCAATTTGTTAGCTAAGCGTTATCTGCGTGGTTGCTCCTCCCCAGCTGAGGTCTGAAGGGAAAGGGGATGAAGAAGGGGTGTGGTGGGAGACAGATGCCTAACGACTCCCATGGGGGCCCAGTCTCTGGCCCCTATCTCATCCGCCGTTTGTGTGGGTTGCCATAGAAACGGCCATTTCAAGATAAAACCATGAACCTCTTTGTATTAGATCAACAGCTATTAGTTGAATTTACTGGACTTGGCGACTGGACTTCAATCTTCAAAAGGAGATTTTGCAGAAATCTGTACCTGGAAAGTATTCATCATACTTTGCTTTATACAGCAAGAAGTTGCTGCGTAATTAGGGTATGTTTACATGACAATGATGTCGCAATGATGTCTAAAACGTAAAAGTTTTTCCTTTGCTTTTTTAAATGTACAGGCGACAACATTGTCAAAACAATCCCCATTCACACGGATCCACAGAAATGACTAAAAACGCTGTATTATGCATGCCAGGCCAGTAGTTGTCGATGATAATGCGCCTCACTGAACTCGCAACACAACACGCATGTGCATGACGTCACCGTTTTCACAGTTTTTGTAGTTTTGACGGAGACAATCGTTTTCAAAAACTTGCACATTGAAACCTGATGTCAAAACACTGCCAACGTGTAAATGAATGGCCAAAACACATACAATTTTTTTGTTTTTAGTTGAAAACAAATTAATTAGTTAATTGAAACTAATAGGTAACAGCAAATTACTTTGAGTTACAAAAAAACGCTGATTCGTTCAGGAACGAACTGAGTGACTTTGAATCAGTGAGTCATTGAATCATTCATTCAACCAATTTATTCAGGAATGAAATATGTGATTGGCTGCATCTGAAACTGCACACTCTCTGAGTAGGTGGTACTTTTGAATAAGTAATTACTTCACAACTGTTCAAAATGATGTTCTGTGTAGTATGAATGTAATTCGAACATACTACATTGGTCGTGTTGTCATTGTCATGTAACCTATCAACACCAGTTGCATCGTTTTATTGCCATTCACAAATTCAAGACCTGTCAAAGTATCCGACTACATTCACACAGAGCTGTTTTAGCAGTAATAATCATGAGACGCAAGTTTATTTAAGTATATGAACTTCCTTTACCTTGAGCGCCATGTTTTTAGAATGTTGCGTCATGCACGAGAAGCGAGTGCAATGGTCAAACACGTCAGTCTGCAATGGCACATTCTGAACCAGGTGAACAAAAATAATACAGCAATTAGTGAACATTCAAATCAAATAATCAATGGCGTCACGTATCATATATGCAAAGATATGGTTCTTGCAAATATTGTCAATAAAGCCTGCTTCCGAAAAAAGATACAAACAGTTGTTTGTTTTTAAGTAATATTTAAAAAAATAATAATAATAATAATTCACTGTAGCAAACAAAGAGTGATTTTTTTTTGTGTGTGTGTGTGTGTGGCCACGCATGCGCTTTCCCTAATCAAAGTTTGCATAAGACGTGTTGGGGCAATTTGGCTATTGAAAATGTAACATTTTAATTGAACTATGCTTAAATTAATGAAAAAAAATGACTTGAATAACTATTTTGCCGAAAAAGACTCAGAATCAGATACTTAGACTCAAATAATCAGAACTTCGCATCACTAGTAACTGGTAACAGTTTGTATAAAATGTAAGTAATTCAATACTAACAACTTGTTTATTGATCTTGTTGCATAAAATCAATATCACATAACACTGAATTGTGGAATACCAATGATATACAGAACTGTTGTCAGTTGCAGGGGCGTCGTAACGATCTCAAACTTATCAGCTTTGCTCATGAATATGAACTGCCTAATGTGACCTTCACTCCAAATGGATTTCCTGAAAGGCCACTAGCCATAGCTGAATTACTGCTTACTGGTTCATTCAGTCCAATATATTGACATATAATGATGTTGTAATGGTTACTACTCCACTGGTCTGCTATATAATATGCATATAATCAAAAAACATGCGATCCAACAGGTTGTTACCATAGCAGTGATCTATATAATGTTTCATTTTCTGCAGAATGAGGTACGCTTTGCATCGGAGAAGTTATAGAATGTAAAAGCACATGTTTTCTTTTCTTTTTTTCCCCCCTATCTGTACAGACAGCTGTTTCTTCTTCCTCCCCTCTCATCAAAACAGAAACATCTGGCAAAGCCACCTCCGCACAACAGTTAAACGTAAGGTTACCTTGGAGGCTGACAGCAGCTGAGCACAGACAAAAAAAAAAAAGAGAGAGAGAGAGAGAGAACAAAACAAAACGCATTATTCTTTGTGTTAGAAACTGTTTTTTTTTAAACAGTACAGCTTCATTTAAATTTAAATTTCAGATGTATAGTACAAGTCTGTTAATTGCAGCCACCTGAAAATATCACTGACTGGTCAGGAACCTCAATACTCATTACAGAGCGAGTTCACTAACAAGACACTAAGGTTAACTCATGCTAACAAGGGATATCAGCATATTTAGGGCATGATACAGTTTGCTGTTTATGTCTTAAATAGGTACGCGTACTGTTAATCACAGCCTATAAAAAAACTAGTAAGGTGACTGTGGCATGAATCTGACTGAACAAAGTTTATGAGATTATTCTGCAGCCAGAGTTACTTATTTTTTCTCACTTCCCATAGACAGGTTAACATTCCTACATTGAGTTGATATAAAGTGAGTGGATTTTATTAAAACCAGCTGAATGATTTATTCTGCAGCAGGCGGAGAGAGGCCCGGCCACTAAAGAGTTAATGAGAGACCTCTCACAGCCCTTATGACAGAAAAAGATGTTTACTTGAAATGACGTCAAATGGGCAAATTCATGTAGCATTTGCAATGAACAATTACTTAAATAATTGGTCCCCGCACCAAAAGATTGATTGCATAAAAGCTGTTTTCGTTTGAAAATCCATTAGCGGGCACCATTTTTCCAGCACACTTTGACATCCTATGATTTTATTAATTTTTATTCCCAAAGATGCATGATTCTCTCGCTCTGGTCCTTTGCCCTTTGCAAAGAGCATAGTAAGAGAGGGAAAGAAAGGGAGGGGAGATGAAGAGAGAGAAAGAGTACCACTTAGATGCCGTCATTGATTACGCCAACTATCAAGACCCTTGAATATAAAAGGTCTCCATTTGGGAATTGAGAAATCTCCATATGCTAGATTCCACTTGCTTACAGGCCCTGCTGGTTGATTTACATTAGTATTCATTAATCTATTAACAGTTGAAGAAGCTGAGACTGTGATTGGATCTGAAAGCAAAGGTGTTTCAAGTGGCCCTTGTGGTTGAGGGAGAAAACCACAGACTGACAGAGACAGAAAGAAAGAGAGATGGAGGAAAAGCATGTTGCGATGCCACCTCGTACCTCTCCTCCTCATCGTTCTTTGCTCTCTTCTCATTCTTACTCATTGCAGACACCGTGCATACATTAACATACTAATTAAACCTCAATTAGTAGTTGCGCTGACTGTTCTTTTTTTATCAGTGAGATGTAAAATATGGATTGGACATTAGCGACACCAGAGGCTAATTTATCAAATGCTTTTCAAAGGGTTTTTTTTAATTATTCAACAATTTCTGTACAGGGAATTTATGTTAACGATTGGTGTATCATAATGATGTTTAATTAACATGATGATGAAATGCCAAGGTTTTGGAACTTTGACCAGTCATTCTTCAAAGTACGGGAGTTTAAAGACAGTTTGGAGCCGAACCTGATCACGTGCACGCATATAAATGCATAAACGCACCTAAAGTGATTTAGCAAAGACGTTCCTGAATTAGTATCCTTGTTGGTCGTTGAACAGCATTCTTATTAACCACGACAATTAGGGTGGGTTAGGCTAATAGTGCGTTTACAAGTGAGATATTCCTGTTTGTCATCTTTGAGCTCTGACCATAAAGGTGTTCCAATGTCTAAAGCTCTGAAGATGATGTTTAAAATATAATAATAATAATAATAATACGGCAAAGCTAAAGATAGTTTTACAGTTGACTGTTGTCAATAAATTTGTCTCATTACCACCCTTCTGGCAAACCCCTGTGTCACAAACTGTCACAAATTACCTGAATGTTAGCAACAAATAAATCATTTTTGCAGAGGAACCAGGAAGATAAAGTGGAAGATAAATGATTCTTTGCAATGCTAGCATTTGTTTTGCAGGATCATTTAGCATGTTTTACACACCTGTCTCTACTTTGATTCACTGATGCATTTTATTTGCTTAATTTGCCAAGTTTGTGGGACATCTTGGCTTCAAATTCTATATAATCAATAAACCAATTCACAATAATGTCTCAAACATTTCATGACATTTTTTCCACCTTTTTAGTGGCTTTTTAGTGGAGGGTACCTAAATTTTTATGATATACAAAGCTCCAGGTTTGCTGTGCTTGTTTATATGGCTGCACAATATGGCCCAAAATGTTATGAATATATATCAATATGATGATAATAATAATACTAATAATAATAATAATAAAAGGTTAGTTCACCCAAACATGAAATTTCTGTTATTAATTACTCAATTACTCAATTCATCTTCATCATTCGTTCATCTTCGGAACACAAATTAAGATATTTTTGATGAAATCCGAAAGATTTCTGCTCACATGCTGCTCACGTGACCAGGCGTCGACCAATACTGAGCCGGCGTTCTGACATAGAACCTGGAAACGCTGCAACGAAAATAGCATAGAATGACAGGGGAGGGATGAATTTATTGAATTAAGTCATTATTTTTTTGTTTTGTTTTTGTGCACAAAAAGTATTCTTGTCGCTTCATAACTTTAAGGTTGAACCACTGAAGACACATGGACTATTTTTAAAATGTTTTTACTATTTTTTCTTTCCTTGAATGTGGTAATTTTGTTTTTGTTTGAATAAATTATATTTTACAGCAAAACTAACATTAGATTGCTAATATTTATTCATTTTGAAACCAAAATTTTGGTTTTAAACCAAATTTTGGTTTTATTTTGGCAGAAAACTTTTCTTTTTTTGACAACTGCCTTATTAAAGGTGCTTCTCATTACAAGACTGAAAAGATGGTTGGTGCATGTTACATTCCCAAATGCACATCATAAGTATCCCAAACTCACAGCACTTGCACAGATGAGTTTGTGTGGAGAGGCATTTACACTGGATTATAAGATGCCTGCGTGTAAAAGAACACAGTGCCGTGCTTCACTCTGACACACACATTACCTCATTAAAACACAGACATTGTGATTTGAGAAACGCACCAAGCGTTTAATTTGGCCTTTTTTTTTTTTGTCCCAAGACCAACATATGCCATTTGAGTAAATTACACAGGACTCATCAACAAAATAAACTGCTTACCATTTAGAATGGAAAATCCTCAACAAACAGTAAACACCCAATTAGATTCTTATACCAAGTGAGACATCGGGACTTTTGTCGTCATTCACCGGACACAACTTAAAACGAAACAACATGGTGTTATTTGAAGCCAGACAGTTGACAATGTACATCAAATGATTTTGTTACTCTCAAGTGTTGAATAAATATCCGAGCTGTAAGACTCACTTCAGTTAGTGAGGGGTGTCTTGCAGAGAGGGGCATCTACTGTTTGACTTTCACAGGAAACTTTTGAGTTTCTCAGTGCCGCATTATCATTTGTCTTCACCCCGTGAAGATGTCACTTCAGAAGCATGAGTGAGAACATGTGCACCGGTACACACACATCCATAAACTATCCTGAGGATTGCGTCTGCATGTCCCTCACTCTGATTAACTCTACCTTTTTTTTTTGGACGGTTATTAAAACCAAAGCTGCTTGCTAGACGTCGCCTATTCCCCCAGAACGCAGCTGACTCTTGCGAGTGCTCTCGCCATCTTGCGGCCCCCGTCTGTTGTGCTGAAGAGACGGGGGCCACAGCCATCTGTTCCCTATCCTCCTCCTCTTTTTCCTTCTCTTCAGCCCCCACACCAAAGCTCCTCTCGCTCTCCTCCATCCATCCACCCCTCCTTCCCTTTCTTGCTCAAATTGTCTTTGCCTTCTTCTTGTAGGTCATGCAATATTCAAGCTCTCATATCTCAACCATCATGACTAAATGCATCTTCTCTTTCGGTCCAGTGTCTGAATGTGACCAAGGGTCTGCTACCGCCAACCAGAACAGATTGTAACATTCTTAAATGAAGAAGGGCTCATATTTTTTTTCTGTGCTAAATTTTCCGTTTACACTAGACATTCTGCACAACTATTATCCGGTCCCCGGTGCTAAAACTCATACTGGCACCAAGGCATGTTAATTACATATTTAAAAAAAGTGCTGCTTCTGTTCGGTTCTGTAAACACTCACCATTTTATTTTTAATTTTTTTAAAGAAATTAATACTTTTATTCAGCAAGGGCGCATTAACTAGATCAAAAGTGACAGTAAAGACATTTATAATGTTACAACAGATTTTTATTGGTGTTTTTTTTGTTGTTTTATTTTTTTTTTTACTTTATATTCTTTGAGAAAAGAAAATATGTACCAAGGTTTCCACAAATATATATATATATTACATATATATATATATATATATATATATATATATATTTTTTAAATTTATTTATTTATTTTTTGATGCATCGTGTGATATTGAAGAATAGACTTAGAATAATGGCTGCTTCAATTCAGCTTTACACTCGCAGGAATAAATTATATTTTAAAATATTTTCATAATATTTCACAGTATTACCATTTTTACTGTATTTTTGATTAAATAAATGTAGCTTAAAAGTAAATGTACTTAAAAATCTTACAGACGCCAAACTTTTGAATCAATGATTTGATGTATAGCATCACTCCCGAAATTTTCAAAAATTCACTTCTAAATAACCAAACTCAGTGTGACCATAATGTGATTTAGCACTGAGAAGAAGGAAAAATCATATTTACTGTAGCTGCAGAGATCCACACTGATATACTCATTGTCTCTCTTTTTGTGAAATGTAGAGAGCAGCGGTGCAGCGTGAGGGCTGGTCTAGACATGTGAGTGAGCCCATGTGTCTGTGGCCCCCCACAGCCGGGCTCTTCTCTCTGCCCGGGGGTCTGGGGAAGAATGACTGTGAAAGTAGGCCAGAGAACACAGTATCACTACCACTGTCTGTGAATGAGGTGAAATCTATACTTTGTCTTAATACCGATTCTGATACTCAGTGGCTGCATCAATGGGTGTTTATATTCTATATTCATTGATTAGTGGATGAGGCAGTCATTTTTAAGGCTTTTCAAACTGATGTCCATGGACCCCCAGGAGGCTGCAAGAGGGGTTCTCTCTCTTCTAAATATACACCTGGCTTTATATTTTAACATTCTGTACGACTCCTGTATGTCACTGTAATCGTCTTTGAAATGTTGTTTCAAACTTCAAACATAGTCACCTGTGTGACATAATGACACATATGTACATACATATGTATGTATGTCTGTCTGAGACGAGGCAGCACATGATTTGGACGTTTCGGATATATTCCAACATATCCCACACTTGATTACTTTTTGGTCCTGTATGTATGTATATATAATTTTACTTTGAATTACAAAGATAATTAGATATTCTATTAAAATTGAAGCAGTACTATGACAAATAAAAGCTATTTAATCATATAAACAACGTGTTATCTTTATAATATCAATTTTTATTTTTCGTACACAATATAAATAGATATTCTAGATCTATAAAAATATACAGCTGGCTTTTTTATTTTAACAGGGACCCTTCAAGGGAAACATCTTTATTTGTAGTTTATTTTGGCATTATATGTTTAAAAGTCCCTGGGCTACGGGATCATTAATTTTTAGTCAGAGTACATATTTATTTCTCAATGCAAATTGCTATTGTGTTTGAATCGGATAGGTCACTGTACACTGATTAATTGTGCCTCTGTGCTGGGTTGATTTTACGAATAACCAGGTGGATTAGAGAGGTCAGAAATGCCCTGGTAAACATTAAAATTTTATCTTGCTACACATATCTGACAGTACAAAAGACAGTGAGAATGCATACACTGGAGGCCAAAGTCTTGCACGTGCACGTGAATATAAATTACTCATGTAGCTTTGCACAAACCGAATCCGAAAAGTACGCTGGGATGCTATTAATAATGAAGACGACAGGGCTCCATTTATTAAAATAGTGAAAAGTCATGTTTTCTCTGATGTGGCCTATTTAGGAAGGAGCAGCACTGGGAATAACGTAGCCCGCCAATTGCCAACTGTTCAGTCCCGGGCCCTGAGAGAGAACCGGTGAGGACGAGACGCTACAAAGAGCCTCAGCACAATCCAGCACTCCAGAGGGATCTTAAATCTTGGGTGATGGGGAACAGTTTGAGCACAAGTTCCTTGTATGCATCAGTTTATCTGGAATACTCGCGCTCTCTTTCGCTGAGCTTCTCTTTTAGTCTCTCTCTCTCTCTGTCATGCTTGGATCTTACATTTTATTATCCATGAAAATATTCAGTATATTTTTATGCCTTAAGCTATAAAGCGTAATGAAAGGGGAACACCCCACGGTGCATAAAATACTTGTACGTTTTTCTTCTTTCTTTTTTGCAGCCATACTGTAGACAGCTCTCTCACAAAAGGCCAAAGGCTTTGGATTTTATCTTTTGATTCCCACATTAACCTTCCATTAAAAATTATCTATGTTATCGTCACCTCAAATTTGAGCTCGTAAATTGCCATTTTATGAGCCATCTTAAAAGGGAGAATTATCCTGATGTTATAGTTTAAGCAACATATGTTCCAATTTACTGACATCTACCAGATTTGACGCGACACCAGCCATCCATACACATCAGTGTCATTTGGTGGCACTAAATTGCCCCGCAATAAGTCGCCCCGTGGAATTTTTTGGTGATCAGGCAGCACATGGAGCTAGAAATTAATAGCCCGCAGCCTTTACAGGGGAGACGGGGCCAAATCAACTCCTCTCCAAAAAACTGCTCCCATTCTCACAGACTGGCCCGTATGGTGCACAGTTTCCTTGTGGCACTCTTTCTCGAACAGTTAAAGGATTAAATGCCGAGACGTTTTTATCTGTTTTGGATAGCCAAAATGAACATTTTATTATTTGGGCTATCAAGCGATTAATCAAATTAATTATATGACATTCCAGTTAATATAGACTTAATTGCAATTAATTGCATTGTGTCTATAAAAAAAAATAGCATTGAGGTAGATGAAAGCATTGAATAGAGATTACAAAAAGTGGCTTTAGATGGCAATATACTGTTTTTGTTTCTGTGTCGTTAAAAATAAGACCTACAGCTCACATGAATCCCTTTTTTCCATTGAGTTTGTCAATCTGTCAGAGACAGACTGGCAAATGTGATTTGGTTTACAAAGAGTAAATTTTTATTGCATTGTATTTTTATATATATTTATTAAAATACTAAATTGCACTAAATGAGCAAATTAAATTAACAGCCCAAGTAATTGTCTTCTTTTGGTACATTTCTTAAACTTTTTTCCTTTCTAAAAACCAAGAACATTAGATTTCCATTTGCTGATTCATTGGTAAAACTTAAAAAAAACAAAGCGTTTTAATAGACTTCAGGGGCTCATCGTTTCGGATGAGACAAGACCCATAAAGCGGACATTTTGTAGCCTTTCTTTACTACGCATGCAATCAGTCGGCTGTAGTGATATTATAATGCATTGAATTAAAAATCTATTCCAGTTGGGTGACCTCACACTAAAAAGGTGAACGGGTCAAAGGTTAGGGTCATACTTATCCATTTCTCTGCTCTTATGCACAGCCCGGGACGGGTTCATGAGTATAGGAGAGAAATAGGCGCCAAGCGGAAATGAACCCTCACTGGACAGCTGAGGCAATAACCTGAATAGATGTCGTCTCCCAGTGCAATTAAACCCTCCCTGATTACACCTCTCTGGCTATCGATTGGAAACTTTCACTTAATAACCACTAGCATGGTCTCTTATGGTAACGCAAGGTCCAGCCTTCAAGAGCGGGACTGCTTGAGATTTATGTCCAATGGCTTTAGTGACTCCTAAGGGAGTCTGTGTCATTTCTTTATTCCAATGTGTAGAGTGGGACTAACTCAGCTTTTTACACCATGTTATTAAGAGTCAGACGTCTGTAGACAACAGGATATTGTTTTTGAGTACAAAGATATATTGTATTGGAGTTTAGGGTGTGGTGTTACATTATTAAGGATGGTACATTATCCTTTTTAATAATGTATCGCCACACTCCAAACCACAATATATTTGTGACATGCATAACGGATAATGACATATAAATGACAGGATTGGGAATTCCCAGTCAAATCTTTACCATCTTAGCTATCCTATCAAATAAAGGCAAAAGACCAACAAACAAATAAATAACTTATTTAAATAAAACGCATTTGTAATTTATTTTTTGTTGGATTTTTCCCTTTATTTGAAATGATAGCTAAAGAATCTTAAAGGGTTAGTTCACCAAAAAATGAAATGTATTACTTATGTCTTTCCAAACCCGTTAAACCTTCTTTCTTCTTCGTAACACAAATTAAGATATTTTTTTGATGAAATCTGAGAGGTTTTTTTATCTGCCATAGGAAGCAATGAAATTACAACATTCAAGGTCCAGAAAAGTAGTAAAGATATCATTAAAATAGTCAACGTGACTACAGTGGTTCAATCTCAATGTAATGAAGTGACGAGAATAATTTTTATGCGCAGAAACAAAACAAAAATAAGGTATTTATTTAATTTCGTCTCTACCCTGTCATTCTCATACACAGTTTGCATTGAAGACACATTGCAGAGCTTCTGTGTTCTGCGTCAGAATGTCGTACAAGAGAATGAGTAATGAATGACACATTTAATTTTGGGGTGAACTAACCCTTTAAATTAACACAAAAGACTCATATATACTTATTACTCATTCAGTAATGCATAATATTCAGTAATGAAACTTAAAATGTGAGCATAAACAATGTTTCAAGTACCCACAGACAACAAGGGTTAAGAAAAGTGAAAAATGCATAGCATAATCAAAAATTCATGCCATTCACACCCGTGAGGCAATTTTATTCAAAATAGTCACTTTGCAATGTGTGTAAAAGATTCTTGAGTCAGGTCCAAATAGCAAGACTGGCTTCAAAAGCAACATTACCTCCACGTAAGAAAATTCACCCTTCACAGCCCGCGTCTTCCCATCATACACCTGTTTGGCTGAGCGTGCCAGCTCGGATCCCTGGACCGCTCGCCGCTCACTCATGTGAGGAGAGCACAGGTTGTCCACGCTACTGCCCTCGGGCACTGCAATGTGTTCACAGCCCCGGCTGGGGAAAAGCAGCGAGGGATGAGAGGGCTAGGAAGAAAGGATTAGAGAAACAATGCTATGGCCTTCATGTCTTTCTGGATGAGGACATTAAAGAGGTGAATCTAACATTGAGCCTTTCACAATATTCCCTGTATAGAGATTTAGGGGTCAAGGTCTTTTAAAATGGTCTGTATAGCACTATCTGGATGGTATTAGATTGCTAAATGACATTTGAATTACAGTTATTAAAGGAGGATGTGATTTCCTGTCCTGATTTGGTCATGTGCTCTGGATGCGTATACTGTAGTTGCAATGAAATGGAAGTAGCAACTTTTCTTCTGAACTGTACCATACACTCATGGGTAACAGATTATCGAAAAAGGATCTATATGAATCGGTTGTTGATTGGATTTTGAGATGTGGGTTTTGCACTCAAAAGTGGAGGCAGATGAACAAGTGCTTTTGCAAGGGTGGGGTTTAAGACCATACAAAGTCAATGCTAGTTGCTGAAAGTCCGAGCCAGTCCGCAGATTTGAGAGATTTCACAGAAAATCATGATGGGCACAAACACCAATTTTTTAGTTTCAGACAATGATTCTATTTAGTCAAACGATATCAAACATGTTTGATGTTTTAAACTGATTTTACAATAAATATTGTTTTCACTTATTTGCACCATTATTTACCACCCAAAAAAGCTGGTCTTAAACCCGACACTATTTTGCACTGCTCTTGGAAGATTGCGTTGGTCATTATGGAAATGATCTGCCGTTTCCGAGCTGTCAGTAGATCACGTGCAAAACTTTGCACTCCCATCTGCTTTTATGGGATTGTGCTCTCACGCTAATTTGCCCTGTTTAGTAAATCTGGCTCTTAATCTTTGAGAAGATGGTGATCAAATTACATTTTTATAAAAATCACCTGACAAGTTTATAATGTATATTACATCAGCATATGAGTCAAATTGGATGACTACAGGGACTCATCTAAAGATCACTCATTTAACAAAATTCATGAAAAAAAGTTCAGTCAAGAATACAAAATAATTGAAAATATTTAAATCAGAAATATCAGAATCAGAATGCGTAATTTGTGCATAAAAAACATCCATAAAAACCAATGTGTTACATAATGTTTACTAATCTGAGAAGTTTTTCAATTGGATTGAAAATTGGAATTACATTTGTAGCCAATCAGGAGTAGGGGGCAGTTGTGATTCTGGCGACTAACAACGTTTTGCTTATACAAGCAAGAGTTTGTTGTTAGTCACCACTAATACAGTACACAACAGTATATACAAGTTGTATACCCTTACTGCATGTTCAATTTTTGTTCATTCGCAATCTTCATTTTAATTTTCACTGAGCATTATTTTGCTTCGCTTTTGCTATGATAAAGAGACATCCGTGCATTTTGGGGGCAGCACAATAAAGGGAGGGTGTGTTTTTCGCATTGATTTGAAATATCAACAGTGTTTCTCAGAAATCACTAACTGCACCTTTAAGAGTGTAGGGAGACTGAATCTATTACATCAATTGCAGTGATTCATGGGAGTGGGCGGGGCTAAAGAGTTCTTTTTCCACAATTTGCTTGTTTTGCTTCTCTGATTGGTGGAGAGTTCTTTGCGAAGCCATGGGTACTGTCGTTTTTCACCAGGAATTCCGCGTTTAAACACTCTTATTTTATCACCTGAAATAATGCAGGCTGATGGCTTTAACAAACTCTTAACAAATTGTTTATTCTTCGATAGGGCTGATTTTAGGTTTAGGGCCAAGAGAACCATGGGATTCTTTCTCTTCATGGTGGAGTACATTATATATTGTGTAAATTTCTTCTGGCATGGTCCTCCCTGACAACACGCTCTGTACTCTATATAATGGTTAATCTTCATAAAACATCAATGAATTCCTGTATTCCACACACCTCAATGATTTCACCATTAAGATCTACTTTTATGACAGATACAGTGAAGCTGATGGTAGCTCATATATATCTCACTGACAGACAAGAGTGAGTTTGAATGTTTTAAACTACTAACCCATAGACACATTAACATGATAAAATATGTAGAGTCATAGAGAAAATGAATATGTTGAATTAAACCAGACTTGTTGAGGATGCTCCTTTTCTTTTTTTGAACCATCCGAGGTGCTTTTCTTTGGCATGGCGGTGTAGCACCGACTGCTGCATTTATCACAACGATCTACAGTGAGTGGAAGACAATAGCTAATGAGAGCTTGCTCCCCGTTGGGCTGGAGCTCCAGACAATGCAACAACATCTGTGCTGGCGTGCTGAAGTGCCTCTTCCCCAGAGTCGCAGGACAGGAGGGGGGAGGGGGGAGGCAGCAGCCTCACCTGTCCTGTGCTTCCAGACACCCCCAACCCCCAACCTCCTTCATCCTTTTCCTTCTTCCTTCATTCCTTCCCTTCGTCATCCTGCCGTTCCAGGAGCCAAGCTTGTTGAGGGGACTCCCAGGTCAAATCCATAAAGCATCTCCCACCAAGGTCACTGCTCACGCTCGAAACCCGAATCCCAGAAAAGAAACATTTAAAACGTCAGGAGTTTTGAGTTAGCACTGCGAGGAGAGAAGGATGGCTTACCCCAAGAGAGAGAACGAGAGAGAGGGAGAGAATGTGCGAAAAAATGAGAGAAGAAAACCAGGTGTGGACTTCAGTTTTAAGTGATGTTTAATGAATGGGCCCCCAGGGTGGTTTAACACATGAGTAAGGCTCTACATTTCCCCCTTTCCTCCATGGAAATGCACTGGACATATATGATTCAGGGACTGAAGAGTGCAGGCTGTAAATATGTCAAGTTCTTTCGCGGTTTGAGGATAACTCAGGAATCGCACTCAGACTGCCGCTTTGGTATGTGGATCGTTAGAATCCAAAACACAAACTTTTTCAAAGCCCAAACTTTTATCTCAGTGGAAAAATGAACATGAGAGGTTTATTTAGGATGCCTAAACTTTTCTCTCTTTTTGTCCCCAAAGAAGGCGAAATATAAACGCTGACATGGTGATCAGGACTCTTGAATCACTTTATATAACAACTACTCTTTTTACCAAAGTTTGGGGTCAGTAAAAAGTAATAATGTGAAAAGTTGTTACAATTTAAATGGCAAAGCTGTGATGGCAAAGCTGAATTTTCAGCATCATCACTCTGGGCTTCTGTGTCACATGATCCTTCAGAAAGCATTCTAATATGCTGACTTGGTGCTCAAGAAACATTTCTTATTATTATCAATGTTGAAAACAGTTGTGCTGCTTTATATTTTTGTGGAAATGTGATTTTTTGTTTCAGGATACTTTGATGAACAAAGAAAATACAGTAATCACCCAAAATAAATTGTCTATACATTAAGACACTAAGGAAATTCTGTAAAAACGGGGCCAAATTTATTGTGTTAATATGAAGGAATTTAATTGTGTATTAATTTTTCACAGATGTTCTACCCGTATTAATAATTTTGCATTGTGTTGTGTTGCAGATTTGAAGGAAATGTACTTAAATTTCATGGGAAAAAGAAGGCTTACATGTAGATTTTTTGTCAAGATATTGTATTATTTGTTTCTTATGGTGTACATTGATGCCTGTAAACATTCACAAACTTTACCTGCGCCACATCTCCCACCTTCAACTCCAAGAGGCACAGGCAGGCTGTGACCCCTGTAAAGGACGGAGAAGAAGTGGTTGGTAATTAAAATGCAATCTCCACCACTTCAACCCCCCAGAGCGGGGCACGCCGCAACAGTGGTGTCGCCCAGGAGCCCGAGGGCGTGAGGTGCCACCTGCCCAGCCGTGCCACCTGCGCCCATGTCCTCCCTTCATTAAAGTGTGTATTTATACCACTTCTCCTGGCCCCCCGCTCCGCAACCCCACCCCCCACGCGGGACTCTCGTCCGCTAAAGCGAGGCTTTATTAGAATTAATGTGCTGCCGCAGAGACGCATGGGCAGGCCTGGAGCCGGGGTGCCAGAGGAGAGGGTCCCCAGCCCTTGTACTGTCACTTTGAATAAAGGCGGTCGGGCAAGCTGAGCGTGGATGGGCACATGACAGCCATGTTTTCCACTGGGCAGAGGGGAAAGCAAAGTATTTTTTCTGTACAATCTGCTCCCATGCACATGACAAGCTGTCGCGTGCACGGAATAGATGAGCGGATCGAGGACTGGATCGGACAACTTTGAATTTGATTGGTCAATAACAAGATGATAAGTTGATATCTAGCTTCCAGGGTGTCTCTATAAGCACAAATATTAACTTAATGTGCTCATTATGACTGTTGCCTGGTCTGCTTTCTACATGTGGTCAAGTGTTGCAACTAGTTGCATTAAGTATGACTCCAAAATGCAGTATTCTGTACAGTATACTTATACAGGCCTAATTGGAGATAGCTGTGATACATAATGCAATTACTGAAGAAGTTTCCACATTATAGTCCTGAAACTCATCTGTGTGGTCAATAAGTCGAGGGGCAATGGAGAAGCTACATGTGAGCTTGTTGTGTACGCAGAATAGATGAACGGATCGAGGACAGGATTGTGCAAGTTTCGAATTTGATTGGTTGGTAACAAGCATATAAGTTGATATCTGGCATCCTGCGTATCTCTATAACCACAAATATTAACTTGACATGCTCATTATGACTGCGCTTGGTCAAGTGTTGCAACTCGTTGCATTTAAGGGATAGTTCATCCAAAAATCATCGAATTCTCACTATTTGTGGTTCAAAACCCATAATCATTCATTGATTTTTAAGTTTTATGAAAGGATTAGTTCACTTCAGAATTCAAAATTCCTGATAATTTACTCACCCCCCTGTCATCCAAGATGTTTAAGTCTTTCTTTCTTCAGTCGAAAACGTATTAAGGTTTTGAGGAAAACATTTCAGGATTTTTTCTCCATATAGTGGACTTCAATGGTTACCAACAGATTGAAAGTCCAAATTGCAGTTTAAATGCAGCTTCAAAGGGCTCTACACGATACCAGCCGAGGAATAAAGGTCTTATTTAGCGAATTGATTGGATATTTTCTAAATAAAAATAAAAATGACATACTTCTTAACCACAAATGTTCGTCTTGCACTGCTCTGCGATGCGCCACACATTACATAATCACGTTGGAGAGGTGATGCGTGACGAAGTCGAAAGTACCGCAGTAGGGCAAAAAACTTCTCCAACTCCAACTTCCAACTTTCTTCTTCAACTTTAAAATCATCCGACATTGTTGTTTTACCTTTTTTTTTTTCGCTTTGTAAAACACTTGCTCAGTACTTCCATGACCTTTCCATCGTGATTATGTAATGTGTGGCGCAACGCAGAGCAGGTCAAGATGAGCATTTGTGGTTAAAAAGTATGTAATTTTTACTTTTTTTAGAAAATGACCGATAGTATCACTAGACAAGGCCCTAATGAATCGCTCATGAATCGCTGGGATCGTGTAGACCCCTTTGAAGCTGCACTGAAACTGCAATTTGGACCTTCAACCCATTGATAGCTGCTGAAGTCCACTATATGAAGAAAATTCCTGGAATGTTTTCCTCAGAATACTTCATTTCTTTTTGACTGAAGAAAGAAAGACATAAACATCTGGGATGACATGGGGTGAGTACATTATCAGGGTGTGAGTACATGTACTCAGGGGGTGTATCGCGAGATCTTGGCCAACAACCTCCTTCCCTCTATAAGAGCATTGAAGATGGGTCATGGCTGGGTCTTCCAGCATGACAATGACCTAGAAACACACAGCCAGGGCGACTAAGGAGTGGCTCCATAAGAAGCACCTCAATAAGAAGCACCTCAAGGTCCTGGAGTGGCCTAGCCAGTCTCCAGACCTGAACCCAATAGAAAATCTTTGTTGTTTTAGATTCTTTCACTCACAGTTGAAGAGAACCTATGATAAAAATTACACTTCTTAAGACTTCTACATGCTTTGCAAGTGGGCAAACCTGCAAAATCGGCACTGTATATATTTATGCACTGTGTATGTACTGTATATACATACAGGTCTCCATGCTGATTGGGTAGACATGTTGATTGCTGACTGCTGGTTGGAGTGATGTGATGATTAGTTAGATCATCTGAATCTGTTCCTCCCGAACTTTGTTAATAAAAAAATGAGCATTTTGAACAGTCAGAGTTTTAGATGAATAGACTTTCAATGGAAAGACAGAAATATCTCAGATTTCATTAAAAATATCTTCATTAGTGTTCTGAAGATGAGCGAAATTCTTACAGGTTTGCAATGACATGAGTAGCTGATGACAGAATTAAATTTTTTTGGTGAATTAACCCTTTCAGTCCAACTCCAAAATTCAGTATTCATCAGTACAGCACAGTATGTATTTCAGCCTAATTGGAGATAGTGGTGATACATAATGCAATTATTGAAGACGTTTCCACACTATAGCCCTGTATCACATCCATATAGTCAATAAGTCGAGTGCACCGGGGCAATGGAGAAGCTATGCATGAGCTTGTGATGCTTAAAAGAGCATTTCAGTCAAGTCATTATCATTCCACCACACCAATTAGACACAAATAACCTCCATACGACTCTATTCTGAGAAAGGGCAATCTGCGGCATGCTGTACTCCTGCACCGTAGCCTAATCCACATTTCATGTGCACACTCACTGCTTCACACCCACCGAGACACTATTGACTTCATTAGTGTTAAAAATGGCTAGCATTTTATAGGCAGATGTAGATTTTAGCATTATTAGCCCTCTGTAATGTTCTCCTAAAGGGCATGTGAAGCAACCAATTAAACCAGAAACTCAGAGAGAACAGACAGGGGAACTCTGAAATATAATATTTACCCCTCACACCCTCCGCAACCGAAATGCGACTGCATTTTATTTTCTGAGAAATGAATAGCTCGTATTGGCCTTATCAAATGGAAAAATCAAAGAGGGTATATGGATTCCATGCTCACAAATAACACAATGCTCACTTCACTAGGATTGCCTCAGATTGAATTGTGAGATTACACGGTAAGTACCTGAGAGAGGACGCACATAATCTTTCCATTACCACACAGATGTCTCGCTAACATGGTCTTTGCGTTTGATATATCTTTATTCCTTTACACACTGGGTCACTAACTGTACGTACACATGTATTTGTGGACAAACCCTGTGTGGGAGTGTTTTAACACAGTAATCATGTTTCATCAATAAATTTGAACTTGAGTGTTTCTTCAACTTCAGGCACTTTTATGCCCCAGTGGATGATTTTTATTATAATGACAGACAAGTTGCATAAATACAGCCAGTTTGCTAAGAATTAAGAACTAGTTAAAAACGGCTCCAGTTAGCAAAGGGATAATCAGTCTTACTTTTCATTCTTAAATCATTCTTCATTATCATGTTAAATTAAAGGTTTTTATGCAACTAACTTAATGTTGTGACCAGTCCTAGAGAAAAAAAGGCACTAATAATAACATATAATACTACTGTAATACTAAGTTTACAGTAGTAGTCTACTCTTTGAGCTCTGGAAAGGCACTTTATAAATTAAACATTATTTTATTTCATTATTATTATTATTATTATCTAAACTTTTTTTTGTTATATCATATAAGAGATCTTTAATTGTTTTATCAGGCCTTATTCACTTTTTTGCTACTTTTAAACACTTTTATGTATCTTAAAATATTGAAATCCATTATAAAATATGAACCATGATGTTTAACACAATGATAATCATAAACAAATAAGCCATTTTGATATTTATTGTGTGAAAATGACTACTATTAACAAAAAATTGTATTTCAACCCCTCAACAATTATTTTAAGCGAAAAACGCAGCACCAGCGTGAGGTACAGAGGGATCCAGACTCCCTCTTTCCTCCCTTGCTCTGCGGTCTCAGTGCTGTTACAGTGCTGTCACTTCTCATTGGCTGTGCTGGCTTCCATTGGGTGCCACCACCTCAACAGGGGCATCACTGCTGATAGAAAACACAGCGTGTGATTTGTGAACTCTCACCGTCTTTGTAATTTCATCAGGGTAATGGGATTATATTTCAAATCACCGCTCCTTTCTTCATTACACCTCTAAGCTCCTCTGACAGACCAAAAAACTTAAATAAAATGTGCGCGTCAGCCCCGCTTGACTTCGCCCGCCGCTCGCACTTGATTAGACAAACAGCGCGGAACACGAAGGGGGGAATAATGTGCTCATTTATTCATTTTCCCGACGAGTCACAATAGATTTTTAACGACCGATGTCTGACCTCCCTTAGGTCCCCCGTGCTTAGGAGGGTTAATAAAGCCCAACAGTCTGGAGCTGAGAGGAAGTGAGCGAGAGAGCGGAGAAGAACAGGAAAAGACCGAGCTCCCGCTACAATATAAAGACAGCCACGTCGCAGGGCCCAAAACAAACTGCCACTCCTTCCTCCATCTTGAGCACCACCACCACCCTAGAGAGATGGAGTGAAGAAAGAGAGACAGAGGGATGGAGACTTGGGCTGCTTTTCCACTTAGATTCCAATTCCACTGGTCTCTGAGGGACAATTAAAGGCAGTGTGGTAGAAGTGGATTCTTTTCTGCGAGCTCTCTGGCGTGCATGTTAAAAGTTTTTCCCTTGGTATCACTGACACAGAGACTCTGTAGCGACAGGGTGGACGGGAGAGATAGAGCACGGAGGGGGTGGAGGGGTGCGGAGAAAGACAAACTTGCATCTTAAAAACAACTAACTTCAGACGGTTACCAGCGAATGATTGTTTAGCAAGACCATAACTTGTTTGTTTTCTAAAGTTCTGGAGGGAGAAGGAACATGTGTGATGACGGTGGCGTTGTGACAGAGGATAAGTGTAGTGTGTTGCTTTTATACAACACACTGTAAAAAGGATTTTTTGAAGTTTTGTAAAACAGATTATTGGAGTATGTTTTACAAAACAAATACTACTTTCTAGTTCAAAATGTCATGTTTAATTCCATGTGTTACTTGCTGTTTCTTTGAAATTATTTGTGTAAATTCTGAGTGAAAATCACTTTTTTTGACCAGTGTAGTTGTAAACAAGAAAGTAATATTGAGTAAATTACATTTCAAACAGGGCTTGACATTTTTAATGTTTTTTGCTCACCAGCCACTGTGGCTAGTGGTTTTCCAACATTTTCACTGGCCACAATTTTGACATCAATACCATGGAGAAAAAAATGCCATATAGATATTTTAATATTATTTCTGAGTCTAATTTGGCAGCTGGTATATTAGGCTGCTCTCACTTTAACAGCTGACACACGGATCCATTATACTGTTACACATGCATTTTCTTTCTCAACTGTTTATGTTCACTTAAAACTGACTGTGTTGACGTCACATTATTCTGTGTGTATTTGATCATTTAAGCACAATAAGCAATGAAAAAGAACTCAATTTAGTACTGAGAGTCGGCTTTATGTGCACGCACTTTGGATGTGAGCACAAAATCTGCGGGCATGAGTGAAGTAATGCGCAAAACGTGCAATCCCGCACCAATATTCAAGCCCTGCAACACCAACAATATTCATCCAGAGCAAATGAAACGAGTAAGTGAGGGGAGGCGGGTTTGTGTGTCAGCTCACCGGCATTGAGATGAGAGAGCAAGCTGTTGGTATCGTGTATCGATTTAAGTGGTAAATGAGTATTGGAAGCGTTTCAGATATTTCAGTATCGATATGCATTGAAAAATCGATATTCTTGACAACTCTACACTGCACTTGCCTTTTAAAGCAACACACAGACCGGAACAGAGTGTGTGAAGGGTACAAACAAAAACATCTAATTTACTGAATCAGACATTGCAATGCTACATATGTAAGAGACAACTGTTTAGGATTAACAGATTCACTAAAATGAATCTGGCTTTCTATTGCTACATATGAAAGACAGAGATTTGTTTAGGATTAACCAATTCACTAGAATGAATCAGACTTTCCATTATGAGAGAGAGAATTGTTTAGAATGAACCGCTTGACTAGAATAACTCAGATTTTCCATTGCTACATATGACATCATTTAGGATCAACTCAACTCTCTTTGGCAGCTCAACTGTACTTGCTTGACGTATGAGAACAAACACTCACTCATGCCACGCAAGCATGTTTGAACCGATGAAGTTTGAGCATGTCAAGTATGTATATTTTTATTTCTCATTAAAAATATCTTCATTTGTGTTCCAAAGATGAATGAAAGTCTAGTGGGTTTGGAGCAGTGATTAAATGATAACAAATTGTTATTGAAGTTAGTTGCGTTACTATCCGTTTAAGTTCATTTCACAGTACACGATAGAAAATGCTCCAACCAAAATGAATATTAAAAACCTTGCTCCAGACAAAATGTTACAATTTTGCTTCCACTTGGACATGTTTTGTGGCACAAACACAGACTAGCAGAATTATACAAGCAATGAAAAGTCTCAGTGTTGTTGGATTATATAAACTGTTGGAACAACACTCGGCCAATCAGGATTGAGGTCCTGAACTATTGTAACTGATGTACAGCTATATTATTGTTTGAGTTTCACTTAGTACTGTGGGTCTACTTTCTCTCACACATGCTTCCTTTATCTGATAGGGTGTCCTGCTATTATAAGAACCCCTTGGGTGTTTAACAGTCACATAATTTTTCCATGATAATGTTAAAGACTTTGAAATGGCTTGTGATGTTGACACACTGAACTTTAAAGGCCACTCAAGAAGCAAAGACCATTACCAAACTGGCATGAAGTGACATCGGGTGTCTGTTTAAAAGACAGAACAGAAATTTTATCCTGGCACTCTTGGCATTTGAATATATTAATGGGTTAATGCAGATGGCAATGTCCTCATAAATGTCCTGGCAAATGCCTGAATCCTGATCTAATCATGTCGCACCTATTCCATAATAGATCATAAAAATGAACATGCACAAAACGATTCAAAACCATTTGCTAGTGCACACTTTACTGCTTTTACGTTTCTCAGACACTTTTCCTTCTAAACTGACTAACAGTGAAGTTACACTGCAACACCATGCATCACCAAATGAGCTAACGTTACAGCTAACATGTTAGCCGTTAAGAGTTCTTTAATTACACTGGGAGTGTAAAAGTACAAAAAAAAAACTGTACTTGCAGAAAATATATTACCTAAATTAAAGGCAACTAAAGTGTGCTTACAGAGAGTACACTTTCACGTTTCTTAACACACTTAAGCATACTTTTGTAAAGTGTGCTTTGTACTAATGTCAAATTAAAAGTTTTACTTTAAAGTACATTTTGAATGTAGTTAATTTAGTTAATTACGAGTAATTAACTAAAAGTTTTAAATAATATTTTGTCATGCTTTAATGAAGTACACTTGTATACTTCGATGTGCTAACTAAAGCCCAAAGTATAGTTCACTTTTTACGTGTACGCAAGGGTCAGCGTACACTGCGCGTGACACGAATTTCGTCATCTTGTACCTGCAGGTTGCACATGCGCACTTAATTAATTTTTAAGTAATTAGTTTATCCACAAGGTGGCAACCATGCCCTGGGGGCATCAATTCACAAGGGAGTCAAAGAATAACTGTATAAACATTGTTTATGTTTAACCAGCAACCTTCAGGTTACAAGCCTGGCTCCCTCACCATTAGGCCACGACTACCTTTTGTTGTTTACGGGTTGTTTTTCATGTCCGCGGGTTGAAGCGACCCCAAACAACATGATATTTAGCCAATTTTATCAGGTGAACCCACCAAAAACACAGATTTTTACCGTGGGACCCCCTTGAGAAGGGATTAGGCTAGTTTTGAGTAGCAATTGGGCAGGTTTTGTTTTGAAAACCTGGCAACCCTGGTTAGAAAGTACTCTCATGTACAACTCTAGCATGAAAAAATACAAAGATGTTTGCATAGATTGTAACTCATGAGAGATTGCTCAAAACTCTGCATGTCAAATGAAGTATACTTCCCAAGGCTGTGCGTTCGACTGTGCGCGTAAAAAAACGAAGTATACCCAGGGCTTAATGCAACATGCAAAGTACTTTATGTGTTACACTTACATTTAATGTTAATATATTTAAAATACTAAAATTGCAACATCATTACAAATTACCAGGGCTAGAAATGTAGAATTCCCATCCTTTGTCCACGTGATATGCCTCTAAATGCTATGCAAATTTCATACACAAATATAGAGGGATTTTCTGCATCTATGGTTTAAAAGCATAAAATATGTCCCTAACTAGGGTCCCTGCAGTGAATCTCAGCCATTTACACAACTGGTATTATAAAAAACATTTAAATACATGACAGTATACACTGTAACCATACTTCAAAGACAATAGAGCTAAATATGAAATTACATATAAAGTTGTACTTAAGTGGGTCAAAAAAGTTCAACTAACTGCATTTTACATAAATTTAAACCATAATGCATGTTACTTGCAATTACTGTACATGACAATGTAATTAAGTGTCTGAAAACATAACATTCAAATCACACTTATATTCTGTTAACACACTTTCCGTAATACGTTTTCTTTTTAAAACTATTCTGAAGTCTGCTTCTTTTTCACAAGGGTATGCAATCTTGCTTTTGAGGGTCAGTGACTTTTTTAACAGGCATTCGAGTAAAAAAAAAATAGAATGATACCATAATCACATCATCTACTATAGAATAATCTCTAAATTTATTACATGCTAAATGCTATAATATACGTTTCATCATTGCATGATTTTATCACAATGAGCCATTCTGCCATCATTTACGTTGAAAATTCGCTGCATTACAATGTCTCCATCAGATTTCATTCATGACTTTAAAACAATGAGCACTCGCCGGGCAGCCGAGCACATTCAGAGTGGAAATGAAATATATCCATTCGTTTTTCACCCCCTCTCAACATCTATGCATCATTTTCATCTAATTGTTCCCTCTATTCTTGCAGCTCTTTGTCAGGGGCCACATGGGAGAGGGGAAAATTACAGACTACCTGATAATTAGCAAAGTTCACAGTAGAACTTGGATCTGTACAGAACTAGCGGCTCCACGCTAGAGCCGGCTTTCTCTTAGCAACTAATTAAGTCCGCCTCTGAGGGCTCCTACTGTGGTGGAGGTAGATGCTGCAACAGCAGAATCCAAAAAAAAAGGAGAGAGAGAGAGGGAAAGCAAGAAAAAGAGAGAAATAGTTAGACTTGCTTTCGTCTTTCTTTAAACGGAGGAATAAAACTGACTCTAATGCTCCTGGTGTTTTATTATTTGTTTCAGACGTAAATGGATTTCTTTCCCAAATGGAAGTATCAGTGGTGGTCACCATTACACACCACTCCAAACAGCGGCTTGTTCAGCTCACGACACACTTTAATTATTATAATGGCATTATCCATATCCGTCGATGTAACACGGAGAGAAGGAACAGCTGAGCGCAGTGGGCGTTAAGCGCAGGTTTTTAATCTCCTGCAGTTGAATTAAGCTTCTATCTAAAGAAGACTTTATTGGTGATGCTATCATCATCACTGCAACAGATTATTAAGCAGGATGCATCATCAAATGTCATCGCTCGTACACGTTGGGTGGCGAGATTATCTCCTTGGGGGCCTTATTGGATATAATTATGATTTTTGTGTTTGTTTGTTTGCATTTATTTCTAAATTTCTTTACCCTGCTGGGCAGAGCGATGCTGCTAAAGTGTCGCATGTAGAATGTCACTTTCCTCGGAGCATGCACTTATTCATACTTTGATGGGAAAGAAAATAAAATATTCACACAAATGTAATCTAAAATGGGGTAAAAGTTTGACTTATTAAACCCAATTATACATGTTATATCTGCACACTATTACTCTATAATTTTAATTATATGCAATAATATTCGACAGACACACAGAGAAGAGGCTTTCGCACCGGATAGTTCTAGGAACTTGCCACCAGGGTGGTTCCCTGAGAACTAATAGTCCCCTTAGAGCCATTTTCCTGGTTGCATTCGCACCACCAGTAGGACTGAAGTGATATTAGCTGCGTTTGTTGTTGTGACTTTTATTTTGACAACGCGGCGGACCTTTATTTTGACTGCGCTGAGAACGCACACAGCGCTCACATTCTCCATCTTCATTAGTTTATGTTTAGTTTAACAGCCTGTCTAATATGTTATTAGATAGAACTGTTATACAAAGACAGAAGACAGTATGTGAAAAAGTATTAGCGTTTGCCGTGTGGTTGACCCAATTTCACTAGCTGAGAAGAAATACATAATCATGTTTCGCTTGGTCCCTTGAAAGTTGCGTTGGATTTTCTCCTTAACTCAAGAGGTCCATCTATCATTGTTTTCCATGTTCGTTGAGTTAGGTTGTGGAGTAAATATATACTCTATAAACTGTATGGCGTTTTAAAAATGGCGGATGCCGGTGTTCCGTGTGTGTCTGGCCAATCAAAATACACTTATGTGGCATTTGCTAAAGCGCTGGTTTACACCCAACTCTGAAGTAGGAGCTAATTTAGTCCCGCAAAAGGAGTTCATAGAACTAAAATCAGTGGGAACACGGCAAAATCTGGGTACTTCCGCCAAAAGTTCTAGGAACTATCAAAAGGTTCCTCCGGTGCGAAAGCCCCTATAGATTGATTGATACATACGTGACATAAGAGCTGTTGGCTTGTTGGGATCCTACCTGGGTCATATCCCAATTTCACCATTTCACATTTTATGAGAAGATTAACAAACAATAAATCCCTTTGGTAAAATCCCCCAGAATCTTTCTTGAAAGTCCCTGCTCTGAACCCAAGGGCCAAAGAAGACAGCTGAAGCCAACCAGGAGTGATGTTTGGACATTTGTGGCCATCCAGACAAGACTCTAGCGACACAGAGAGATTGTTTGTGATGCAATCCAAGAGAGACACGTCTAGCGAGTAGCAGACGAGGCTAAGGCAGAGGCAGTCATTATTTTCTGTGCAATTAGAGGAAACCTGAAGTCCTTGATAACGAGCGCAAAAAATGCCACATAATTAGAAATACACCACAAACACCATTATTGTCAGGAGAACACGGCCGTATAATGAAGCAATTATAAATGAGCGGCTGAGCTCCTGTCATTAATTTCAGCTTTTAAGGATGCGAGAAGATGAGCAGGGGCTAAATGTTTCAGAGAGAGTGAGCGCTGAGAGGGTGCTTAAGGTAGTCAATGCCGTCAAAACCACTTGAGGTTCCCCTCAACGGCCAGATAAAGCCTTAAGTGCCCTGTGGAAAGACTCCTCTGAGCCCAAGTGCGAGGGGAAGAGCTTTGACTCTTAACTCCTGAGCCATTATGGCCGTCACAAGCAGAATGTTTATACAGTACACGCTTGTCCGCACGTTCAAAAGCACAAACCAAGGAACTGACCTTGATGTAGAACTTATCAACAATCAACCAAACCAACATTATTAAAGAGCCTTCCAGAGAGGAGATTCCTATGCTCTAATGTGCACTTTTGATGGTAAAAGGTGAGTATGTTTGTTTGGCATGTGGTACATTGCTAATCACATTAGCCTGTAAGCTAAAAGGCTGAGAGAAAGCTTCATTACAGCCACACTTGGAGGAAAGAGAAAAACTGCTCATCCACGAAAATAACTCAAACGTATTGATCTCGCTTTCAAATGCACATGCCTCTCTCCTTACACCCCGCCAATTAAAAAAGTGGGGGTGAATTTCATTAAAATGCCACACGCTTAGTCTTGATCCACCACCTCAACCCAACCAGCGCAAACAAGCGAACATAGCGCTTTATTAATGAGAATTTTTCTTCTTTGATAGCCCTCCCGCATCAAGCCGATCGGCGATGAAATACTAGACCGCTATATATACACGGCATAAGAACGCTGGGCAGAATATGCGCTAAAGCTTCGCGCAGTAAACATGAAAACGGCAGTCACTTCTTGTTCGCGTACATGCACACACACACCGCATTGAACTCCAAAGACGTTGGCGTCATCCAGCACACTTAGAAATACAATCTTATTAATAGAAAGGCTGGTGCTACAGGCGCACTACATCATTATTGTCTTGAGAATGCAGTGCTAGAGAAGGAGGCAATTAGGCTGAGGAAGCTGCGAGGTTGCCATTATTTTAGCATTTAATGACCAGGCGCTACGGCAGGGGCTTGATGCAGAAATGAGGGTCTCAGCTCTGAAATTATGCATTATCTGGCAGATCTTACTGCACCCCCCTAAGACTCCCTCTCCTTCACCATGAATAAATTTACATGGGAATGCTTATTTCTCTAATTTAGGCAGTAAAATTAGAATATACAATACAAATCTACCCATGGAAGACAAGCATCTACTCACTGTTTTGGTTTTTAATGACCCTGTTTCATGTCTTCCTGTGCTTTTTTCTAGTTATGGGGCGGGGGCTGGGACAGACTTGTGGAAATGAGAATCGTGTATTTCTTCCATTAGTTTAGATAAGATTTTTGCAAAATGGAGGAATATTTTGAGCCCTATGTGGGAAGTTCACACATAGGCCTATTTGGGAACACCTTCGACTAGCGTAACATTGATAACGTGATGAACTGTTTTTCTCTCCAAAAATTCAGAGCCTAAAATAAAGAGTCAAGCCATTTAAGCATCAATTGAACACCCAATTAACATCTTAAATGTGTGCACAACTAGCATAAAAAAAATGTTTTCAAATAGGTTTCCTCTCCCCAATCACAACACTCACCATATTTGCCATTGGTCAGTCAAACAGATAGTCCCGCCCGAAGCAAACGCCATTGGTTGAGCCACTGTTGTCGTGCTGGACTGGTTGAAAAACGAACAGAACAATGTTTTTAAAACACCACAGACACACAGTGTTCAAATAACTACAAAACTTATTTGGATTACTATGACTCCGCATATTACGCTGGGAAAGAAAAACGTACTTTAACATCAAAAAATTATACACTACACCTGAAAACTGATAAATGGTGCAAAAACATTTGCTAAATGTCTCATTCTAACACCCAACAAAGAGCATTTCTGTGATTTATTGTTGATGAGCAATTCACCCTTCATAAAGACCCGTCCCCTTTAGTAACTGTTGCAATGTCCAACAAGCCATGAACAAACATATCACGCCACACATCATGTTCTCACGAGGTGAGGACACTGACAAAGCGTCGACAGACAAGACAGAGCAGGTTACTTTTGATATGAAACAGTTTCATATTTAAACTATTGTGCGTTTTTAAAGAAGTTTAAACAATAAATAGCGTATAGTGGCTCTTTAATGTGCCGTGACAGATCGCTGTAGCTCCTTCAAGCGGCTCGTGAACCACCATCTCTTCATACTAGTTCATTTATAGCATCACATAAACATGAATGAACAGAATGAAAGATATAAGTACACACAATTTAAGTTCACCAACGTTAATCTACTAACTCCCCTGACTGCTTTGTCAGACAAAATGGCGAATTCGTGGTTATGATTGGTTAGATCGCCTGTCAATCAAACTGCCGGCAAAGGGTCAATCATAAAATTGACATCATCTAGATGAAAATGCACACAGCAAATAGACGTCCTGGTATTGTTTTTATCATCAAGGAAGATTCTGTTTATTAAAATTAAAATCAGAAGTGAACTGAAGTTTCTCTAAATCAGGCATTTTCAAACTGGGGTCCACGAGAGTGATAGGGGATTCAAAATATGAAAACATGAATATAATATAAGTATAAATGTGCATGTTTATCAGTGTTATTATTGTTAACAAAAACTAAAATCATTGAAAATCATTGTCAATAATTGAAATGGAGCTGAAAATGTTAGGTGAAAAAAACATATTTTATGTAATTTACCAGGGCAACAATTCTAAGTTGAAGAACTAAAATTAGCCTAAAATAAAATATAATATAATAAAATAAAATAAAAATAATTTAAAGCTAAATATAATTTATTTTAAAACATAAAAATGACAAAAGCACAACAAAATTAATAAAACAAACTACTGAAAAATAAATATATAAAATTAAAAGTTAACTGAAAACATAATTACTTAATATAATTATGTAGCTGCTGTCATATTTTATGAAATTACTACAGTTTGGGTTCTTGGCATTAATAAGTTTTTAAACCCTTGCTCTAAATAATGCCTACTGCTCCATAAAACACAATTTTGTCATAATACATCATCAGGCAACACTATAATATCACAAAAACCAATTTGTCAGACATTCTCTACTATAATTCGAAAACTAGAGGCTTCGAGATGGCCATTGTCTGCACTGTCAGCTGGAGCTGTTCTCCAGGAAGATCACGGCAGATTCCTGCACAAAAAGTTTCAGCCATCCGGTGAAGTCAGGACTGAGGAGACGCGTCTCTCACTGCTAAGAGATGTTCATCATTCTTGATCTGAGTCTGTCAGGCCCCGGTGTTTTAGTGCCTCTTGCTATTAGGCAGAATTGACAGGCCAAGAAGGTAGCGAATAGCAGAAACGTGTGAAATTAAGGAGGGCATCGTGTGTGCGTGTGTGTGTACGTGTGATGGGGAGAGAGCAAGTGAAGTGTGGCCGTCATTTAATCTGCAATTTATCAGTTTAGGCTGCACCTTGTTACAATGGAGCGAAATTGTTGCTGCCTTCAGGAGAGATGAGATGGCGTCTCGTCTCTTCCATTGCCCCCCCTCTCTCTCATTCGCTCTTTCTCTGCGTGCACCTCTTAATGTAGTCTGACAGCGGGGGACCAGATGGAGTGAGAGAGATATGGTGGAGAGGTATTTTTTATTGTTATTATTATTATTTCTGAAAACCCTCAATTAATATATAGCGTTGTCATACCCTCCATGGGCGAGCGGCCATAGCTGTGTGACAGAGAGAGAAAGAGAGACGCCTGTGGAGGCTTCTGTGTCATATAGGGCTGAGGTCACACACTCAGGTCGGTTGCTTTGGGAACATACACGTACAAACATACACACACATCTCTTCTATAACACTGAGCACATTCATTTCAGGGCAATCAATGCTTAATTGGCATTTTTCCCATTAGGCCTCTCTATTAATGTCTTTTTAAATCAGATTTGTATGAGTTGTGAGCTAGTTCATGTTAGATTTCCCATTTTAGAAGCCTAATCAAATTACCTCATTGGGCTTCAGTGGAATGGTATTTTTCTATATCCATGACAATATTCGATTTAAATGGCCTCCCTGCTAAACAGGTTGACAAGCATAGTGTATTAATCTTAGTGCAGTGTCTCCTGAAATGACATGTAATCTGCAACGCGCTTAGCCGCGTTTACGCGCACGGACATTTGCGAATGAAGTGTCCATCATGATGTGGAAAAGAATCCTCTGTGTGATCCCACCCATGTTTTTGGTATAAAACGCTACAATTCGTTCACCAAAGAATCTTTCAATTAGCAGTTTTCATTAGGTGTGGTCATAATCAAAAAAGGGTCCATTGTCAATAGCGTAGAGATTAAAGGATTAGTTCACTCAAATTTTTTTAAAATGTCCTCATTTACTCACGCTCATGTTGTCCCAAACCCGTAAGACTTTCGTTCATCTTGGAAACACAAATGAAAATCTTTTTAATGAAATCTGAGAGCTTTCTGTCCCTCCATTACAGTGCACGCAACTACCATTTTGACTCTTCAAAAAGTTCATAAAGAGATGGTAAATGTAATCCATATGAATCGAGCGTTTTATTCCAAATATTCTGAAGAGATTCTATCTCTTTATATGATGAACCAATTGACCCTTTGCCAGCAGTTTGATTGACAGGCGATCTGACCAATCATAACCCCGAATCCGCCATTTTGTCAGACAAAGCAGTCAGGGGAGTTAGTAGATTAACGTTGGTGAACTTGAACTTGAACTTCAAAAAGTATGTATACTCACATCTTTCCGTGCTTGAAACAACATTCCTTCTGATGTTCATTCATGTTTATTTGATGCTATAAATGAACTAGTATGAAGAGATGGTGGTTCACGAGCCGCTTGAAGGAGCTACAGTGATCTGTCACGACACATTGAAGAGCCACTGCATGGTATTTATTGTTTAAACTTCTTTAAAAAATTACAATATTTGAAATATGAAACTGTTTCATATCAAAAGTAACCTGCTCTGTCTTGTCTGTCGACGTGTTGTCAGTGTCCTCTTTGCTCCGCGATGTATTTTTCACTCCGTGAGAACATGATGTGTGGCGTGAGAGGCTTGTCAGACAAGCCAACAGTGACTAAAGGGGGCGGGTGTTTGCGAAGGGTCAATTGAATTTAGGCTTTTATTCACATATAAACAATGATCACTGAACATAAACAAGTGCAACTGTACCTGCTTGATGTGTGAGAACAAATCTCATTGGTTTTTGCGGAAGTTCAAACGTGCTGCGTAACACACAAGAATGATTCTCATTGGTTTTCACACATCAAGCAAGCATGATTGAGCTTCCATTTATCACAACTGATGTTTGCAATGATGAAAAGCTTAAATTCAAACTGTTCATCATATAAAGTAATCGAGTCTCTTCAGAAAATGTGGACTCAACTGCTTAATTCATATGGATTAGCCATACAATCTCTTTATTAACTTTTTGAAGCATCAAAGTGGTAGTTGCATGGACTGTCAATGGAGGGACAGAAATCTCTCAGATTTCATTAAAAGATCTTCATTTGTGTTTCAAGCATGAACGAAATTCTTACGGGTTTGGAACGAGGGTTAGTAATTAATGACAGAATTTTTATTTTTGGGTGAACTAACCCTTAAAGTACACCTCACACAGTTCTCATTTTCAAACTGAGGTTTCTTTCTGTTGGTAAAACGGGCAAATTCACGTGACCAACTTGAACATGATAACAAACTCCCAATCATGAATCCTATTGAAATGACTGGATTTCACTAGCAAAATTTCACTGAACAAAGGTAAATGTGACCGCACCTTTAGTGTGAAGAACATTTTATAAATCTAAAGTGGAATCTTTTGTGGAATGTAAAGGTTGCATCATTGTTAAAGGTTTTTCATGGAATCTTTATGGGTGCCAATGAAGAGACTTTTAAGAGTGTATATATTACCCGGTTTAGTTTAGTAGCTATAAGACTAAGTGCCGGGGCATTAATGGTCAGTGGGACACTGGACAAAGTGTTGCGGTGCCGCTATCACACAGCACTTTTTCTACAAGAGCTTCTTTAATACAGAGCAAATTCACTTTTGTTAGCCTGCTGGGCTGACAAGCAGGGCAGGGAAGCCAGGACCAGCCCTGCTTAATGCCTGTGCCCTGTAAAACAGCATTGCGCAGCAGAAAAGTCAGGCCTGTGTTAAATACCTGCAGGGCATACTCCAGGCAACCAGGGGAGAAGAAGAGAGAAATGGAGGGAGGAAAAAGAACTAGGCCATCTAAAAAAAGGAGAGATGGGGAACAGGAACTCTCACCTGGCAGGATTTGATGACACACATAAGTTGCAGGATGTAATTCAAACTAAGTTTCAGAATAGCAGCGGTCTGAACACGTAAAGCTTAGAGAAAATTGTTTTGTTGGTTACATAATTGTTAGGAATTGATGAAATGATGAATATATTTTACCCTGTAGCATAGCTTTAATAACGCCCACGACCAATAGACGAGGTTTGGGGAGCAAAATAAATATAGTTGGCTGGTAAAATATAATTTCATTCATAAATATAATTTAAAATATAAATATTCATGAAATAATTATAAATAAACTGTATGTAACTTTATAAGTAAGAATGATAATCTCTTTTTTATTACAGAATGCGTTGCTTATAACAAATATGCTGGTAAAACAAATGAAAAATCATATTGTCAAAAGGACAATATACACTGTTCTTCAAAAGTTTGGGTTCAGTACGATTTTTTAAATACTTTTATTTCTTATTTCTTCTAATATTATTTTTTTATTTCAATTTAATGTATTAAATTGATCAAAATTGACAGCAGACATTTACAAAATTACAAATGATTTAAATTTCAAATAAATGCAGTTCTGAATTTTTTTTTTAATTAAATCAAAGAATTCTGAAAAACTGTATGTTTCCATAAAAATATTAAGCAGCACAACCGTTTTAAACATTGATAATAATAAGAAATGTTTCTTGAGCATCAAATCAGCATATTAGAATGATTTCTGAAGGATCATGTGACACTGAAGACTGCAGTAAATTCAGCTTTGCCATCACAGGAATAAATTACATTTTAAAATATATTTCAAAACATCTTACAAATCCTAAACCTTAGTGTGTATTAGTAAAAAAAATAATTAAAAATACAATTTCATGTTCAGTAAGTAATATTTATCTCCGCATGGTCATCAGTGGCATGTTTGGATTCTATAAGCTCTGTCACTGTTTTTATTATAAAAGATTTTGTTGCTTTATTATAGACAATTAAAACCACCATGTTATCTTTTGTTTACCTTTCTTTTGTTAGTAGCCTGCTTTCCATCCTTACCTAAAACAGATCACACACACCGCAGAGACAAACCTACAGAGCAACAGAACAGAACTAAACTAAAAGAACCATAGGATAGGCTAAACAATAACAGCTATATGATAAGATTAATTTTTTGTACTGAAAGAAATAAACGTTATGCAATGCTTTAAGACTTTCTACCACCATAAGAAAATACAGTAAGCTTCCTACTGTGAACATGTCTCTGCTCTGAAGGTCTGTTCTGAGATCAGTCGTTTTATCTCCTCAAACATGGATTAAACTGTTCTCTGATGAAGACGTGAATTGACATCCTCTGCTCACTGCATGTCGGGAACCGAGACAGCTCACTTTTCCATCGGGCACGTCGCCAGACAGCCTGCCCTGGGTCAGGTCCTCGAAGGAGGGACGCTGTGGCCGGAGACACATTTGCTTGTAACTTCTGTCACCTGTTGCTTGAGGGACGAGGCAGCATGACTGAGACCAGTCACATCAGTGCAGAAGAAGCTGCGGAGGCTCTATCTGATACCGGTGTAGTGAAAACCGTGTAGCCGTCGATTTAGTTTCCTCAGGCACATCAGTGGCACAGCTCAGAGCTCATTTCTCATATTAACGCTGACAGAAATCAGCAAAGCAGGCGTCAAGCATACATACTTAGGCCGGATCGCTCTCACTCGGAGGGAGCCATTGGCTACAGATGATGCATGTCTGATTGATCGAGCCGGTGGACTTTAGAGACGTCTGAGATCAAATATATCAACATCTGAGAAGAGCATTCTATAGGCTAAGGTGAACTCTCACTTAAAGTGATCTTAGGGAAAGTTCACCCTCTCAAAAAAGACAATTCCATACTTTCTTCCTGCGAAATACTAAATTAGAAATTTCAAAGAATTTTTTTTTATTATTTTTTGTCCATACACTGAAGGTGAACAGGGTCCAAAACAACACTGGACCCTTTTGAGTTTCCATATAGCTAATGAGATATTTCTCAAAATATCTTCTTGTGACATGTGGGTAAATATTTTTTGCCATCAAAATTGACCTCATTTACTTTCAAAATGCACATTGCTGGTGTTGTGAAATATTTATCAGTACATATTTTTTCAAAGTAAAGTTTACCTTTATTTGGTTACACTTTATTTTAAGGTGTCCGTGTTCAAGTGTAATTATACATTTAAGTGCTGAGTAAAAATAACTACATGTACTTTAGGGTTAGTTGCATGTAATGATTTATAATTTATATTTGTTACTACAGTGTCTTGTTTTCCAGTACAAACTTCTAAACATCCTACTAGAGAAGTGAAATTACTTGGGATATTAAGTCTTGTTTTCTGATAAATGACTTTATATCTAAAACAAACAAAAAAAAGAATTCTCCCTATGGATCAGAGAAATAAACTTAATTTAAAGGGGGAAAAAAAGTTCATTTCCTGACCCCACTGGCAGATTTTTTTTTCTTGTTTTAAGCATAAAGTCAGTTTAATTTTGATGCATTTTTCAATAAACAAGACTTATGTAATTTTGCTTCTCAAGTAAATTTCTCTTATTTTAAGAATGTTTGGATATTTGTGCTAGAAAACACAAAAATACTGAGGAAGAAAGCAGTGCAACAACTTGTTCTTACTCTGAAATGAATTTCCTTTTCCACTGACATCACTTAAGCCATGCAGGCTTCGGATAACAGTGAAAACAGCTATTTAGGCCTTATTTCAGCAAATCTGTACTGAGGTCTGGTTCAGTTCACCCTGTTAAAAGCAATTACAAGCAATGGATAAAACTGTGGTTCTCAACCTTAGCCCAGAGAGGCCCCAATAAATCTTCAAATTCTTTACATTTAGTTATATAAACAATCTTAATTAAAATGCTAATTATATAAATAAATAATTATATATATAATATATATATACACACACACACACACGAATATATATGTATGTACATTAAACTTACATTGTATATTTTAGTTTGTTTATTTTCATTACAACAGAAGTACCAGAGATTCAGATCACTTTATTGGAGGGCATTAAAATATAATCTTGAGAACCACCGGGATAAAATCAAGTCCCACCCTACATTTTTACCGTTTCACTCTTAAATGTGTCACATTACATAAAAATAAATTGCGAACACCAAGTTAACTTTAAAGATAATATTCTCTGCTACAACAAAACAATTCATACTGTACCAGGCCTACACAACACGAGCTGACACACCTAATATTCTTACAAGATCTTTAAAATGCCACATATTTTATGTTGATGTTATTAATCTTCCATAAGCCATATCGTATAATAAGCTTATCTACTGCAGAAAGCTGCGTAAACGACTCACATCCTCAGGTTTTTAATGCACAGTGCAGTCCTGGTGTCCCTGTCATGCTTTTCACTAACACAATTTAGGCAGCCAGCTTAACTCATTTCCAGTTTTCCAAAACATGTTTGGAATTGAAGACCCTGTTTTTGGGTTTGGATGCTGAACGACTCTCGTGTCCATGCTGCAATCCCAGTGTGTGCAGGTTGAGCTGGGTTTCATTATTTACATCTCTGCAGATCCTCCTGAGCTCTAATCTTCACGTCTCGCAGGCTCCTCGGGGCTATTTCATTTAGCTTTAATATGTGCGTTTGACGTTTTGTTCATTTAGCTTCCCCCTTTAATTTAATTGACACGCTGCTGCCTTGTTTTGTTTGTTCTCGCCTGTGTAGGGATTTTTTCTCATCTTCTAATGCTTCTATAATGCTGTGGTTGTGTTAGAACTTTTATTGTGTGTGGACAGACAGTGAAAATGAATTTATGCAAGCATGCTTATGGGGAGGTAAAAGTCAGTGACTTTTTCATTACATTACAATACCTGTGGGGACGCCTCGCTCGTGCAATAAATGTACCAGTGGTATCAGCAGAAATGTGTTGTGTAATCTGGTTGACTGAATTAGAGCCGGCTGAGATTATGAGAATGCCATGACGTCGGTTAGCAATGTGCATTGGTTAATGTTGCATCTAAATTGGCAGATAGTTAATAGGCTGATGGTAAACTAATTTCCATAAAGCACTTAGACTAAACAAGAGCAAAAGAAAGAGTTGTGAATTTCAGTTTAACATTTCAAAAGAATACTTTTAATACTTAGTTAATTGTTACACTTATTTGAGCAACAGGATTTTTTTTAATACATCTTCTTTTAGCTCACATGAAGCTATTCAGAGGCCTAAAGCATAGATGGCCAACAGTATTTCCCAAAAGTACAATTACACAGTTCCTTCCTTTTTTTCCCCTCATTTTTTTGACGAATTTCAAAAGCAGTTGTGAATTATTTTCTATGAATATAGAAATATGGTTACAAATAAGCTACTCATATGTGCACATTTAAAACATTATGAAATAAATTCTGAGCTTCAGAATAAATTGAGTAACTTTAAAATCTCGAATATCTTACATTTTTAAACATTTGAGAATTTTTTATTTTAATGCCTAGTCCAAATGAGAACGGATTCGTACTCAACTTCAGCCATGTTAATTACATTTTCCGATTATTATGAGTTTATATCTGAATATTTACATATTGCAGACGTTCTATTTTGTAGTATTACTTTGTCTAAATTATATATTTTAAAGAAAGCCTTCACAAAATGGTGCGTGTTTTAGCTACAGTATCTGAATGTGTTCTTTGTTTCGACGACATCAGAAGCGCTGGTCGCAAATGGCGCGGCTGCCATCTGGCGGTCACTGCGAGAATAACACCCAGTCAAAGCCATTACTGACTGCATAGTTACTGACATAATTCTATCATTTCACTTTAATTCAGAGCAACCCAGCGCAGCTTCATATTCGTAGGATACACTGGTTAATTAAACGTTCGTATTATGAGTTGTAAATAACATGATGCAAGTTTAAACTGATGATAATTCTCCATTTCTATACGAATAAAGCTGTTACACAAGTAAAAAATAACGTACACATAATAAAACCCTACCTTATATGGGTCAATGACGTGATGCTCATTTTCCCAGGATCTATTAAATAATTCAAAAACACACTGAAAAGAATAAATACACTCCCTCAGTTTCTTAAGCAGGCTAGTCCTATAGTCAAAAAAAATCTAGGTGGTGTAACTGTCAGGAGATTGTAAGCAAGAGGGAATAATCATTTAAAGCCTGAAAATCATGAAAATAGAAATGTTGGCATATTATTTTAAACGACTCACAACTGTCTACAAGATACATTACACTTCACAATAGGTCTCATTTGTTAACACTAGTTAATGCATTAACTAACAATACATTTTACAGTATTTATTAATCTTAGTTAATAAAAAAATGTTCATGTCATTTCAAACAGAATTAAAGCTAATAGACAGCTATAACCTTTGATCTTAAAAATGTTGAAGTAAATATTGAGATTAACGAATTAATTGAAGTAGTGTTCATTCTTAGTTCATGTTAACTAATGTTAAATATTGTAAACATGAACTACAAGCACATTTTCCCCTGGTCAAATGGCATATGGTGAAAACATTTATACTTTTGATCATACCAGATATCCTTATTTGTCATTGCACCATATATAAATATCTAATACAATGGGTATTACATACAGTAGGTATAGCCTACATTAAAGCAGAGCCACAATCCATTCTGCTGTTCTAGCTGAATCACAACCCTAACATTAAAAACCCCTAACTGAACAGTGTGTGTGTAGTCGTGTGAGCCTCACTGGACTGATGATCTGTGATTTCAGTGCCATCTGGGCTTAGCCCTCAGGCTGTTTAGATCTTCATGCAACAATCTGACATCAATATGTAACACAGTTGCATCAGACAAAACCCATTCCCAAATCCAGCATGCACAATCAAATCAGCAAACCCCCAAGAACCTTTGTTTACGAACGGATAAATGACAATAACACGGCCACGGGATTGCCAAATGTGTTTAGATGGGGGGCGATGACCTAGTGTTGTATAATCAAAGTTTATTCATATCACTGGCCTGTTTCACCAATAAGGCCTCCATCTCACACAGCGGGCTGCCGATATCCACCCGATCTCACCTAAACAAAAGCCATCTCATCTCCCGACCAAGCGAGTCATTTCGGGTTATTAATACAACTAATTACCCTTTTTCTGGCCAAATTTGAATTTAAATGAACAATCGGAGATATCATCAAGAGAAGCAAAGGCACCCCGCTGCGTTCTTTTCCTCTGATGGAAAGATTACAATTAGAGCACTGGAGTGGTAAGGGCAGGAGAGAGAGAGCAAGCGCGAGAGCCTATTACGCTGGAAAAAAAATCTCCAATTACAAATCCACTATACAGTTGTCAGTGGTAATTAAATGTGTGGCGAGTGCGGGGGCTTTGCTATTTGTGGCGGCCTTTGTTTCGTCATACTCAAACCCGGTGACGTGCTCGACGAGAAGGTGACAGATATCACTGAACGGGATCCGTCAAGGAGAGAATGACACATTTTAAAAGCAGTTACATCCATGATGGTTGAGCTTTTCATAGACAAAGTTTTATTTGTGATTAACGATTGTGAAAAAAGTCTTTCTGCCTTCAGACCTCAGGAGGCTTTGGCCAGCGTGATTAATGTAATTCAAAATTCAACAAATCCTATTTTTCATGGAATATTATAGTATTTATTAAGGATTTTTTATAATATTTTTTTAATTCATGTGCCCTTGTAATCTTTAAAGGGGTGGTTGATTATGATTTCACTTTTTTTAACTTTAGTTAGTGTGTAATGTTGTGTAATGTTGTTACAAAGTTACGACGCTCGAAGGTCAACGCATAGAGAGATATTTTCTTTAAAAGAATTCTCTGATTTAGGACTACAACAAATGGCTGGTAGGGACTACAGCGAATTTCTTCCCAGGTTAGTGACATCACCAACCCTAAAATTTACATAAAGCCTGCCCCCGGAAACACGCAACAAAGGGAGCGAGGCCATGTTGGACTACTTTAGAGAAGAGGAATTGTTGTAGAGTGTTGTTACAATGCTGTCATTTTACGACCGACTGCTTCACAAATGAGGGTCAATTTAACGCTGAATTTGCACAAAAATTAACATGACGACACATGCTAGTCGATGAGTTGAAACCTCTCCACAGCAACTACATAAATTTATTCATTAACCGTTCAGAAACATCCACATGTATTCTAAAAGTTGCAACTTCTTCCTGTGTCTCTCCATCCGACATCGGTTTGAACAATGTAAGGCTGAACACCGTTACTGACTAATCATCATATTGGGTGCGTGAGATTCTCCAGCTTTGTTGTCGTTTAGCAACAACTTGCATCTTGTAAAAGGGCCATTTTAGGTCAACATTAATCAAAATAAAGGGGAGTTCACACTCGTAATTACCGTAACCACGAAATTCCGACTTGTGAAAAGCATTCACATCCAGATAGAACTCGTAATTACTGGTAAACTCGGAATTTTCTGAGCGTTCCAACTGGAGATTCATTTTGCCATAGAAATGCATAAATTGCATAAAGGTCAAGTGTTGTCATCTCACGATTGACCCTTCGCAAAGACCCGCCCCCTTTAGTTACTGTTGCTTTGTCCGATAAACCATGCGCTCTCTCGCCACACATCATGTTCTCACAAAGTGAAAAATACATCCAGGAGCAAAGAGGACACTGACAACGCGTCGACAGATAATGGCGGATTCGGATTCAGGGTTATGATTGGTCAGATCGCCTGTCAATCAAACTGCCTGCGAAGGGTCAGTTGTGATGCGTTTTCTATTCTCTGATGACGTGTTTACTAGTATGAGGGCGGGACAACCTGTCACTAAAATGAGATCACAGCAATAACAAACGATAACCATCCAATTTCCAATTGACAAAATCAAGTCCTGCCCTACATATTTTCTTGTTCGAGAGGCTGTTTTACTTGTATATACGTCAAATAGAGGAGAAAAGAATAATGCAACTTTTGTTTCATGCTGACTATAAAACAAAACAAAAAAAAATAAGTCAGAAGATACAGTAGACAAGCATTTCCATCAGGACATTTTGGTGGAAAAACAGGCGTTGCATTTTCACGGAAAAAGTTTTTAATCTTTTTTTTTTTTTTTTTTTAAAGAATTATGTACAGGTTCATATTAAATCACATAACACAGAATTCCTTCCCAACAGGAGCCCAAGTGAGTAAGCTCACAAACGCAAGCCATTACCCATAATTCTCTTAGCATGCTCTTCAAAATAGTGGACCAACATGATACGGTAGGGATTATAAAGCTCTTAAATACAGATCGAGTACAAAGCCTTGCTCTCAGTCAACATACTGTGCAGATATTAAGCCAGTTCTGTTAAGTACAGTACACCAAAACCCTGTTTAAGTCACTTCTGCTAAAAAGTGTTCAAATGAACAGTAGTGTATTTCATCTGTTCAGTTAAAAACCGCCCTATTGGAAACCTCAAAGACTATTAGGTCTTGTGGGTTAGAATATTTGTACATTGAGGCTGTCACTTTTTATTTCTTCTGGGTAAATGCAGAACACCAAAAACATCAACCTTTCAATCTCAAGCAAACAGTGAGGGTGGGTGAGGGAGGGGGGCAATAGAAACAAATAAATCAAGATTAAGCCCTCTTCAAATGTTTGCCACAGGTTATACAACCCCCAAGGTGCATATTTTAGTTAGGGCAGACTTTACACACAAAAACGTCTTGGTAAAAGTACACGTCATGAAAATATAAAGTCTTTGATTCCTTTGGCAACTAATCTCACCAAGGTCCACCAAATGCAACATTGCTGCTGTGGTAAAAAAAAAATAATAATAATAATTCCAACCACTGCAAACAAATAGAGCACCAAAATAGTGTGCTAGCCTGAACCATTTGAGATATTAAGATCAATAATACCCAATTCCACATTACAGAAAATGTTGAAAAGGCTATATATATAACATTATAATTTAAAAAGGAACAAGTAAAAACAAAGATACTCTGTTATAACATTTATATAGAATATAAATGGTCTATTATATAGAATATAAATGTTATACAGAAAGTCAGTGTTGTTCCAAAGTGCACTGCAAATTAAGAGTCTTGTAGCTGATGCTCTTCGTATTACAGTTTGTGCAAGAGAGATACATGGTAGCAACCGGCAATATGGAGTTCATGCACCATTCAAATCAGAAGAAAAACAAGTATATACAGAGCTCTAAAGGCTACAAAAGCTTGAGGAAAAGAATGCATTACAATATTTTATTAATCCCTTTATGTACACAGTTGGAGGTAGAACTAATAGTTCTAAGTGCATCTACTATATTTAGGACCAAAATCAACACCCAGAGTTTGTTTTCGGATATTCACACATCTTTAGGAGCAACAATAAAAGACAGATTTGAAAGGGAAAACCACACAAAATATTAGGGTACAATTCTTTTGCCCTAGAATTACGCAAGTGCAAAGGTTATTGGGAAGTTCTGATGTGATCGATAATTTAGCAATAACATGTAGAGCATGATATTCTACATTCCCGTTTAAATAATATTTTGTGCCGATATCAACAGCAAAACTGTTATGAAGAATACTGTATGTGCTAACTGTTTACGGGATTATGACATGAGGTAGCCTGAATCGCATAGATATATTCTCCTCAACAACATCAATATACTAGTCCTCAAGCATTCATAAAGATGCCACAGTGTTAAAATGTTCTTAGCCATCTAAACTCAAACAAAACACCATCAGAAAAAAAGTGCAAAAATTTCAGGTGTACAACAGCTTGTCACTAGGGCAGTTCTCATAAAAGGGACAATTTTTACATTATCTACAACTAAAAGGTGCATATTAGTAACCAAGAGTAGTAATATGTACCCTTAAGATACTACTACAAACCTTTTAGGGGTAAATACTGCCCCAATGACAAGCTGTTATTGCCCTCAAGGTAAAATATTTGCCTTATTTTCTAAAAGTGCACTTCAAAGTACACAAAAATAGTCATCCTAACTCATAGTTTTACTTGGGAACTGCATTATAAAAATAACAATGTTTTTAATCCTAGAAAAGTAAGAACTCTGAAAATAATACATGGAATTTGAACACAAGGAGGTCAATATCAAACTGAATAAAAATATTTTCTGGGGACAACAGCAGTAAATATTGTGTAAGACCATTTCGTAAGACCTAACAGTCAGTTTTCGAACTATTCAACACAAATAATCCACATACTGAATGTCCAATTGTGGGGTGTTTCTATGTGGCATATTGTACTTTTTACTGTAGGTTGTTATTAATAGCATACTGATCTTTAGCCAGGCTTGACTTCACTGCAAGGAAGATGCAAGGAACTTGTGGCGGAAAACCCACCAAAACTAAAAAAGTACAAGTGTTCTGCAAATATCTGCAAGGCACTAATTTACAACTCTATCCGCTAATGTGAAGAACCCTGTTTTAGCAGCTTCTACGATACTTAATTTTTCTCAAACTTGCTTCCTCAACTGAACTGTGTGCATCTGTCCAACAGCTAATTCATGGAACCAGTCAGCAAATATAATAAAACATTAAATACAGGAGTTAAGTAATAAATACATTTTATTTTATATAAATATGTGGGCCCTTTTTTCCAAATTGTCTGGGAAACGTAGTAAAGAATGAATGTACAATAATGAAAACACCTGCTTTACATTCATAGAACAAGCTGCCCTATTAAAATAATGGCATGGTTAATTTGATAAACTGTAACATTGATACACTGGCAGCATCTATAGTGATGCGTTTTATGATATGACTCTGCATGTGACTATTAGCTATGAAAGGGGTGAAATTGCACGGTTTATACGAGAAGAACAGAATCATGGATTCCCCTCTGAAGCGTCCCGACACATGAACGTTTGCAGGTAGTTCCTGGTCCCTTTTTCATTTGATAGGTATGTTTTAACAGCTAATTACTTGCTAAATTTGTTTAATATAAAATTTGATTCTAAGCCCCAGCACCTCCCCAATACTACAGAAAAAGACGTGGGTTATAAGCGAGATCAGTAGAGAGCGGCAATGTCGCCACCGGCCGCATTATTTGATTTCAATCGTTTAATACCCCACCCACCGTAGTAAAACCAGTCATGATCATATCTACTTTTTGATCGCTTTTAAACTTTTTTTTTTTTTTATATGTACAGCTATACAGACTGAGGCGATGCCTCGCTGTGATGAAGGGGAGAGTAGTCGTCCGCGCTGTCCTCTCTCTCCGTCTCTCTCTCTCTCCTTCCTACAGTCTGCCCATACAGGTGGCTGTTCTGCTTCACTTGCGATCGTCGATGGTTTTAATGAATTCCACGGCGGCAGTGAACTGCATCCACCAATAGCACTCCTCCCCGCTCAGCCTGCTGGCGTAGAAATTATTGATGTACTGAATGGTGGACAGAAGGCAGGGTGGGTTTGCCTGGAGGGAGGGAGAGAACGAGCGAGAGGGGGGAATTAACGTACAAGATAACATCTAACCACCCACACTGTGCATGCTCACACATTCAAGCGCACTTACAAGTTTAGAAAATCTGGTGTGGGCGTGTGCATCGCTAACACACATAAGTATGGGGTGGGATGAAGTGAAAAACACACACAATAACAAAACTTAGACACCATCAAGCAAACAAAATAACTCTAGCATGAGAATCAGTGCATTAAATTTGTTTCTGAAGACTTCAGAACTTCTATTCAGCAAAGACGCATTAAATTTGTCAAAAGCGACAGTAAAGACATTGACAGTGTTGCTCAAAAAATCTTGAAAAATACAAGCACAATGCAGCACAACTGTTTTCAACAAATTGTTTCTTGAGCATCAAATCAGTATATTAGAATGATTTCTGAAGGATCATGTGACACTGAAGACTGGGGTAAGGATGCTAAAAATTCAGCTTTGCATCAAAGGAATAAATTGGAATTTTAAAATTATTAAAATAGAAAACAGTTATTGTAAACTGTAATAATATTTTACGATATTACTGATTTGTTGTATTTTTGATAAAATAAACATCTTTGAGAGACTTTCAAAAATATTAAAAAAAAAAAAAACTTTTTGAACAGGATCAACTACATAAGAACTATATTTTGAACTAAAATGAACCATGAACCTCACAAAGAATTGACAAAAACTGTATTTGTAAAATGTTATTTGTAGCAGGGATGCACAGTTTATCAATAATATATCAGTTATTGGTTAATATTGAGATTATTTTAATTTAATAATTTTAATTTCATTTATCGGTATCACCCGATAATGGATATTTAATAGTGCATGCTCATTTCCCCTTTGCCATCATTTAATGCTCTATAAAAATGTGCATTTTAAAACTATAATTATTATTATTATTAGTATTATTATTAGTAGTAGTAGTAGTAGTAGTAGTAGTATTAATAATAATACTAAATTAACACAGTTAAGCAATTTTTAGGAAATATCAAAATAATTATCCATTTTTTATATTGTACAGTAATCTTCTGATGCCTAAATTCACTTGTAGCATTTGAAACTAATGATTCTTTTATTTTAGAATTAAAAACATTGACAAATTCAACCATAATTAGCATAATACACAATTTTTATACATAATATATAACTATAGGGAATTAAAGTACTTTATAACAGTCAGAGAATCTGGCTTTTAAGCCTCAGGGAGGCAAAACAAGGAAATATAATCATCTTTTTAAAAGATGAAGGAATGAACCCTGCTGTTATGAATTTACAACCGAGTTGCTTGTATTTGAAAGGATGTGACATTTTTCATTAAAAGCAGTTCAATAATAAAAGTCATATATTGTGGATGTACCGTAATTGCGGGAAAAATTAGAAATTATTTAAAGAACTTCTAAATAGATACTTTTATTAAATAGCAAAGAATATTTGATTATGTAGAAGAAAACAATGCTTTTGAGCCTTACTGCCAACTATCAGAAATGTTACAAAATACACAACACACTGTAATAAGCAGCATTATCATTCTATGGTTGTGTTACTTAACTTACCTTAATCAGGACAAAGACAAGTACAGGGACGAAGTCATCCGCCCCAGGTACAGCGTCTTCATTGGCCAGGCTGAGCAGGTTCATAATGGTAGAGCACATGCGCAGGATACACTGCACCTTATCTCGTGGCGTCTTATAGGCATTGATGGTCCTGATCTCAGCTTGTGCTGAAGGCCATGGTGCCTCCTTCAAATATACCTGCACAGATTCACACACACATAAGATTGCAATTTTCTGTCTTCATTTCTAACTACATTCTGAGACATAGAGCAAATGGTTACCTCTGGGATCTGCAGGGCTCTGTGATTGGCCGTCACCACTTTAGACAGACGCTGAATGTGCTCGTGGAATAGCCTTGAATAAAGGAGGCATCCCATTAAAAGACATTTAAAGTGCTAAAAAAGCATCAGTTTTCTTGTGCAAAGTAAATATATTTCAACTGGCAGTGATTTTAATATGCAGGCATGAACAGGATTTTGGACCAATTTCATTGTGTGCAAAGCTATCCAGTGCAAATCAAAACAATGTGATTGGCAAAATGTCAGACATGCAGATTAGTATAGAGGTGATTGTTTTGATGCATCACATCTAATTCAGACACAATATATGAAACAACATGGAAAGGAATGTGGAAAAATGTAAAATTCAGGATTTGAGTTTCCTTACTCGTCTCTGTGGATGTCCCCATCCTGATTGGGGTAGAATGCCAGTTTGAAGATGCGGTTCATGACGCTGCGTTCGATGGCCATCTGGGCGTCCTGGAGCTGCTCCTCGCTGGCATACTGCCAGATGGCATCATGGGCCATGGCTCCATACAGGTAACGCAGGAAATCCTCCACGGCTGCTGTCTTATCGTCAGCTGCTGTGCAGCCCTGAAAGGCTGTGGAACAGCAGAGAGAGTCAGTGTCAAATACAGAGGTCTCATCTATCATTTCATACAACCACTCAAATGCTAATAGTTTAATTAAATGTACATTCGGAAAATTTATGTTGCATCATGACAATATTGTCCATTTTTGACTAGCTACAGCAGCCAATTTATTCTACCTGTCAATGTGAAAAAATACTATTTTAATTACAATAAAATAATTATTGTACTACCATTTCACCCTACCATTCAAAAGGGATCAGAAAGATTTTTTAAAGAAATTAAAACTTTTATTTAGCAATTCATTAATTTGATCAAAGGAGACAGTAAAGACTTTAAAAGTTTTACAAAAAAAATTCTATTACAAATAAATGCTTTTGAAATTTCTATTCATCAAAGAATCCTGAAAAAAAGGTAGCATGGTTTTCACAAAAATATTAAGCAATACTGAACTGTTTTCAACATTGACAATAATAAGAAATGTTTCTTGAGTAGCAAATCAGCATATTAGAATGATTTCTGAAGAATCATGTGACACTGAAGACAGGAGTAATGCTGAAAATTCAGCTTTGCCATAGCAGAAATAAATTACATTTTAAAATATATTCAAATAGAAAACAGTTCTTTTAAATTGCATTAATATTTCACATTACTATTCATACTGCATTTTGATAAAAAAAAAATGCAGCCTTGGTGAGTATAAAAGATTTCTTTTAAAAAATCTTACCAAACTCAAACTTTTGAACGGTAGTGTACATTTAAATAACTGACATTACAGACAGACTGATGTTTCTGAGACTGTGACCTGCCTGATATGGAAAGACTACTATGTAGTTCTCCACATATACAATCTTATACTTCATTAAACCGCTTAAAAGCAAAGTAGTACTCTAGATAGTAGTGTAATATCAGTCACTATACTCTGAAAAGGGCCAACTATGTATAAATAAATGTATAAAATTAGTATCTGTAAAAGCACATGTATTTTTGTAACCAATGAACTGTCCCCAATGGAGAACACCAGCTCGCCAGTGACCACCAGTTAATTAAAGTTTCAGACCTCAGCTCTAATGAGAGAAATATCCACCTGTTACTTAAAATAAAGCACTGGATTTTTCAGGATTTGGCAATCAACACTAAATTGAAAGTGCAAGCCGTTCTCAACTACAAAGAGATTCATATAGACCTTTGATGAAGTCAAGCATCTTAGACTCCATGTGTTCCAGGAGCAGTCGGACACAGACGGTGGTAAAGTAGCGGTTGGCCACTTCTTTATCTCTCAACACTCTCTGCAGGAGTCGCTCCAGATGAGCCTGAGACGTCTGCAGGCCCTGCCGGCACCGTGTCAGATAGGCGATGTACGGAGCCCGCTTCCTACAGCAAAAAATCATCACAGGGCTCATTATGGAGTCATGCCCAAAAATATGTCAGCAAAATCTTTTATTAAATGGTGATTCATAGCAGTGTGTAAGAGAAGTGAGTAAAAGAGAGAGAAAACAAGACAGAAAGTTAGTGAGACATTAAGAGATGGAGAGAGAGAATAAGAGAATAATGTGTGTACCTGTAGTCCTCTGCCATGGCAGTGAGCAGTTTTCTGCAGGTGCGGGGGTCGAGGTGGCTGACGCAGCGCGTAGTCTCCTGGATCTGAGCCATCTGGTTCTTATCCTGCAGGTTAATGGCCTCCGCCAGCTGCACCTTCAGAAAGCACACGATCTCGTTGTCTGAGGAGAGAGAGAAGACAGGGGCCAGACATAAATGCACAGCGTTTTGAACCTCAGAGCCTGCGTAACAGCTACTTTCACCCCATGAGCAGAGAGCTACAAAAACTTTATTTCAAAAGAAGGTTTATTTTAAATAGGACTGAATTCTACCATAATTAAAATAATAACAATAATAATAGTAACAATAATCATTATTATTTTATCATTAGAACGAAAAAATGACAAAAAAATAGTATGCTTTTATTTGTGTTGTTCTTAATAATAAAAATTATTATTATTATTATTATTACTATTATTACATATCTATAAATATATTAAAAAATATATATTAAAACTTGGTATATTGGAGGCAAGTATACATGGAAGATAATACAATAGAAGATAATATGGGTAATAGGAACCTTCGGTATCTGCATGGTCCGGGAGGCCGTTACGTGTGGTAGCAGGTGGAATGATGGGAAATACAACCGAATCTGCAGAGCACAGTGCCATGCGTAGCTTTTTCTTAATATCACTGCGGAGATGAAACAGACATGGCAGGTTATCAGTCTGATTCTGCTAAATGATCATTGCCATTTGTTTCTAACTGAGCTTTAGACTTTCAAAGTGTATTGATTTTTGACAGTTTGTCTGAATGACCTGAAGGAGAACGTCTTGTCCTGAGGTGGTGCTGTCTGACTGGCAGAGTCTGGAAGGTCATCGGCAGAGATGTTCTGCAGAACTTCATCTTTAGGAGAGTCGTGCTCACTGTCTCCTTCTCTACAAGGCTCTGTAAAACAGAGCAAAACAGCTTTATTGCCAAGTGTGCTTACACACACAAAGAATTTACCTTGGTATTATAAATGTATACAGTATGCTTAATTACATGCAACTAAAGCTAAACCGAACCCTATTTCCCCATAACCCTATAGGCAGCTAACTGCACAAAGCTATTAGGGGCAATAGGGTGACAGCAATAAACTAAAATAAAACTGACAAAACAAGAAAAAAAAAATCATTTTCCTATTTCATATAACAATTTTTCTACAGAAATATGACAGAGGAACTATTCGTTGATGAATTCTTGTTGATGTTGTATTAAGGTTTCTTGCCATATCTTTAAAGGCTATTTTATGACAGCTACAGAAACATTCAATACATATAAACAATAAAATAAATAACATTTTTTAAAATTCAATTTACAAACAAAAAGTATATAAAAGTACATCTTTTTAGATAAAATACAACTGAATCATTATAATGAAGCACAGATCATCTTTAAATGTACTTTATAAATTGTTTATAAATAAGCTTTAGAAATAAAATGTTTTTACAGTTCTGTATTACAAAAAAAAAAATTGCTTATAAATCTGCCAAGGTTTTGTATATTTTAAACTGACTGATTATAGGCCTCCTTTATCTGAGCTTATTTATGCACCTCAATATTTGACCAAAAAACAAAAAGCATTATTTCTGGGTAATTTTGCAAGTATTTAACAAAATTTTAAAATGTTCTGTACAGTTACCACACTAGTGTGCTTTAATGACAAGGACGTTTTTTTTATTTTTTTGAAATGCTTCCATATTCATTGATCTGAGGATAAAGTTAATCTTCGTGAAAAATACTCAAGATAGTTTGTGTACATGAACCAATATAAAGCTCAGACCAATGAGACCCACAATGAGTCAATTTAAAAAATACAAAACCTGTCCTATTTGAAAGAAAACTTAGAATCAAATATTTGGTGATAGCAAAACGAGAGACTTATAAGCTATTTTTTTGTAGGTCGGTCATTTTTGACCGGGATCACAAAATGTGTTACAGGGTTTTCAGCACAGCACAAGTGTTAATTAGGGTCGGAGCTAAACTCTGCAGGGCTGGAGTCATTTTGACCTGGAGAGGACTTTTTCCCCGAAAATGAAAATCCTCTCTGAGTCAAAATGACAGGAACACAACCTGAGGGTTAAATACACCTGATCCAGCTTAGGATCACTAGAAACTTTAAAGCAGGGGAGTTGGAGCTAAACTCTGCAGGGCTGTAGCCCTCCAGGAACTGAGCTTGAGACCACTTAGTTAGAAGCATCATTACTTTTAATCCAAGTTATTCACTCCTCAACACTGAAGAAAGAGATGTGTTTCCCTTGTGTGTGTTTGCATATAAAGAATAAATAATGTATAGCAAACCTTGTCCAATATAGGTTCCACCTGCTCCATCACTGGGGGCGGGTCGCTTCTCCATGTACCTGATGTACTTGTCCATTATTGCCTCTGCTGACTGGGTCTTAGTACTCTGCCTGAGCATTGAGGGCTCATCTGAGATGTACAAAAATGCATACACACGAGATCAATATGGACAATGGTTGCTGTGAGTGTATAATGGAGTTAAAAGTGTGCAGACCTTGTGGGACCCTCTCTGCTCCGTGCTCATCTTTTTCTGGCTTGTCCCGCTTTCGGAGTCCAGCGATCGGTACTGCAGAGACGAACAGAAGCTGTTACTCTCACAAAATGGCTGAACGCTGCAGTCGTGTTCCTATGAGAAAGCTAACCTCAAGATACGGACTCTCTCCAGTCCACTGTGGCGAATGGACAAACATGCGTTGAATGCTTTTGCTCCACACATGAGCCACGACCAAAATTTCAGTAATGGGAAACTAAAACATGAAGCATGTCACTACTAAAGTGCAAACACACAGATGTGGAGCTCTGTGTTGCAGAATGTCATGTGTATGCTCATGTGAATTTAGGCTATGTGCAAAAACCAACAGATTATATTGCCTTTATATGACAGGAAGTCTATGAAAATAGAGGTTACAATACCAAAATTTAAGTAGTTAAAGCAATATGCTATTAAACAAACATTTTTCTGTTCATTCAATTTAAAAAAAGTGAAAAACATTATTTTAGTTTTGACTTGTAACCAAAGTACTGGTAGTTTTGATATACCTACATTAAATTACACATCTTTTTCAAGTGCATATTTGAGCAAATGTCCTTTCATAGAGGTCAACCACTGCAAAATAAACCATGGAAAACCAAAATTGCTGCATGAAAGAAAAGATGAAGCTCAATTGTTTCATGTCACAAAGTGGCAGGGAGGAGTCTACAGGATCTAATATATATTTGGGCCGCTGGTGTACAGCACTATATTGAGTGGGAGAGAGCTTGAAGAGTGGGTTACCTGGGAGTTCACCCTCTGCAGTCCAATAGAGCACTGTGTGAGGAACACAGACAGCAACAGACAGGGTTGGGGTTCACAAACAAACTCTTCACCCAATCCATGCTAAATGCTAATTGCTACTGAGCGTCAGAAAGTCAGACCGATTCAAGTTGCATTTGGGAGTTTGACTGCATATTCAGCATATTAAAATGATTTCTGAAGGATCACGTGACACTGAAGACTGGAGTAATGATGCTGAAAATCCAGCTTTGCTATCACAGGAATAAATTAATTACATTTTCAAATATTTGAACACAGAAAACAGATATTTTCAAGTGTAATGATATTTCACAATATTACTGTTTTTACTGTTTTTGATGATAAAAAAAAACATGCAGCCTTGGTGCTAAGACACTTCTTTTAAAAAAAAAAAACTTCCACAATAACTTGGCAATTCCACAAACTGTCAAATATCGGTAAGTAAGAAACAGCCAATAAAAAAGAACTTCATATTTAAAATGAGAAATATTTGATTTCTTAAAGAATTATATAAATCACAGAGAAATTCTTATCACATACAGAAATACAATTACTTGGATAAAGTGTTTTACATGTTTAATGAAGTCTTGTAGTTGTAGGAGTAACACTTTTTTAACACTTATTTTACAGTCCTGTTCCCCATGTACTTACAATGTAATTAAGAGTAATTACAAAAACTGGATAATAACTAGGGTACTAACCCTCAACATATCCCTAAACCTAACCTTAACACCTGTAGTTACCTCATATTACACAGTATTTTTTTTTTTTTGGTAAGTACACTGTAAGTCCACTTTAAGTAAACGCACTGTAAAACCTTTGTAGGGATGCACATTATAGACTATGTCAGTATCAGCAACACTAGTGTTTCCATAATTATTGCCATCAATCCAATTAGCCAATAATAAAACACATTATCAGCACTTTTCTCTCACTTAAACAGAGTACTTTTTTTCTGTGCCAGCAATTTCTATATCGATTCAATTTTAGAGCCATTGACCATTGATTCACAGGAAGAAAGCAGGTATGCACTTGTTACGGCTCCTCACCTTTAGGAATGGCAGGAACAAAGCGCTTCTTCCACCAGGGTCTGTTCCTATCAGACTTCTCATCATCACTGTCCTTTCTGTCCTCAGACTGAATGAATACAAAAACAGTTATTTAAAGAAGTAGTTCACTCAACCATTTAAATTCTGTTAATTACTTGACCTCAAGTAACTCGAACCTTAAAGAAAAAATTTTAGTTCAATTGACAAAGTTGTGTAGATTATGGGATATTTTTTCTCCAGAAATGAAAACTGTTACATGGAGGAAGAAAATATTTATACTCCTAAAATTTAAAATTTGGAATAACATAAATGTAAGCAAATGACTTAAAAAAAAAATAAAATAAAAAAAGAAAGAAAGAAAAGAAATAAAATAAAATAAAATAAAATAATGCAAATACTTCAGTCACTCAAATTGATTAAAAAAAAGTATCTGAATTTTTTTATTTACTGTAAACTTATTTGGGTGTCAATAAGATTTGTAATACTTTATTATATTTATAATAATTATACAATAATTATTAATACTAAGAAATTATTAATGTAAGGATGCATTAAATTAATCAACTGACAATAAAGACATTTATGATGTTACAAAAGATTTCAATTTCAAATAAAAGCTGTTATTTTGAACTTTGTATTCACCAATAATAACAACAACAAGAAATACTCCTTGAGCACCAAATCAGCATCATTTGACACTGAAAGCTGGAGTAATGGCTGCTGAAAAGTCAGCTTTGCAATCAGAGAAATAAATTACATTTTAAAATGTTAATTTTAGATGTAATAATAATTCAAATCAAATAAATTCAGCATTGGTGAACATTAGAGACGAATTTTAAAAAACTATAAATCTTACTGACCCCAAACTTTTGAATGGTGAATAAATACTGATTATGCAAGACACAAATTCATGTTCTTCACCTCTCCTTTGAGGGAATCCTTGCTGGGAGAAGAGGTGGGCCCTGTCGAGAAAGCCCCAGCTGGTTCTCTCTCCTCCAGCATGGTCCTGCGGTTCAGTCCGGGATCACTGTTGGGTCTGCGGCCAGCGTACACCACATCTGTGCTGCGGCTTCTCACCAGCCTTTCAGGGTAAGAATGCCTCTGCTTGGGATGCTCCAGGTCACCCTGTGCCAGGTGGGGGGCAAAGAGGGGCGGGCGAGGCTCCTGGTGGCTCATTATGCTGGCCTCTGGAATGGGTGGATCAGGGGGAGGGTGAGGGGGTCGGGGATAGTGCACCTTGGGCCGCACGATGGTGCCAGTGCATGAACCTGCAAAGACATTTGACTTAAATTCAAAGGGTCCTTGCTTTTGGATTTCAATACTGTCAACGGCTGAATTCTATGCCCGTGAGAAAAACTTTTACGCTTTGGTATTTTTGACTTAACCGACAGTTCTTCACAAACAAAATTAGATGCCAGGGTCGTGACATGACTTCTGTTCAACTGGCATTCATAAAAAAGGTTCCATGCATACCGTCAGCATGAGTGTGCGTGTGTGTGTGTGTGTGTGTGTGTGTGTGTGTGTGTGTGTGTGTGTGTGTGTGAGAAAGCTTGAGAAAGCTGTCAGAGTCAGACAGACCTCAGGTGAAACTAGGCCACCTGTTCCAAGGGTACAGCATCTCTGCTGTGTGCCTTCCAATGCCAGCCTGTGCCACTAGCTCAGTGGGGACGGGCTGCTGAGCCAAAACGCCTGCAGTGAGGTCTAGCAACCTGTCATCCCCTCACCTTGCCCCACACACACAGATTCTCACAATGTCTCTCCAACACATTTATGCAATTTTCCACTGTGGATTTGTAGGCTTGGTCAGAAACAAATCAAATTTAGCCTTTAAACACCAATATAATAAGATCCTCTATTCTAGTAAAATGGGCCATAATAGGATAGAAATCTGGCAAGCGCTTCCTTTATTTCACAGCGCACATGCTGTTTAGTGGGCTCTTGTCATTAGGCACATTAATGGCACTCCTTTCTAGGTCTTACATGTGTAAGTACTGCATTCAACAGCAGTGCATGCTGGGAAGTGACATTACCTTCTCCAGAGGAGAGAGGATCAAACATGGCCAGCAGTGAATCTGTTTGAGAGGGTGCACAGGATAGACTGTGAGCTCCTGGAGAGGTGGAAGAACGGAGGGGTGGAAAGAGGGATGAAGTAAATGAGTGACAAAGGATGCGTTAGTCCCACACCAGACAACCCAAGAAACAAAATTCAACAGCTGTGCCCAACGAGATTTAAAGGATTAGTTCACTTCAAAATTCAAATTTAGAGCCCTTTGAAGCTGCAATTTGGACCTTCAACCTGTTGTACCCTGGGGAAGTCAACTATATGGTGAAAAATCCTGGAATGTTTTCCTCAAAAACCTTAATTTCTTTTCAACTGAAGAAAGAAAGACATGAACATCTTGGTTGACATGGGAGAGAGTAAATTATCGGGAAATATTAATTCTGAAATGAACTAATCCTTTAATAGTAAAGAAAAACAGCTTTTATGTCTGAAGATGAAAAAGTTTGACATACTCTCTTGCATTTAAATGTATGGTCTCACAAAAGATGCACCAAGTTATTACATGCTTTTATGTACCGCTGACTCTTATATTCTTTAAACATCTGATATGACAGTATAACGCTCTTTGCCATCCGTTTTTCATGGAATTTATGTGCTTTTACCACAGATAAACTGGTGTGCAACATAAGTTGACATTCACTGGGAAAATACGGATGAACAAATCTTAAAATTCTGTACAACGCACAGAATGTATGTGCCCAATCAGTCACTTGAGTGTGTGTTTGTACCATGAGCAGAGTCCTCTCCATCTGGACTGGTCACGGAGTCTTTGCCTCCAAAATCTGAGCTGCACTCTGAGCGTAGGTCTTCAATCTTATTGGGGATGTCCTCTGACGTGGCACTGATGCCTGCACAAACAATATGTAACAAATCAGCAAAACTTCAAAGCATAAATCAGTGAGGCAAACATTACCTTCAGAGCTGTGAATTAGTTTGGTTTTTCAAAGAGGAAACTTTGGCATGACATACCTCTTATACAAAGAACAAATGACGAGGAGAAAAAAAACTTCTGTTCTGCTGCCTTAGCAAAATAAGCCTAGAGTTTGACTGTGCATATATCTCTCAGATATACAGAATAGTTCAGATAGTAAGCAAAAGTCTAGCATATACGTGATGGAGTGGTGGCCAAGTTGAACAGCCAATCTCATTTCAAACTCCTCAAGGAAGCAGGGAAACCACGCCAATGCTCCCTTGAGCACACAAAGAGGGCAGGAGAATCCCCAGGGAGGTCAGAGTAGGTGAACGAGAGATGGAAACGGCAAGAATGAACGAAAGAAGAAAGGAAGGCAATCCATCTGCCAAAGTCCTCAGGGAAAACTCCCCACAAGGAGTCTGTCGGGAGTGTGCCGTTGCATTACCTGGCTCTTCGTCTTCATCACAATGTCAGGGCAGAAGAGCCACTGAATAAAGAACTCAGCGAGGCAGAGAACAAAACTTAAATGTGACATGTATGTGGGATGTTCAAATCTTTGGATAGTTGAATGCTGTGACTTCATGCAAATCTGTGATTCCAGACCGACTGTTACAATTCATTTAAACACATTTAGACAATTAAGGCCCTGATATGATGTCATTTTGAACAAAATCAGGCTAAAAAGGAGTTTGTTTGGAGTTTGTTTCTGTAGTTCGAAACAGCTTGCCAAAGAGGACTTTATAGAAAGGTTTTCTGCAGCTGATAAACATCTTCAAAGCACCATTTGTCTGTGGTATTCATGTAATAGGTAGGTGTGGCTCTGAAGCTCTGCATCCTTTGACATGAAAATCTTGAATGATTCATTTCTTCTGTTCAGTCCACTAAGGTTAGACATGAGTAAAACATGAATACGTTGAAAAGTTGCTTTATAGTAGAAAATTAAGTTGTAATTCTAAGTGAAAGTGACACTGTATTTTCATGCTTAAGATTGTTAAGATGCTTGCTTTAAAGCAATCTATTTTATAAAGTGATAAATACATAAACAATGTGACTTTACTGGAATGCCGAATTAAATATCCAAATTTAAATATACACGTTGCCATGATCTGCTGCCGTTTTCTTACCACTGTTTTGTGTTTATTTTGTTATTGAGAGGAAAGCATGCAGCAGATATTAAAGGTGACCTATTATGCCCCTTTTACAAGATGTAATACAAGTCTCTTGTGTCCCCAGAATGTGTCTGTGAAGTTTCAGCTCAAAATACCCCACAGATCATTTATTATAGCTCGTCAAACTTACCCCTATTTAGGGGTGAGCAAAAACACACCTTTTTTAGTGTCCCTTTAAATGCAAATGAGCTGTTGCTCCCAGCCCCCTTTCCAGAAGAGGACGGAGCTTTAACAGCTCGAGCTTCGTTTGCTCGACAACAACAAAGCTAGAGAATCTCACGCAGCTAAAATGACGATTGTCAGTAACGATGTTCAGCCTTACATTGTTACAGAAAGCACATACTCATTGCTTTCATTATTTTACACATGCACAACGTTTTTGCTGTTATTGTGAGTTTACAGAAATAAAAGTAGACCCTTTACAGTTTTCATTACTCTTATCTGTATGAGTGAAATGATGGAGTACTTTAAAATGCAAAAGTGATCACACCAGTGCCTCAACGTCATGCAGTAAGCGCACTCTCCACATAAGCACATTGACTAGTACTAGGCTTGGACTAGGCTAACATTAGAGCGAGCAGACTTGTAAAGTTGCTAATACTTGCATGTTTCAAGTGATAAGCAATATTCGAGGTTGATGAATGATATGCAGTTTTTTTTTTTCTTCTGCGACTAACCAGCTAATTAAATCTTGCTCGACCAAACTTCTTCTAATCGACTAACAGTTAGTCGACTATTAGGGGACAGCCCTATATTACACACCAACCAAAGTTAAAAAAGTGAAATCAAAATCACCCTTTAACAAATTCATTTAAACGTCACTCTCAGTAGCGTGGATAGCGTCAGGATGTTCGTATATAACAGTATATCGCTGCAAAGGTATTTCAAATTTCTGTTTACCTCTAAGCGAAGAGCGAAAAAGAACTTCACCGAAAGTATATCAGGGACTTTATGCTTCCGTGTATGTGTACCTGAAACAACGCTGAGTCCCGGGGTGCTGGGTCGGGAGCTGACCTCTCTGACCTCGGTGTCATCTGAAGTGCTACCCACACCCGAGCAGCTCTCCAGCTCCTGCAGGCGTTCCTCCTGCTTCAGGTCTGCAGCTTCTGCAAAACGGATTCATTAACTGTAGAAAACGGTGTATCCACACACACATAAAGACACTCAGGGAATCCCCGTGGAGGGTTCTCATTTACGTGCTCATTTGTAATAATGCAGGTCTCAATTGGTCTTCGGAGTCTACTTTTCCACTGCCTAGAACTGAAACAAACCCCAGAAAAGCAAAAAGCAATCACTCATTCTATCTCTTCTAGGTTTGCGATGCAAAACAGGCAGGGAGACAAGACCACACACAGACTGCCGTATGCCTGATACTGGCACAGTGTTGTTTTGCATTATTTCTAATTCACAACTGTATGACTCATAATATAATTAGCCTTTACAGGATCATTATTAGTGATGTCACAACAACCAAATTTCACATTTGTTTAATTAAAAAGCTAAATATAAATTCAAACATGAAAATAAATTTAAAAAATGGAACATAGCCTGTAGAATGTAATTAAAGTTTTAAACTATCAGTAATGAAGAACAAATTATAAATTAAAAATAGATGAGTGATTTTTTAACAAAATAATGGGAGATCAGCATGCCTATCAGGCTGCATTGACACTAAAAGGACCAATTCCCAGATCCAAAATATATATATTTTTTCTTCTTTAAAATCTTTAATAAAATTATTTTTAATTGTTAGCAGATAACACCACATGAAGAAAATTACTATTAAGATATTTACTATTAAGATATGTAAAATGAGGATATACAAGGTACATAGATAAACTGCACATTTACTCCTTTAAAACAACACTTTAAAGTCGGCAAAATATATCAATCAATTTTCTAAATGCATGTTTAGATCTTGTTGTGGACAATTCAGCCATGTTTAATTTTTTACAAATGTTTTGCAAAAAAGATGCAAAGATCCAAGTCGCATATGTTACACTCAGATGTATATCACTTAATTGCAGGTTCAGACACAGAGCGGGACGTTTGTGAAGCCCTCAACTATAACATATAGTCTCTGACATCTATGGACCTAAATGGTGATATCAGAGTAGCTGGCGACTGGTTCTATGTCATAGAAGTTAGTGTAGTTTAGCACGGATGAAAGTCTGTATTAGAGGTCTGCTACCCGACCGAAGCTCGACAGGTCCTGAAAAACTCACGGGTTTCAGGTAAGACTCGGGTAATGTTTCACGAATAGCTTCGTGTTTGGGATTGTATCTAAAAATAAAAAAACGTGTGTGTAAACTAATATATATTTTTTATATATATATATATATATATACACACATACACACAGTTGTCTTCCATCATAACTGGTAGTGAGAAGGATACTGTATTTATATATATGTATACACACACAGAAGATATATTTGTGTAAATAGCTGTGCAACACTTTCAGCAAACTCTGTTTTGAAGCTCAAAGTTTAAGATCCAAAACAAAAGATTAAAAATTCATTAAATTTCACAAAGGTTAATAATTCTGTTTTTCTCCTGTGTGCTGACTGCTGAGGGGGTCGCTGTGCCTTGAAGAAACAGTCTTAGTTTACTGACTGTTGCATGCAATCCTGAAATACAGCATACTAAAAAAAAAAAAAAAAAATCATATGTTGTGATAAACCAATTTCGGGTTTGGTCGTAAAATTTAACAGTGCCAGTCAGGTCGGGTTAAATGATCTCGGGTACGGCCCGGGTTCGACCTCTACTCCATATTGACCAGCATCTAGGCCAGAGATAGTGCACATGCTTAATAAAAGCTCTTGAGTGATGCCAAAGTTGAATACCAACGCTCTGACAGAGCTCACCAGTAAATGGGCAGTTTTATTCACTGAACTGTTCTTCTATGCATTATGCTCTCACCTGAGTCACTTGGCAGAACCTCCACGCTCCACGCCTCACTCGTTGTCTCAGAGATGGTAGAACCATACGGGTCCAGAAGCACCGGCAAACACAGCATTCCGCCCAATGCATTCTCCGCTGCCCCTGAGAGGAGAACACACACATATGGCTTGGTGGAAAATACAGATTTCTTGATTTATAATAGATTACTGATTCTTAAAATCACAAAAATGTACATGTACTGTTTTGGCAGTCTTTATTGTTGAGTTTTCAAACATGACAGATTGTTGTAGCACCTCAGTTTAAGCAAAGCGGGAAAATGTGAACTGATCACCTCTTCTGCTACTAGTTACTGCACAAAATAAACATGTATGAACATCAGAAGATATGCTGAATGATAATGTCATGCAACATTATAATTACCTCAGAAAAGTCATTCATTGACTACAGATCAAAAATAGTTTAATATTTAATGTATGTTTGAATAAACCTGTCATGAAACAGATTATGACAACAAAGCATTTAAATGCTTAGCTATATTTCAAAAAACAGATTTCAGATTTGAATAGAAACATTATAGAAACAATATTATAGTTATGTACCAACTGAGAGGGTTCCCTGCATAGTTTTTACCATTAGTTGGGAGACGTTTTCCTTGAGAAAAATTGACATTTACTATCTCTGACTTCTATCCAAATTAATCTTTATCGAATTGAAATCAAATTGAATCGCAATTCTGAAATGTGTGTCAATGCCCAGCCCTACACACACATAAGAAACACATGGGTATAAGGCGTCTCTGATCTAAAGCAGCAAGTAGACGGACTGCAGAGGGGATGGCCAAAGGTTAATTGCAGCCTCCCTCGCACACAGACGCAGACACACACGCGGCATCATCAGGGTTGTGACTTTGAGGTGTGGATCGAGTCGAGCATCACTCATAACCTCATTATTCTCTCAACTAGCGTCCCACACAGCGCCTCCTCTCTCCGAAACACTCCCAACAGGAGCTAAGGCCTAACAAGGCAGAAGAATGGAGATGGAGAGTGGGTGGGGGGTGGGGGAACAGCTATCATGGAGGGGGGGGGGGTTGTTTGCACGTGTGCAGGGGCGTTTGATGGTCGGGCAGAAGCAGAGATCATGAGCGCTCCATATGAAGCTCTCTGCAGGTCACGTCTCCCCACATACGCACACATACATGCACACACAAGGGCAGGTTTGGTGGGCCTGCAGGAGAGCTTTCCCCCGCTGGCCCTGTTTACAGTGAGTGAGGCAGGGGCTCTGGGCCGCCCGTATTTCAGGTGCATGATTAAATGAGTGGCACCCGCAGTAGTGAAACAATTAGAATTTCTGCCTCATTATCATGGTAATCTTATCAGTGGGATAATGAGGTATTAATGGATATTTAATGTGTATCTCATAACCCAATCCCTCGGAGAAAACACATAAGGAAATCGCTGTAAATTCACTTAATGATGGAAAAGTCCCCCAACGCCATATTCCGAGGAATGAAAAATGGAGGATGCAAATGAGAAGGAACCAAGGTCAATAAGACTGCAGGGACTGTGTGAATGTCAAAGAGAGAGAGAGGCGAGAAAGAGAGAGAACACGGAAGACGAGGGAACAGTGAAAAGGGGTGGAGGGAGCGAGATGACTGAAAGACAGAAAAGGAGAAAGCAATGGAATGTGATCGAATGAAATGATAAGCAGTTTCAAGTTGTTCTGCACATCACTCTGTACAGAAATTTTATAAACACTGGATAGTTGAGTCAATAACCCTAACCCTAAAGTTTTTTCTCAATCCAGGAAAGCATGAACTGAATTAGACTACATCAATTTAGTCAACACTGAGAGGTGGAACAAATACATTACTCCACATTTTGGATATTGGATTCAGATTCTGTCTAAATGTGCATTATTGCATTTATATTTTATATGATTAATATAAAAAATATATACACAGATATAATATATACACAGATCAAAATATATATCAACCTCTATATCTATCTATCTATCTATCTATCTATCTACCTCTCTCTCTCATATATATATATATATATTTATATATATATATATATATATATATATATATATATATATACACATATATACATATATACACACACACACACTTCTGTCTATATCTATATATGTATCTATAGCTATCTAACTCTCTCTATATACATATATATATATATATATATATACATATACACACACACACACACACACACATATACACATACAGGTACTGGTCATATAATTAGAATATCATCAAAAAGTTGATTTATTTCACTAATTCCATTCAAAAAGTGAAACTTGAATATTATATTCATTCATTACACACAGACTGATATATTTAAAATGTTTATTTCAGAAAATTAGAATATTACTTAAGACCAATACAAAGAAAGGATTTTTAGAAATCTTGGCCAACTGAAAAGTATGAACATGAGAAGTATGAGCATGTACAGCACTCAAAACTTAGTTGGGGCTCCTTTAGCCTGAATTACTGCAGCGATGCGGTGTGGCATGGAGTTGATCAGTCTGTGGCACTGCTCAGGTGTTATCAGAGCCCAGTTTGCTCTGATAGTGGCCTTCAGCTCTTCTGCATTGTTGGGCCTGGAATATCGCATCTTCTTCTTCACAATACTACAATAATTAAGGTGAGGCAAGTTTTCTGGCGAATTAAGAACAGAGATACCATGGTCCTTGAATCAGGTACTGGTTGCTTTGGCACAGTGTGCAGGTGCCAAGTCCTGTTGGAAAATGAAGTCTGCATCTCCATAAAGTTGTTTAGCAGCAGGAAGCATGAAAGCATGGAAGCATGCTCTAAAACTTCCTGGTATACGGCTGCGTTGACCTTGGACCTCAGAAAACACAGTGGACCAACACCAGCAGACGACATGGCACCCCAAACCATCACTGACTGTGGAAACTTTACACTGGACCTAAAGGATTGTGTGCCTCTCCTCTCTTCCTCCAGCCTCTGGAACCCTGATTTCCAAAGGAAATGCAAAATTTACTTAATCAGAGAACATAACTTTGGACCACTCAGGAGCAGTCCAGTCCTTTTTGTCTTTAGCCCAGGCGAGACGCTTCTGACACTGTCTGTTGTTCAAGGGTGGCTTGATACAAGGAATGCGACAGCTGAAACCCATGTCTTGCATACGTCTGTGCGTAGTGGTTCTTGAAGCACTGACTCCAGCTGCAGTCCACTCTTTGTGAATCTCCCCCACATTTTTGAATGGGTTTTGTTTCACAATCCTCTCCAGGGTGCGGTTATCCCTATTGCTTGTACACTTTTTTTCTACCACATCTTTTCCTTCCCTTCGCCTCTCTTTTAATGTGCTTGGACACAGAGCTCTGTGAACAGCCAGCCTCTTTTGCAATGATCTTTTGTGTCTTGCCCTCCTTGTGCAAGGTGTCAATGGTCGTCTTTTGGACAACTGTCAAGTCAGCAGTCTTCCCCATGATTGTGTAGCCTACAGAACTAGACTGAGAGACCATTTAAAGGCCTCTGCAGGTGTTTTGAGTTAATTAGCTGATTAGAGTGTGGCACCAGGTGTCTTCAATATTGAACCTTTTCACAATATTCTAATTTTCTGAGATACTGAATTTGGAATTTTCCTTAGTTGTCAGTTATAATCATCAAAATTAAAATAAAATAAACATTTGAAATACATCAGTCAGTGTGTAAAGAATGAAAATAATAAACAAGTTTCACTTTTTGAATGGAATTAGTGAAATAGTTTTTGATGAAAAACTTTTTGATGATATTCTAATTATATGACCAGAACATACATACATACCTATATTATATATATATATATATATACACAAAAATGTATATATGTACAATATGTACAATGTCTACAATAGTAAAACCTCAAATATAATTAAAGTAACGCAATCCATTGTAATTACTAGGGCACTACTAAAGGGGACTGACATACATTTTGAAGTTCCCTCTATAGTTCTTTAATTGAGAAGTGCAACCTTTCAGCTAACCACAAGGTGGCAGTAATGGGTTTGCTGGCTAATATCCTAAAAAGAACCATATCTCATTGTAAAATAAAATATTAGGAATCTCAAAATGACTTCAAAATCAATCTTATAATTTAAAGTCAAAGAAAACATTACTATTTACGGTTATATGAACTAGTGCACTATAAAGTACATAGCCTTATGACTGTAGCCATGACTGCGAGATACACTCATACCTGCTATCTCCTGCAGTCGGTCCTCATCCATGTTGGGATCGAAGTCACTGCCCAGGACGTCAGTGCTCCAAGTCTCACTGACCGTCTCAGAAATGTCTCGATCATCTGTCAGGCCCATCATGTCCCGAATCTCAAACTTACGCAGTTTATCATCCAAATTATCCTGTGTAGTGGCTACATAATAGAAAACCAAGAGTAATAAATCAAAGCTTTGCAACTTTAACCAAAAAGTTCTTGTAAATGCTATTTAGGTTTTTGCTGGAGATTTTGTTTTTGTGAAATACTCAAACACAAATTAACCTTGTTCATGTTCCAGTAGCTGCAAAGCCTCTGCACCATTACTACCAGATGGCCCTGGTCCACCCTCTGACACAGACTCCACCTCCAAGTCCAAAGAAGAAACTGAATTGGAGCGGTTAGACGGGCCTACGGACAGACCACAATTATTCATATTCACTAACATACCTCTACTACACAACAGTACACTTATTGCTACAAAAATTCTAAATAAACAAAACAAAACAGTGGTTAATTAATAAAAGGTCACTAACTAATGTTTATGTCTGGGTGGGTTGTACATAAAATAAAAAAAAATATTCTTAGTTTATTTCTCTCTTTTCCTTTTTTACAATTTTCTCTTACAAAGAAATTCCAGGTGGATATGGAACAGTTTATGTACAAGAGAACCATCTGCTGGTTGTCTGGTGAAAACACACCCTCAGAAATGCCCTCCAGGTTGTCACTGCAAAGTGAGAAGCGCAGTGTTTTGTCAGGCTTGCCATGCAATTTATGGTCATCAACAGGGGCATCTCCTTGTCCACCATCTCCAAGATTCAGAGTCAGAACCTGTGGACATCGACACAGCAGTCACATACCAATATCACCATCTATAAAATCACCATTGCATTGCATTCTTGTTAACAAAACATTTGACGTCACAGCATATGACATAATGACTAAAGCTTCAGACCTCGTTTTCTGACATCATCCCAGGTACGGTCTGTAGGGACGTTCCGAAAGAGATGACTAGCACTTCCTCAGGCGTGACCTCCTGCAGAGACTCCTGGGAGCTAGCTTCAATCTCACCCTCCTGGGCCATGTTGGATCGGCTTCGGCTGCGAGAGCCTGCTGGGTGAGGAAGACGGGGAATGGAGACAAACCGTCAGGGTTAGAGGAAAGCACGGTGGCTAAAACTGTTAGCAGAAGCCTAAAACACAATGAAAGCCTGCATGAGCACTAGCACTCACAACCTTTAAATGGCAACAATAACACATGCGAGTGAACAAACTTTTCTGATAAATCTGCCAATATAGCTATGAACATGTTTTATTCCATATTACTTAGACAACTTGGAATGTCCATTTTTATGGATTATGAAACCACTTTTTTGTATTTCTTTTTTGAGATGCTTTTTGTACAGAATAGTTTTTTTTTTTTTACAAATTAATTGAAACTGGATAAATCAAGGCAAACAAATCAAATAAAGAAGCTATTGTGGTTTATGATGGAAAAATGTTCAGGTACATATTACAAAATTTATGACACTCATAAAAAGGCTTGCTTGTCGGAGCATCTACAACTATATCGCTAGGGGCAAGTAATGCAGCCCAGATGTGTTACAGCGGGAACTGAAATGTACAGCAGGAGCACACACGGCACACACAGTGAGCACGGTCAAAGCATGGGTGAAGCGGTGAGAAGCTGTGTATCTGGACGGGGGTATTTGTACATGTTGGTCACGGCAGGGCGGCAGCGTTACCCACCAAACGGGGTTACTAAGGGTATATGAGCGGACAGGGCAGTGGCAGAGGGCTCCCAACACGTTATGGCTGCCAACTGTTGTCCTGGTGATCATTGGCAGCAAGGCAAGAAAAAAAGGTGGAAGAGACAGAAGGGGGAAATCAGAGAGTTGGTGGACATGATAAACATGTGTAAAAGATCAGTATAAGAGTCTAAGAACAAATACTAGTAAATTAACAGAAGACCATCAAGTAATATCCATGCCTTGTGGGTTGCACAGAAGAGATATTAGCTTTGTTCCACCATGCTTATGACTCTTAAGGCCCGTTCCCACCAAGAATGAGAACTATAAATATAACCAGAACGATAAGTATATTTTATATCTGTTTATTCTAAGCTTGTGCACTGCGGTTTCAAAATGTGTACAACATTTCATTGAATGTTTTTGCTGTTCTTGTTGCATTTACACAGCTTTAACCAGCAGATGTCCTCAGCATGCTAGGTTTCAAATGAATAGCTAGTGTAATCAATCTAATCTAATATAATATAACAGTGAATTAAGCGGACATAGTCAATATAGTCAGTGGAATAAAAACACCTCACCATTACTTCTCACCATTTATTCTGAGGGTATGACCGATTGTTTTTCATATCCAATTTTCTTTAAAGTATCCTTGAAAAGGAGGCTTGACTTGTCAAAGAGTGGTGGATTTTTCTAGACCTCGGCATCGACTATTAACTTCTCCGCAATGTTGTCTGCCACTTTAAATGCGCGAGCCCTTAAATTCAAATGGATTCTGAATGGATGTCAGTGTTTTATCATTCATTAGCTGGGGAAAAAAAATCATTCTGAAACTGATCTCAATGAGATCGTTCCTCTATCATTATTGTTATAGTTGTGGTATGGACTCAGCTATTCTTTTATATTTAGAATGATTTGTAGAACTAGATCTTCTTCATTATAGCTATTGTCCTTGGTGTGAACGGATCCTTTAAGCGCCCAGTGCTCGTAACTATTTTGAACATAATTTGAACAGATTAGAATATTGCCGAGTTAACAGTGCTTCATGCAGAAAAAATGCAGAGCACACACAAAATATACAAATATTAGGTAAAATCAATTTGATATTTTAATTTAATTTAAACATTTTAATATTACCTGAAATACATTTTAATTATTTTAAAATCAACATTTCTCTGACCTTAAGCATCTTTGACTTTTATTTTTTCTCAGCTTATTTTGAGATTGCCTTCTTTGTGAAGGATGCTGACTCAAATTTACTATTATTATACTTTGTTATTGTTGTTGTCGTTGGTTATTGTATTAATAATAATAATAAATAATAATAATAATAATAATAATACATTATTAATAAAATATACTTTGTTACAAAAACCCTTGCGTATCTATATATAAACTGTATTAAAAACATTATAATAACACTATCATTATTATTTTCATTATCTAATAGTAATAATAAAAACAATAACAATACAAAAAAATCGTTTAAGATTTAAGTTTCACATCCTTAAGTATACAAAACTTGCTTTTAAATGTGAACATCACTATCACTATATAGTTATCATACTTACAGTATAGTTCAATTAATGAGTTAGATGTTGTTTAAGTAGGTTCATTATGTGAAATAATCTATTCAATTTCTTAATTCATTAAAAGAACCAGCTCGAAAGAGTCATTTATTCTTGAATCAGATTATAGTAGACTGCACTTTCTGTAATCAGAGGGTTAGTCTGCAAAATATCTTCTGCAACCAACATGCAGTAAAGTTAACGTAGAAGGAATACCAATGGGGAGTCTGTTCTTCTTGTTGGCAGGTGTGGTAGCTGGGGAGAGCTGGGGCGTGTTAGAGGGCGTGAGCTCCAGGCTGTTGCTCTTTGTCGTTCGGGACTGAGGTACATTGGCTAGTAGGGTTTCCAGAGCCAGGTGGTCTTCTTCTCTGAGCTGATCGCCTGCAGTGACACTACGCACAAAGTCCACCTGAACACAGAAATAAGGTTCAAGACTTTTTTGCTTTGCATTGCTACAAACGTCACTATCAAACAATCACTCTAAATTGCTATCCGACGATTTCTTTAAGTCAGTATCCTGTGAAATAAGGCTTACAAAGATGTACGGTGAGCTTTCATTATGTCTTCAAGTAATTTTTTTTAACTGACTCTTAAATCAATGCTGGTAATTAATGCAGGTGGGCCTCATTATTCAGCTATCATCATTAGTGAATTTCAAACAGTGAGTCTAATGAAATAACAACATAGGAGTCTGGCTAATTGGCTCTGTAAATGACAGTGTGATGATGAACATCTTGCTGCTCATGCTGAGAAGAAAAACAGGGGAATGGAGGGTTATTGGCTCTTGGCAGGGTTGGGCAGAAAGAGTTAAAGCATTAGGACTGTAAAAGGTATGCAGCATGACTGTTACTCCTGTATTGACGTGACGGGTTTGAGCCTGTCTACTTCATCTTTTAAACCTCAACAGAACAAGTCATATTTCATTGATCTGAGTCTCATGTAAGAGCTGAGAACAGTAAAAGTACTGAAATATGTTTTGATTAGGGCTGTCAAATGAATAAAAAAAGAGATTGTTCATGTTAAATTAATTACATGACACTGTGATTAATTAAACTACCTGCTAATTATTGCACATCAATATTACGTAAAAGCTCTCAAAAGAAGAAAATTCAATGCTTTACTCATCTGCTACAAAGCTAATATCTTCTAATATCTTGAATTTTAAAAACAGTGGCTTTAGAAGACAATAAATTATTTGCTTTAATTCCATATCATTTTCATAAGCCTAACCCCAACCCATATTCAAACCTGTTTGAAGCCTTAACATTTTAGCCAAGAAAAGGATGTGAAACTGCAAAAGTCATCTTATATTAGTCACAGTGCACAACTCATATAATTTCATTAGGACCATGTGAACATCCCATTTAGCTCATTTGTACTGTTGATGACGCAATCATAAAAGTCAGCTGACATTCACTTCCTTAGACACATCTCTTTCATTACATACCAGAGCTAAAAGCTGATTATGAGTCATGTAAACCACCGTCCGTGTGAGGCCCTCCAGTAAATTCATTGACGACATGGGTGGAGTCTCGACAGCTCTACCACCAATGACGACATCCAAAAAGGCAGAAACACACGACTGAAAAGGCCAAAAAAAGTGCAATGAGTCAATCCACAAAAAAAGACTTTGAACACGTTAATGAACCATTTAACGTTTCCTGATTACTTTAGGAATAACATAGTAGCACCGCACAACTCACACCATTTGTGTAACATGCACAATGTATACTGTGTGCAGGATGTTAACCTTCTGTATGTATGGAATACCCAGATGACATTTGCTAAAATGTAATTTAACTTTAAAATAACGGAATAAGTTCAGTGGCATTGTTGAGGTCGAATCATATTGAGAATTATGAAATTTCACAGATGTTGGTTTAGACTACTGTGACCCCCATTATAATGTAAACTGGCCAGTATGCAAAGCATGATTTCAGAAACAGACGCAAGAAAGAGTCATAATTTTGGTATTCTTACCTTATCAAACTTTGATAAACTGCTTTTACGTCGAGGATCTCCATCATCAGCATCAGACATGGCTAATTGTTGCAGTAACTGCCCCACCTAAATCAAATTAAATTTTATTTTTCCAAATACATTCATAACACAGACAGACATGAATCACACTAAAAATGTGTTAGAACAGGCATTTTATTCTAGAAAATAAAACTAAAGTAGTGTTTCTTGCACTGTCACAATCTGCAGCTTAAAAATCCTTTAAGATCTTTGTAAAATATTACAATTTAAAATAACGTTTTTCTATTTTAATATATTAAAAAAAAAAAAAATTATTCATGTAAATCATTCTAATATGCTGCTAAAGAAACATTTCTTATTATTATAAATGTTTAAAACATTTACACTCATTACAGAGAATAGTTTTTTGTTTTTGTAATTTCATGATAACATGATGATAACATGATAAGTGTAAATCATAAACAAATGATTCTTATAATTTGGTTATTTTAATGAATTGGTCAAAAAGAGTCCCAAACTCCCAGATCATTGGTGTGACTCTGCCAGTCAGGTAAGAGAATTAGCATCTGGCTCACTGCTAGTAGTAACTGCTAGCAATAACTTTTATTCAGATATCTGAACCAGAATTTGAATTTAACTGAAAACTGTTATTCTGTTCTGTACGTAACACTATTACATATTATAAAATATGGTTTGAGAGATTTATAATTTAAAATGACACAAAATTGCTAATTGCCTATTCATGCCACAATTACAGGCCTAGTTCAAGCTATCAATTTACAAACAAATACTTGTTTTTGCAATGGTATTTAAATAAAAAAATGTTTTGTTTTAATAAATATTTTAATGCGTCTTAAATACCATATATCTAAATACCATTCAAATCAATCTGTAATACTGTTATCCTGTCAGCATTTTAACTAGCTGATAGCACCCAAAGTATTTACATGAAAGTTTTGTAATATACTTAAAATGATACAACACTATTATCCTCTACCTGCATGAGGTTGAAACGAGCCACCTCATTGATGGGTGCATCTGAGATGATGCCGTACTGTTCAGGGTTGACAATGGCTGGACAGATGAAGCAGGTGAGCAGCAAGTCGGTGCACATCGTCCTCACCTCCCCGACCTCTAACCTCTCCACCCGTGCCAGCGTCTTATACATCTGAGACACAATCCAACGCAGACTCTGTGGGAAGCAATAGGTGTTCTGCTTCAGGTAGCCGATAAAGGTGTTGACCAGGGTCACGAGCTTGGCCTCATTGGCCTCCACCTCCGCCTGAACTTTTCTGCGGTACTCATCTGTGCCTTTCTCGCCAAACAGGCGCTCCTGCTGGGTCGGGGTAAAGCGCTCTATCAGTTTGGCTGGATCTGTCTCTAGATGGTCCTCGTCCTCAACCAGCAGTTGCATGATGGGCTCGTGGAGGGTTGCAGTGAGGAAAAGCTTAGCTGAATACAGGCCCTCAGAGAAGAGTTTGAAGAGGATGCTGAAGGCACACGTCCCTCGCCGTAACAGGCGGCGAGGGTTGTCACTCTCCTTGAGTTCAAATTCCACCAGATAACGCAGCACCTGGTCAGAGGAGGACAACACAAAGAGAGTTACCTGGTACAAGTATCTAGTCAACAAAAAAAATTTAATTAAAAATAAATACACAAAAATAAAAAATATATAAAAATAATACATTATACATATATATATATATATATATATATAATTATAACAATAATAAATAACTATATTACATACTTGTGTATGACAAGTATGTTTTATTATATATACTATAATAAAAATAATATTTAAAAACATAACGGATAATAACTAGTACACAGAAATTTTATAAACAATTTTATAAACTTTAAAGAAAGTTTAAGCCCTCTGGTACAACTGCAGATTTCTGTCACCACACATGTATATCCAAAGTACCTGCAACAGGTAGCTTTCATCCTCTTGCATGATGCAGTTGCCATAGAGTGATGTGAAGACTGTGTGTATGACCCCCTGCGTGTGCTCATGATTAAGTCTCTCTCCTGCCACCAGACAGGATGCCACCAATCGCGGGTTCTCCCTCAACCGACTCAAGAACTCCCCGTAGATGCTCTCCTGAAAACCTAGTGTCTTATAACCATCCACAAACTGTGTGTCCTCCAGAAACTTGGCATGCTGGCAGCATTCCGCAGGAGAGGCCTCCACACTGAAAAGGAAAGACACATTCAGAGAAGTGGACAGCAGAAAACCGTGTAATTAAATCTGATCACGCGGGAGATGCATTGGAAAGAATGTACTAATGTATTTCAGATAAAAAAATATCCAGATAATATATGCAGATTGGTTACAATAACTATTTAAAATATCCCCACTTAAGATTTACAAAACCTCATTATTTAATGATGGTAGTGCTGGGTGAAATGACCAAAAATCGGTATCACAGCATTTAAGATTCTGGCGGTTTCACAGTACATCAAGTAGGCTGTAAGTTTTTCTTTTCATGGCTGGAAATTTATATATGTTTATAGTGAATTGTTTTACTGTCAGGATGTATAGGATCTTTAAAATGTTTTTAAAGTATGTTTTAAAGAAGTATATTCTATTGTACAACAGTAATATAATTCTTTCATAATATCCTCGAGTTAGAACAAACTGATTTTGGCAGGTTGTAATGAAGACCTTAGAATTTCTGTGTTTTAATAAACTGAATGAAATTTTCTTGAATGAAATGGTAAACTTTTTATGAAGTCCAGTGACTCAGAGCAGCTCTGGAGAAGTTCATGTGTTAATGTCCTCATATAGTGAGATTGCAGACGCTGACACAGGCATTACACATGCTTCAGTATGTTATAGTAGGCAAAACTGCAGCTCCATGTCGTGATTTAATTCATTGTACAGCCCTACTTTAGATTTATTCATCCAAAAATTGGCATTCTGTTTTATACAGCAAGTTCCATTTGTGACAGGATTCTGTCCGTGTTTTCCGCATCATGGAAATCAAAGGGCTCTACGTAGTATTTGCCATGTTAAAGAAAGTTAGTGGGTTATTTTTAGTGAATTACAAAGTTATAACCATTAGTTCGAAGGGTATGCAGTTAATAGAGGTCCCCTCACAATACACACTATATTGAACTTTTCGTGGCCACTGAATAGATAATTACTACATTTCAACTACGCATCAATATAGCAGTATTAGAATAAATACATGCTGTACATGAAATTGAAACCAGCACTAAATGATGGCATGAAATAACAGAACTAGAACCAAACCATGCACAAATCTCTTAAAGCAGTGATTCTCAACCAGAGGGCTGGAGCCCAAATTCAGCACTTCTAATCAGGCCTCAAGATAACTTGATGTCTCTTTCAAGTCTTCTTGCTCTTGAATATTTAAACTGCCAAGGCTTAAAAACACAATGATAAACTTTCATGACAATGCAGCACTGGCCAAACACTGGTCCCAGGCCACTGAGCAGTGTTTATTGTCGAACCCTGTTAGTATTAAAATAATAAGATAAACAACTAAAAATCAATACACTTATCTTTTTCTTTTATTGTCTTTGAAGAGTGAGTTACTGTTGTTACTCACCCTTATGATTTTCCAAACCCATATGACTTGCTTTCTTCTATGCAACACAGTACAGGCCTCTATCTTCCATTTAATGAAAGTGAATGGAAAATCAATCTGTTATATGGAAAAAAGCGTCCGGGGTAGATTCTTCAACATTTCTTTCTTTGGTTCCACAAAGAAAGGAACTTGTACAGGTTTGGAACAACATTAGCGTGAGTAAAAAATGCCAAAAAAAAAAAATCATTTTGTGTGAACTACTTCTAATTATAAAATGATGAAAGAAATAAAAGAAAGTATTAGTAAAATCAGATGTCAGAACTTGCCAAGCTGGAATACTCATTTGGCTCTTTCCCCAGCCACTACCACTGAGATAATCTGCAGTGTGATCTTTGTGATTCTTCCGGTTCAGTTACTCATGTAATGACTCATGAAGGAAAATCACAAGGAAAGTCACTTGGTTTTACTGGTCTGGAGTGCAGTCACCTGGTTAGGATGAGGCGGTCGAGGTTGATCCTTTGTTGTTTGGCAATCCAGGCTGCGCGGTAGAGCCTCTCTGCTGTCTTAAGCACTTCGTTGTTGAGCCGCTGGATGAGCTGCTTCTCTGATGCCACATACAGACGTTCCTGCTTCAGGTGGTGGGCCAGAGTGTGAATGTCTGGCTTCACCATCGTTCAGCTCAGCCACGGCGCTGCAGATAGAGAGCAAAACAAGTAAAGCAGTAGCACTGAAATAGTACTACAGCAGAATTATGTCAATTGAATATAATGTATATACTAATGTAAATTTAATACATGAGATGGGCAAACTAGGAGTAACAAAAGCAGTCATTTTTCTTCAAATTAAATTACATGCACAGTTACCATGATAAAAAATTACTCAAACCATGTTATGTTTTTTGTTATACCACCCACCCCGATGGGAAACTGACAAACTTGAGCAACTGTTTTCAATGGGATTCAGAGACAATGAACACTGATCAAAACAATAGAATTCAGTTGAAGCAGATGCCATAATTAATTAGACATGAATTAAAAAAAGAAGAGGCTGTGAGTAACAAAAGAACAGTCAGTCTAGTAAACTTATTCTAGTCAACTGGTTGTGATTTTTCTGTTGTTCAAGACAAAACACTTCAAGTTGACTAGAATAAATCTACTAGACATTATGCATTGACCTGGATAACAGCTTACACAGACAGGTCGCACAATATGTAGTATCGAGTTCAAACGTAACGTGACGAATGTAATTATCTTGCGGGAGGTTTGGTTCCTTCTGAAGAGTAGTGTCATCCACAACATCTCACCCTTCAGTAATCCACTGCAATATGAGGGTGTAATTCAGTATTGCACCCCCCATTATAACAGCTGGACAGCACATCTCAATATGATGATAAAATGAGCCCTATTATGAAAGTAAACCACTACAGAAAGTCAATAAACAGAGCTGCTGAATAGCACAGATTCAACTGTGTAAGACAAATAATCAGGCCTAAACAGGAAGACTGCTCTGTTTCCTCTGAGATAGGAGAGGATAGAACAATTTTCATACAGGGAACTTGAGACTATAAACACAGACATACAGCATAAGAAAATTGCACAAATTTTATAAGGTCCAAAGGGCATGCTGAAGTAAAGTCTTTTTTAATTACTTCACCTTTTTAACCCAGAGTCAGCACACATCAATGGCAACTACGCGCTTAGCTTCGATGCGTTTCATTTAACCCCATGAAACTGCCGTAAAAAGCAGCAAGGCATGAAATGCATCATTTCTGCTTATTGGTTTTGTGTGCAAAACAGATGCCATGCACAACTCTGCCATAATCTTTGACCAAAATCATTCTATTTGTACACGAATGCAGCTAAGAGTTTTAAGCAGTTAAATCCATTAATAATCCATTGTTAAATCATGCACTAACATAATGACCAACAATGCAAAGAGCAATGTAGTAAATGCTGAGATTACCAGGCAGATCTGCAAGATACTTTCTGTTTCATGAACGGCCAAAAAACAATATGCAAATCACATTCGTTGCCTTTGCTTTCTCACATAGTGGAGGGATGTAGACAATCAGAAAGCACCCACACAAGCCCCATTCACTCTCACACACATGCAAACTTTCAAACTAGAGAAAATGCAGAAAATTCAAATAATTTCTTGGACCCTTCCTCAGGCACAAAGAGGTCTTTGTAAAGCAGAGTTACGCAGGAGAACATGGGATGAAAAGCAGCCCAGAGACGCCCTTGATTGAGCCGGGCCCCTGCGCATCCGTATAGCAGCCCACAAATACACAGAGTGGAATATCAGTACATCCGCGGAGGCCTCTTGTACCACTCACTCCTGAATCAGCTCAACCTCTTGTCATCCTGCCAAATAAAGCTCATCACTGTGCTCAGTGCTTTGCGGTTGAATGCAGTGGTATGTGAAGATTTAGCCTCGGGGGCAGAGGAAAAGGCCACCTATTCACTTATTTTCTACTTCTATTCAGAGAAAGTTTAAGGTAGTTGTAATGGCTTTTGTCCCTGAAAAGGTACAATGTGTCAAATTGTTATATTAAAATATCCAAAAACCACTTGCACAGCGTTATACATTTCGTTCAGCTGTGTACTTACATTATCCTAAACATTTCCAAGAATATGTAAACTCAGAGAAAAGCGCCCCGTCCCTCCCTTGTCACTTGTCGGCAGTTAATGACTGCGTTATTCATGGTTTCCGCACATGCTGCATACAAGTCACAAGAAGAGCTGCATATCGGCTAGCAGGACGCTGTTGTTTCGTTCAAACATTATGGACCATGGCAAGCAAACTTTGGGAGATAAGGAGAAATAAAACGAGGATCATTATCTGCGTGGCGTTTCTGAGAGCTTTGCGACAAACTTTGACTTGACAGAGACGGCGCTCTTGCACGTTATTAGACAAGGTAAGCAAATGTAGGCTACATAAGACTAATCAATGTTAGATCGCTCAACACGACGAAGTGTTAGAATATCATCAGTATGATAATCTAATGTTGATCTAGCTTACTGTTAAGTCTCATACAGACAACAAACTAATACTAAACATTACAACTTTCAACTCACTCAAATGCAGTTTAGTATGATAGTGTAACGTTAGACCAAGTGAAACTGCACTGCGTTACCTCACAATTTTAATTCATCAAATAAACTGACCTGTATGAGTAGTATTTCAGCACTTATGAGTAGTTTGGTAGAATGAAATGTCCTTGTTTCTTTATATCCTCTGGGTCTCTCTTTAGCAATCGCGTCCGCGATTCTCGGCCACGCCCTGCTTCATGTTCAAAAACATGCATTCACTCATCCATAAACAATATTTCCCCATAAATATTATTAGATCCATTGGCATGACGACAAGTTCTATGAATCCATACTCATTCACTGCGTCATCAATCTACGCCTTTGTTATTATTTTGAAGAGTTTACAGACTCCTAGCAGCGAAAAAAAAAAACATATTGTGCCTTTAAGTGTCAAAAGGCTTATGCATAGGAAAAGTATGTGCTAGGTTACTTTAAATAAGCTTACCAAAGAAAAACTATTCAACAAAGAAAACAGCTAGGCCTACCTTTCTAAAGATCTAAACTTAAGCTTAGATGGCCATGTGGTATCAGATGGTAGTAGCATACTTTTATTTACATTATTACCAATAATCCAAACGTTTGGGGTCAGAAAGATTTTTTTTAAGAAGTTAATAAACATATTTATACAAATATTATACATATTTATAATGTTAACTTCGAAAAGAATTCTATTTCAAAGGAATGCTGTTCTTTTGAATTTTCCATTCATCAATAAATCCCAGGTGGGGGATTTAAGCAGGAGTGTTTTTAAATATAAAGCAGAAGTGTTTTGAAAATTAAAAAAATAAGAAATGTCATTACATTTCAAAACATTAAATAAGAAAACACTTACTTTAGTAATATTATTATATTATAAATATTATTTTAATAATTTCACAATATTACCATTTTACTGTATTTTTCTCTTTTTTTTTTTTTTAAAGAAAATTTCTTTCAAAAACATTTTTACTGACAACAAATTTCTGTCAGAAATTTTTTTTGTAACAATATTTTATAACAAATATTTTATAATTTAGCCTCCAGTACTACAGAAATAGTGAAAGGTATGGCCATTTTTTCCACACACAAAAAAAAAAATCACAATGTGCTTACTTCAAAAAACATCTCTTATCATCATGTCTCATGGGATTTTCTGGTTTCCAAATTTCCATCATCAAAATGGTCCCATTTTTCTCACACTAAACATATTAGACAAAACATCTGCAGTCACGCAGTGAGACAAAGTACAAACTGGACCATAATAGGACCACAGAGAAATAAAAATGGGCATTTTAACTAACATGCTGCTTTTCTTGCAGTGCCAAATTTCTGATACAGGAAGTTGAAGGAGCACAGAATATTTTCTAGACACAGACGCCCTATTTTGATGATCAAAAAGATGGAGAAAACATCAATGGATCTATAAAAAATGGAAATGTTTTATATCTTATACAAAAGGACACAGGCCGAGATAAATAACTTATTATGCAGTAGTGTTTCTACACTAAAAACATCCCAGGGATGTTTTTGTGGTGGTAAGTAATAAGTAATAAGCAATAAGCAATACTGACTGTCAATATAGGCAGCAACAAATTCAAAAGTAACTAACCCCAAGATCAGTTTACTTTCACTTTTTTCAGGTTTTGGACTGCAGCCAATGCTGTTTTTAGCAACACTGAGAAAGGCACACTTTCTGAAAGCATTGGGAACAGGATGAAGGTCCTTTTTTCAGTTCCTCTGTTCTGGAGAGCTGCGTTTGGATTAGATCTGACAGTATTTGAGCAGGTAGAGCAGACTCACTCACTCTGAGGACGAATAGAGAGAGAGATGGATGTGTGCATAGTGTATTCTTATGCAAGAGAACAAAATGTCAAAACGTTTTCAAGCCCAGGGATCTAAAGTAGGGATGAACAGATAACTTTTTAAAGGCCAAGTACAACTACCAATAAATAATTTTTGGTACTTGCTGATATTTCAGTACTGTGTCATATCAAGTACATTATCAATGCTGTTACAGTAACAGTTCAGTTTCCAAAGGCTACAATTTACTTTTGATTAAGTAAATTGTAGCCTATGGAAAGTGAACTGAGCTCTCTTTCATTTGAATGACGAGCATGTCTGAATTGAGCAAGTCGACGGCACATGAATGCAAAAACACACACACACACACACACACAGTACACTATCTTGGCAATAGACTTGTGTCTTGGTGTAAAGACATCAACCTTTCTCAAATCTTGTTAAACTCAAAACTGTACTTTTTTTGTTTGTTTATTTGCTTTTGATAAAAAAAAATATCCTTTAAATTTAATCTGTATTTCACCATGTACTATTCATTCAATTTAAGCAATTTTACTTAAAATGACATCTAATTTTATCTTATTAAAACATTTTAAATATTAATCTGAACATAAATTTATTATTATTCAAAAGTTTAGGGTCCGTAAGAGTTTAATGTTTTTGAAAGTAGCCTTTTAAGCACACAAGAGCTGCATTTATTTGATTAAAAATACAGTAAAATAGTAATACAGAGAAATATTATTGGTATTTAAAATAAATGTTTTCTATTTTAATACACTTGAAAATTTAATTTATTCCTGTGATGGCAAAGCATAACTTCCAGCAGTCATTAATAATATAGTTGTTATGATCCTTCAGAAATTATTCTAATATGCCAATTTTGCGTTAAATAAACATTTCTTGTAATTATCATTTTTGCACTTTTTGTTTTTAATGATTTATCTGTATTTTGGTGGGGGGTTTATGTCACAATAGGGAAGAAAAGACAAGCGCCACTTCTGTTCCAGGCCACCTTATATTTTTGATATTTTTGTAACAGTTATAAATGTCACTTATTATTATTATTATTAATGTGTCCTTGCTGATTAAAATAATTTCTCCTTTATTACAGTTTACAGTCTAATTTTAATTTCATTACTACCTTTTGAAGTCAGTAATAACTTACTTCAGTAGAATATATAAACATATAATAAAACTGTTACTTTTGAGTACAATGCTGTGAATTCTTTGTGCTTTATGCATTTGTTACCAATGGGAAAAAAAAGACAAAAAACAGGACAAACTGTTTAGGACACACTGACCGGAAACACTGTGAGCTGAGTGTAACTCTCAGGTTAGGTTGGTGCCCTAACAAGGATCCGCTTTTCATTTCTTCTTCCTCTTCGCATCTGGTTGAATCACTGCTCTCAGTGCCCTTAAAGCAGAGCAGTAGGGAGCTGTGGGATATGAATCACAGGCTGGAAGCAACATCATTTACTTTCACATATTTACTAAAATGGATCAGACCAAACCACTCGTGAGAGAAATTACCCTCACATTCAGCAACGAGTGCAGTCTGACTCTGCAATGAACAGCATTTGTGGATGTAATAGTGACTGAGCAGATGAGAAATCCAGAGTGGAAGTATACAATTTTCATGCCAATTATGAGAACAAAGGAGACAACATCTAAGAAATGAAGGCAGCTAACATGACTAGCTGGGGATGTGGAGTGGGATGCTCTTTCGGTGGCCAATCATCCCAACCACATTTCCATTTACAACTACATAAATGTGCATGCAAAGAGATAACACTTGGTCAGCGGAGCTCTACTGAAAGCCCTTTTAAAGCATTCAGATCTGCATTTTTCTGCTTCTACTGGTATCTAACTGACCACTGAAAATCCCATAACCAAGCACAAATTCTTTCTGAGAAATGCACCAGCCTGGCGAACATGAGAGTGTGGGAGTACTGCACGGAAATGTTTCCAACCCAGGATGCTTTCTGCACTCTTTTGAAAATGTGAAACAATATCTCTGTGGTTTACAGAAATAGTGTGCCAAGCAAGTTTGAGTACCTTGGCAAGAATCCAGAGATAAAATAATAACCACATGCACAGCTTAGCATCAGTCATCTTTGAGATTTCACAAAAAAAGTCACCAAATATCAAGGATCTAAGAAACACCTGTACATGCTATATTACACGGAAGCAACATTACATCTCCGAAAATTGACTGCTGATGGAATATCAAGCCAAAAATAGTAACTGCCAATAAACCAAGTTACCAATAAAAACTTAAATAATAATCTAATTTGATGAAAGCGGAAGTCAACACACAGATGACATAAGCCTCCTGAGAATTACAATTTCAAGCTGCTCTCAGAAAGTCATCAAACTTCTCGAGTTGTAGATAGAGAAGTAATTGACAGATCTGAAAAACGTGGTTAAGTACATAAAGCGCCCAACAAATGACTCCTCAATAAAAATAAATACAGCAAACATTTCTCTCCCCTAAGACTGTTTCAATATTTTCTGATATTTTACTATTTTTTCTTTATTTTGGCATAGAAATGTCATAAAATCCAGTAAAAGTATTTAAATTACCATCAAGGAAATATATGTTGGAATAGATATAACCTAATACAGTAAATTTGCACCAATGACATGACTATAACTGTAATTTATTAATTAATATTGGATATTTAGATGGCTCATACTGGATATTTCACTGTGGGCTATTGCTTCCAGTAATTCAAGACGAGTTAAATTTAACAATAATTTACTTTAGCAATAATTTAAATGGATTGCAATACCTTAAGGCACACTTAACATGTGCCACCCATTTAAGAGAGTGAGTCAAGCATAAACATGAGTTTAAAGGGATAGGTCACCAAAAAAATTAATTGTGTCATCATTTACACCTTCATGTCGATCCCAACCTTTTGAAGAATCTTGGAAACCACAGTTTAGGTGGCCCTTGCCTTCTAATGCATGGGGGGGGAAAACGCTGACACATTTCTCAATATATCTTCATGTTCCACAGAAGAAAGAAAGTCATACAGGTTTGACAACATTCAGGGGACTAAATAATGACTAATATTCCCTTTTTGGGATGAACCATGCCAGGTATTTTTTTTAATATCTGAAAGGCCAATATCAGTCATTTATTGTTATTTGCCATAAAAATTGTTATTTCCATATTTGTTTCTGCCAGAATTTTCAAAAGGTGCATCCTTATTTAAAGTCATAATGGAGCTGCATGATTAATCGTTAAAAGATCGTGATCTTGATTCAAACACTGACGCAATCTTATTCATAAATGACGACGATTCGGCAATCATCACAGCATTTAAATCTGCATTGGCGCTGCCACTGACCCAGAGAGAGCAGTGGTATAGATATGAAAGAGCCTCAATTCAGATTACACAGAAGTACTGGAATAAAAGTTTATAGTTCAGATATAAACACTGATGTCCATGGTATCAATCAAAATAGAGTAAATTACCTGGAATAATTTTGACGCTTCAAATGGAGATTGTATCAATTACATTGTAACACCAGTAGGTGGCGAAAAATGACTGATAAAAATGTACTTGTCATTGAATCATTCATTCAAGAGATTTGTTAAATGCGGATTCATCCAGTAATGGAACAAGGCAAGTCTATAGGAGAGAGTCAATGAATCATTCTTTCACAAGCTTCGTTCAAAAACATGGATTCATCCAGTAATGGTACAAGTGATGCTAGGGGTGGGAGATATACCGGTAGACACGATTACCTGGTAGAAATTTGTCAACCGGTAGAGGTTTTGGACTATTGTCTCTATCACAGTTACACTCACATGACGTTGCTGTGCTGCGTGAAAAATAATAAAATCATGGCAAAACATTAAATTCGAATTGGAAAAATCTGAAAAAAATCAGCAAGCCCTACATGGGACGGCTCGGTACAAAACGGTACGGCTTGCTTAAATAGTACCACCTCAGTGGAGGTTCCAAACGTGCCGTACCGATACTAAATGTGATGTATAAACACTGCAGATCACTGATTGGTCAGGGAGAATCATCACTACCGCATCTTTGGATTTGAAACACGAGACACCAAACCTGCTAGATTTAAATAGTCAATAACAACCACCACAGTATCATTTATTCGCGAAATGACTTACAGTAAACGAACATCGCACGCAACTTGAAAAAATAAATGGCAGTATCGTGGTCAGTAGACGAGGTGCAGACTCGTTGGTAGATGAGAAGTGAATCCACAGCAGTAGATGTGGCAAAACTATATGATTAATCTATAATTCCTAAACCGCACTAAACCGCAGAGGAAAAGCAAGCAGAGCCATGCCGTACCAAGCCGAGCAGTACCACGCAGTGGAAAAGTGCCAAATTAGCAGCAAAGACAACTCTTTTCAGCGCTGTTTGAGAGACACACAACATGAAGCCGCCGCTCATAGAGCGCGAGGACTGAACGGAGTGCTTTTTGCCGATTAATTGGGATTGAACAGTTAAATACACATGTATTTGCAAGTAAACAGAGTCATTTATGTATTAAGTGAAAGTACAGTTGAGAAAGACAAGGCATGAGTATAATGGATGGATACAGTCAGTCTTAAAGGGACAGCATCCAAATTTACCTGCTGTAAATTTGATGCCAATCAAAAAACAAAAAGAGAATCTCTCACTACTTGCTTTTGTAACTTTAATTAGAATAAATGTATATTTAATTTACACAGTAAAGAATAAGCATTAGATTTATACATTTTATGTAGTATTTTGAGTGCTTGAAGTTTTTCTGGTAGGTCTATTTCAATTGTGTGTTTGTTCTATTGTAGTTTGTTTTCGTTAACTTTTCTTTATCACTGTCTTCAGTAAGCTTGAGAGTTTTTTTAGGCTAATGTTTGTTTATTTTTTAAATGATACTGAAAATGCTGAAAAGAATTTTAAAAATTATATCATAGAAACCTAATTTAAAGCAAAAATAACTATATTGTGATATAAGATTTCGGTCATATCACCCACCTCTAAGAGATGCCTTTATGAGAGAGTCATTGAATCATTAATTCATTCAACATTGAACATTCCAAATTATTATTTTTTGTAAAAAATCATTCCAATTAATTAGCCAACATGTTTTTTTTTTAAAAAAGACTGCAGAAATTAACATTTTGTCAGAACCTCTAGTAAATTAAATTTTGTTTATTTGACTCATGAGAGAATCATGATTTCTATTTTAAGCAAAAAATATTGTGATTCTCAATTTATCCAAAAATAAAAAGAATACGTTCTGGATGCATTTTGAAATATGTGCTGAAACATCTAAAATAAGCATATCTCAGAAGAAGAGGATGAATCACATCCTGATATGTTTACAAGCACATGATGTTCAAGAATTGTCAGTTTTGCCAAATACCAACAGCAAGGTGCCAAGAAAAATATGCTAAGGGCCCCTCTGATAATACTATACGTGTCAGTGCACTCTCTTTTCTCACACACACATGCACAAACTATCTGGAGCTTCACACTTCCTAACTCCTGACCCTGCTGGAAACACATCCTGCTCGACCTCAGCATAACCTTAACAGAAAACTGCAGCCTGTTAAAAATGCAAAACCGCCCATTAAAGTCAGGACATAGCACTTCAACCTTGCCTTCCAAAAGGCCATTTGTCAGAGTAAACAGGCATCACGTAACATCCTTATTTGAGCTTTCACTATACAAGTGAAAGAAGATGCAGAAGTAAGCCTCACTAAAATGCCTCAAATAAACTCCAGCTCTAACCTAATGTCACAGCTTTGGCATCTGTTGAGGAGATGCTATGGGAGGAGCCTCATACCCTCAAGATATCAAATACCCAAACAGTTGGGGGATGAACCAGATCAGAAAACGTGCCAGCCACACACAGCTGACTGATTAGAAAACAAGAGCGCTCTAGGATTTGGCAGTTGTTTACAAGATACAAGACCAGCTTTTCTGAGACAGTGTGTGTTTGAGCAAGCAAAGCTGTACGAATCACAGTTTCCCTCCCCTGGAATTACTCAAATACCCATTCAAAAACAAACACAGGCAATTTATTTTGTACTTGCTCTTAATTATGTCCAATGAGTGCGTTTCAGTGCTGATATTTATAGCACTAGGATGTTAAAAAAAAGCAGCTTGTGTGCAAGTTTTAGCTCTTTTTTTTTTGAGGACTTCCATAGACTGTTAAAGATGCAATGAAAGGGAAGTAGCAACAAATCTTTTTGTCAGTGTTGTGACTTACATCAGAGGGAAAAGGATTATTATCGAAAAAGAAAAAATGTAGGGCGGGACTTAGTTCAATGCATCAATTGTTGAACGGATTTTAATGTGGATCTTACACTCAAAAATGATGTCAATTGCGGACTAAATGATTGGAGAAGTGCTGCATACGTCACTAGAGAGAAGTCTGTTATTTTCAAGTTATGGCATTTTGATTAAACATTACAAAGTCAAAAAAATACTTTAAGAAATATTAAGCACTGAGCAATGTCTGTATATAAACTCAATATTAAGTTGTTTAACGAACTGTTGTATAAAGGCGACATCAAACTCACAATAGCGCTGCAGGTCTGAATATCAGTTGAATCACATTAGCATTCCTGCTTGTGCCATATTGTTTTATTTTTCCTTTCATCTTATTGTTTTTAAATTAAAGGTTATTTTTCTTCAATTTTATAGTCATTTCTATGTAAAGCACTCTAAATTACTAGTGTAAATAGTAATGTGTGCTAACTAAACCTGCATTTAGGGGTAGTTAGGTCACTTATTTCCAGAATAAATGATTAATCTATGTTTGTAAATAAGTGACCAGTATGCGAATCCTTGAATTTAGATACACAACACTGCCAAACAACACTATGGCGGAGCATTTGACACCCATCACAGCAATGAATATTTCACATTCATATGTCGATCACAAAGAGAAATGTCTAACGTCAGTCACACAAGAGCCATCTATACCGAGACCTGATAATGTGATTGACAACAGAATAAAATGTCGGCAGCAAATATATGTGCAATTCACACTGAAAGGAAATGACACAAACCACATAAGGCCTTACACTGTCTAATAAAACACTGTGGCTGGATTTAACACGCCAGTCATTGAGAAATGCATGACAACAACAAAAGCTGCAAGAGTCGGTGTGTCAGCGACCAAAAGCGAAGGATTCATCGTGTTTTCTAGCGCAAGAATAAATGAAATACCTCGCTTAGTAGCGCTTTGTCAGGGAGCAATATGCAGTGAAACCGAAATATGTTCCTGAGAGCTTAATTTGGCAACAAACGGGGTTAAAAAACAAAAGGTGACCGAGACACGCAGGCCAACAAGCAGCTAGCGCTCAGTTCGCGATAGTGTCACATTAACCAGCTCGAGCCAACGTACAACAGACTTACCGACTAATTTGACGGCTGGGTGTGAAGTATTAAATTCAGTCGCGACAGGTACGAGTCGGGTTTACAGTCTAGTTCTCGTTTCAGTCCACCAAAGGTCCTAACTGCGAATGAAAGAGATAAAAAAAAAGTCCTCCGTCGTGAGATTTTCTCCTCCCTTTAGCAACAGCCACAGCGCACAGCTGTCATCAAACGGGGACGCGCGCCACGCGCATGTGCAATTCAAACCTGCGCAGACCTGCAGCGTATGGAGCTATTTTCAGTGTGTTTATCGTTTTGTATTTACAGTTTGTTTTCAGCAACTGCTTTCTTTTAACATTCTATAAAAACTATGAATATATTTAACCGCTCTAGAGAATTAAGGATTGACTGAGAACTCGAGATTCACTGAGAACTTTAAATTGACTAATGCATTTTGGATATTAAATTGCTTGACCAGCAGGTGTCGCTAACAGCATATGTGATATTAGAATAATCGAAGAAATTCACTCTTTTATGGGATGTTGTAGAGAATACGTTGTGGAAAATTTAGTTGTATTTACAAATGTGACTGCCTTTCTGTTGATTTTGTTATCATAATAATAATAATTGTTCTTACATTACATTTCTTACAATTCTTCTTACAGAGGGATATCATACATTTGCCTATACATGTGTGTGTGTATGTATGTATATATATATATACATATATATATATATATATATATATATATATATATATATAAATTTATTTATGTGTGTGTGTGTGTGTGTTTGTTTTGTACAGGAAGTTGTCCTGCTTTAATCTGATATAGGGATTTTCTATTAAAGTTTTGAATACAAAACTTTGTAAGTGAAATGCATAATTTAACAAGAAAAAAGTTTCACAGACAAGGTTTAAGATAGTCCAAGACTAAAATGCATGTTAAGCGGTTTTGCACTGACATACCTTAAAATATGTCAGTGTCATTGTTTTGTCTCAATATGCACACCAGTAATGTTTTTTTTTTTCTTTCTAGGGCACGTTTATAAAAGCTACTTAAAAGTCCTGATTGAACTAAAGCCTAATACTGGCTTAATCTAAGCCCTGTCTGTGAAACCGGGTCTATAACTTCTAACTGAACTATGTGCAAGACTACGCAAATTAAATACAATACAGATGAATGAAATTGTAGCATTCATTGCTTTATTACTGACAATATACATCCAATAATGTGCATGAATATTAATGTCATATCTATAATGACATGCAAAGCAAATTAATAACAACTAAATTATTATAAGCTCATGTGGTTGATTCAACATTGAAAATCATTATCAACAAAATAACATTTAATCGATCACAATTTAGTGTGTGTATATATATATATATTAAAGTACAAAACCTTACATGTGCCTTACTGTTTATTTGATTAATACAATTGGACAGTACAAATTAAAATACATAGATTAGAATCCTGGAAGGAATATGTTCTTTAATAAATACATCATAGCACATAGGTGATAAAACTATACAAAGATTGATAGTTGTATAGTTGTATATAAACAGGCTATTTTCTCACTATAATCAACATTATACATACTATTCAACTCCTTGGTGCATCTATTTTTTCTTCCACATTCATTTGGTGGGATTTTTCTTGGTTGTGTTGTATAATTCCATAAACAATCAACAGGGAATAACACAGAAGAGAACACTTGTGCTCCTCAGCTCTCTTCCCAGCTGTTCATATTGAATGATCTTATCTTGTGATCGCTATCATTGATTCTGAAAGTACAGAATGATGCTGCTGTCTCCCCCGATGGCATTTTGTTGACCTTTTTTCAAGTAACAATAGTGTTTGGGTCGCAGACCTCTCTAGCATGTTGGCTTACCAGTACGAGTCCTGCTTCGCAAAGCCTTCTTGCCTTTCTGTGCGGGAGGTAGAGCAGGAGGCAGCGGCCCAGGAGGATGACTTGCCGCCTCATCTCTCCTCAGCAACAACGGAGCACTGGCGGCGGTCTCAGCACGCCAGCCCCCCAGTGGCTCTGAATTGGAGCGGGGCCCCAGGGACAGAGGTAGGCAAGTTTTAGGGGTGATAGTGGTCATTGTGCGGTTGAGCGCTCGTCTCCTAGATGTTCCCAGGGGAGGCATGCTGGGAGGTCTGTGTTTCTTGGTCTCCATGGGTTCGACTGCGTGGTTTCTGGGAAGTGCAGCGGGAGTTGTGCGAGCCAGCGCTTGTATTCTTAGTAAGTTAGTTAGGCGAGTCTCCAGGCCGCAGAGCGCCTGCTCCGAGTAGCTTTCCATCTCACAGCGAAGCTGAGTGAGCTCCTCTCTCAAATCCTTCTTTAATGTCTCTACGTTCAACAATATCTCCCTGAACAAGGCTACACATAATTCTTCACCTCTCTCCTTATTGTCCCCAGTCATTTGCTCTTCCACAGTCTCTTCTTGGACCGCCTGATCCGCCGCGTTCTCCTCAGATGAGCTGATCTCAACCGTGGGTGTAGGTTCATCACGTTCCTTCTTGTTCTTCTCCAGTTCCTTGATTTGGTTTACAACATCCAGTATGCCCATGCGCTGACCATCCAAACCAGCCTGCGTCCTGATCTGACTCCTCACCATAGAGAACACTGAATGGACTCTAGCCTGCTTCTCTTTGTCTCTAATCACCTCTGCTGCTTCAATCTTCTCCACCATTTCTTCATGAACATCATGTTCCTCAGCTTCAACCTGCATGTTTATTTCCTCCTTCTCTTTGTCATCTCTGCTTCTCGTCTTTTGCAACCACTTCTGCAGGATTGCTGGGTTTTCTGCTGTCTGCTCATTCATGATGCTCTTCTCTCTTTCTTCTCTTTACTTTTCTTTGCTCTTCATGCTTGTCTCATGTTTTATTATCTCTTTGTTGTTTCTACTCTGATCTCTCCTATGACTTGTGCTGAGATCACGTTGAGCTAAGAGAGACCAGCAGTGCTGTTTTTCCCATGAGAACCGTAACTGTCCAATCAGCGTGGGCCACAGCCTGTCACTCACCGCTCTCTCGGAAAACATACCTCACGCGCACCAACATCTTTCCCCTAAACGCACACATATTGCATTTCAGCCACTGCAGGTCTACTGCTCAAATCCCTATTCTCAGTAGGTTTGTACCTCTGAGAACACATACATCAGTTTCACACTTACACCAGCTGGATTCACAGTAACAGTAGCACTCATTTGATTCAGTTTATTATACAACTTTTTTCTGGGCTACACAAATGATCCTTTTTTTCTGCTGTAAATACTTTATGAAAGCTCTTCATAAGATGCTGAATGCATCAGATGCATAATATTAATATATTAAGCCACTTAAAGTGTAAATGCAAATGATTATAAGTTACATCACACCTGATATAACTGTCCTCAGCATCAACATTGTTCTCAGCGGCAGTTTAAACACTGTTAATGAAGTCCCCAGAGGGTTAAAAGCATTTTGCAAGCTATTTGAAAGGGGGGAGTGGGGGCTGCTAGAGTAAACGTTATGTTTACCATTATGTTGCATTTTCTAGTTTTAAGGGGAGTGACAGGGAGGAGTCTGAATTTTAGGTGTCAGTATGATACTGCAGTTCCTTGGAATCTTTTAGCTACTTTGTTTCCATACTGAAGTTTAACTAAGATGAATAACTATCACTTTATTTGGTTGTACCTTAAATTATTGAATGATTCATCATTTGTGGTCTAATGAAATGCTAATTAACATACATTCAAATGGTCAGAAATAGGCCTACAAACTCACATGTAAATACGCTGGCTTGTACTTGTTTAATTTTGAGGAATTATTCATTATGATGGAGTCTTGTCAATTTATTTTATAGAATTCATTTTTCTTTAGAGACAAAAACGTTTCTCAGTCTTCGTGACATCATGAAATCATCTCACTTACTCGCACTGAAACTACAAGCGCAACTCAACTAGCCAATGGGGTTGAAGAAGCCGTGTTCCTCCTCTTTTGCATTTACACAAACTCCTAAAGTTACGAAAAACAAACCCCCCAAAATCTCACTCAACAACCGCAGCATGTCTTTTAAAACGGACAGAATCCAAACATCGATTATCCTGTTGAACATTTGACTGTTTTTGTAGCTAATTTTAGGCTAGGCTAGATGTTTACATTGCACTTATACTCCGTAGACTGCAGATATATTTTTAAAACCATAATAATTATATATTAAACTAGTTTTCTTATGAAACTAGTATGTTATATTATATATTTTAATGGTATAGTAAAACAGTAGCTTATTTCAACAGCAGAGCATCATGCAGTGCTGCTCAACTCCTGTACGGAGCGCCGCTGGGCGGAGTCTCACAGCTCTACAAATGCACATCTGCAGCATCTGCTCACCACTTTACCTCATATTTCTGCCACTGACCCGAGAAGAAGCTCTGCAAGAACCACTAAAAGATGGTAAAACACTTGATTTTTAAGACATTTTAAGATTTTGAACAAACAAGCCTAAATTTCTCATTTCTTTTTCTACAGACAACCTACACCGACAAAGGTGAAAAGGTATGATGATATAATATTATATAAAAAAAAATATATATGCCTGTGTAAGAAGATACTTACTATAGAAGATATTTACTAAAGATACTACTTTATAAAGAAATTTGACCCCATTACTAATGTTTTACTGCCACCTGCATGCTGATCTTTGTGTTGCTAATTTTACTTGAGCATCATCATACTCTTCAGTTTCTACATGAATTCTGCTATGAGAATATAAGGTTCAGTGCATCACAGTCATTGCTGTTTTTTTATGTCAACAGCACGAGCAGGGTAGGTTTGTCTGCTTCGACCACATCACTTTCTGGGTTGGAAATGCCAAACAGGTAATTCTTAACAATATAAGTTTGTAGATTTAGTTTGTTTGTGAATATTAGAGGAGGTGTCCAGTAGGGAGATGCTATTGGCTCTTTTCAGGGGTGGGGGCAATAAGCATGCAGCTGCAGAAACCACCATCCTCCACTTACTAATTCCTTCCATATTGAGACTTTTTGGGCACTTCTGTGATTTCCCCAGTAGATGGACCCATTACCATACTACACATGAATATTTTTACTTTGAAGATTCAGGTTGTGAATAGTTTGTTTCATTTATATCAAAGTAGATACAGATATATATTAACAGTTTATATAGATATCCAATATTATTTTATTACCCATATTCTTTTATTGTTGTATTTTTTAAACTTTAGTCACAGTGATGATTTTGTTCCAATCTTGTCATTCTCTCTGTTTTACTTTCTGTGCATCTCAGGCTGCATCTTATTACTGTAATAAACTGGGTTTTGAGCCCTTGGCGTATCGTGGGCTGGAGACAGGCAGTCGTGATGTTGTGTCTCATGCAGTGAAACAGGGGAAGGTAAGAGTAAGATTGTGCCCTTCCACTTCATTCCTTATGCATACTGAAGCCTGGCCGGTTTGATCTGCTTTGGTCAGAATTTAAAAAGGCCACATAAAGTGTTCGTTGACCAATGTTTTCTATTTCCCGTAGATTATTTATGTCTTCACCTCTGCCTTGAATCCTGGTAATAAAGGTAAGACTTATAAATGAGTTTTGTAGTTTTTGGTATTTGACAATCCACATTTAATGTATAATCTGTCCTTTTCCTTGAAAAGAGATAGGAGATCACCTGGTGAAACATGGAGATGGTGTTAAAGATGTAGCTTTCACTGTAGAGAACTGTGACTTCCTGGTAGAGGTAAATGCTTATGTTTCCTCTCATGTTTTATGTCTTAAAAACACTTTCTGGGCATCATTTGCAATAATCACCTATTGTTTTATTATTTTTTTCCTGCAGAAAGCTAGAGAACGAGGTGCCATTATCGTTAAAGAGCCCCATGTTGTGGAGGATAAGTTTGGCAGGGTGAAGCTGGCAGTACTTCAGACAGTATGTATAATCTCATGTGTTTATATATGTTTAATTGATAGCTTTTATTGAGCAAGGATTCCAAAAGTTACAGTAGAGACATTTATAATTCCACAAATGATTTATATTTCAAATAAATGCTGTTCTTTTGAACTTTCTATTTGTCAAAGAATCCTGAAAAAAGTATCAAGATTTCCACAAAACTGTTAAGCAGCTCAACTGTTTTCAACATTGATAATAATAATAATAATAAATGTCTATTGAGCACCAAATCAGCGTATTAGAACGATTTCTAAAAGATCATGTGACACCGAAGACTGGAGTACTGATGCTGAAAATTTAGCTTTGTCGTTACAGGAATTGATTATGCTTTGGTGCGATGGTGTGTTAATGCATATGCATTTAAATTTTTACATTTTGTTCCACTTCTGCTCCGATTCCTCTTTCCTTATTGTTTTAGTATGGTGACACCACTCACACTCTTATAGAACGGACAGGATATAATGGGCTCTTCCTCCCAGGATTCCATGCTCCTCTGTTTTGTGACCCTTTCTTGGCAAAACTGTGAGTGTGTTGATGTGTCCTTTTCTTCTCATATAAGAGCTCCATATCTCAGATCATGCATGGATGGATTGTTATATAACGTGATTATTCTTTCACAGGCCAAGTGGGAAGCTGGACTTCATTGACCATGTGGTTGGAAATCAGCCAGACAATGAGATGGTGCCAATAGTAGAGTGGTATAAGACTTTTCTAAACACTTTGTTGAACTTATTCCAAATGCATAATTGTTGAAAGGCAGACAGCAGCAGACCTCAGTGCCAGGGTTGCTAAAACTGAAAAGCATAAAAGAAGTCATGAGAGGTACTCGCTTAGAGCATCGCAAGTCTTTGGGGGGAAACTCCCTATCCATCCCATCCAGTCAGAATACACCAGAATACCCCAGTGATCAGTCAGCAGTGTGTCTCCATGGTGAGGATGTAAAGACAGAGAGGAAGGATCAGAGGAGACTCAGAGAGAATAGACAGAGACAGCAGATGGGTTGGTTGGATTTCAGTCTGTGGTCGTGGATGACTGAATATTATGCAAGAAAACTCCTTAGTAATTATGACTCAGCAAAATTACTTTTCAAAGGGTCTGAGACACCATCTGGAGACAGTTAGACACAGTGGGGAGGGGGACAGGGAGGAAAAGAGGGTGGTGAGGGGTGGGAATAGCAGTGTTATCTAAACCAGACCCCATCCCATAACGTCCAGCTCTTGTTAAAGGGTTAGTTCACCCAAAAATGAAATTTGTCATTAAGTACTTACTCTCGTGTTGTTCCAACAACCTTCAGAACACAAATTAAGATATTTTTGATGAAATCTGAGTTGTTGTTTTTGTTTAATCTCCCATAGAAAGCAACGAAATTACCACATTCAAGGTCCAGAAAAGCAGTAAAGACATTGTTAAAACAGTTAACGTGACTTCAGTGGTTCAACCTTAATGGTATGAAGCGATGAGTATAATTTTTGTGTGGAAAAACAAAACAAAAATAATGACTTTATTCAACAATTTCTTGTATGTGAACAGTGCCGTCCAATAATGAGCACACAGAAGCTCTGCAATGTGTCTTTAACGTAAACTGTGAAGGAGAATGACAGGGTAGAGAAGAAACTGTTGAATAAAATCGTTGTTTTTTTCGCACAAAAAGTATTCTCATCGCTTCATAACATCACATTGACTATTTTAACAACATCTTTACTATTTTTCTGGACCTTAAATGTAATTTCAATGCTTTCTATGGGAGATACCTTTCAGATTTCATCAAAAATGTCTTAATTTGTGTTCCGAGGATGAACAAAGGTCTTACGGGTTTGGAACGACATTAGAGTGAAGTACTTAATGACAAAAATTTCATTTTTGGCTAAACTAACTCTTTACCACACTGAAAAAAAAATCTATTTTTTTTTTCTTGATTTCCAGTACAAACATCTAAACATTCTTAAATCAAGATACATTTACTCAGGAAGCAAAATATTTGATAGGGTTTCAAAAAAAAAAAAAATGTATGTATGATATGTATGTTTTTATATGAAGGTATCAGAGGAACCTGCTGTTCCACCGATTCTGGTCTGTAGACGACAAGCAGTTACAGACTGAATACAGTGCGCTGCGCTCGATAGTGGTGGCCAACTATGAAGAAACTGTGAAAATGCCAATCAATGAACCAGCAATGGGAAAGCGCAAGTCCCAGATCCAGGCATGTATTACAGACATGACATCTACTCTACTTACTTTCATATCCATGCATGCATCTATCCTTTCATCTAACCTTTTAGGAGTACGTGGAGTACTATGGTGGCCCAGGGGTTCAACACATTGCCATGAACACCTCTGACATCATTACAGCAGTGAGTAAAACACAGCCAATAATCAGACGTTTTACAACTTTGATACAGAGATAAATTAAATTTAGAGTGCAAAGGGTTGACAAGGATATGTTTTCAGATCCGTAACCTAAAGGAACGTGGTATGGAGTTCATGTCAGTACCTGACACTTACTACCAGCAGCTCAGGGAGAAGCTGAAGCTTTCCAAAGTGAAAATAGTTGAGGACCTCAGCATACTGGAGGTACAATACAATTATAAAAGTGTTGCTATCAGAAGGTGAAACAATGCAGTGTCTAAATTTTAAATTTGTCTTTTTTTAGTTGAAGGAAATGCTGCAAAGAGTTATTGGCCACCTAATAGTCAATTTAAATTAAAATTTCTGTTGCAGGTTGGAAGCAGAATGTGAAAATAATGTGGCATTGTTTTATACAGGAACTTAAAATCTTGGTGGATTATGATGACAATGGCTACTTGCTCCAGATCTTCACCAAACCAGTACAGGACAGACCCACCGTGTTTTTAGAGGTCATCCAGAGACGGAACCATCAAGTAAAACTGCTATTATATTATAAATCTCAGAATGCAGCAAATATTTCAGAAATGGTTTCAGAACATACATTCATCATATTTAATTTTGCAATGAACTGATCAAAAATTATTCTTCAGAAATGTCTCTCAAATGTGTAGATATAAGGTTATAATAGTGCATTCCTCTACTGTTTCAGGGTTTTGGTGCTGGAAATTTCAAATCTCTGTTTGAGGCCATTGAAGCTGACCAGAACGCCAGAGGAAACCTCACCATCCTTACACCCAATGGCACATCTGAGAAACTCTGAATAGGCTATTCATAGTAAATGCATGGTACACATATATTGAAATATGCACAGCACTCTTGCTAATGATTTACTTTGTTTGGCATATTTTGGTATATTTTTTGGCTTTCAAGCATGTGCCATTGTATTTTGTACCCACGTGTTTCTTTACCAACAGACACTTTTGACTCTGTGGACTTTTAGAAAAGAGTCATATCCACATCATCTCAAATTATGTTTTATGTTTAACAGCATTCTGTTGTGGAAATAAATATAGTGGAAATTAAATTTTTGGAATAAAATGTCTGTTTTAACAAAGCTAATTTCAATGTTAGCATTATGTATCACTTAAGCTTAATTTGACAAAATTACAGCTTGATTGGAAATTAAGCGCAATAAAAAATATTATTTTCATGAGAATAACCTATATTGAATTTTTTTTTCTTGATCTTTGTTTCACATTAACTGACACTGCCTCCTTGGTAAACAAGCACACTACTTTTACAGTCACAACTTTATGACCAAAAATATGTTTATTGTGGTGGAAATAACGCCACTGCAAAATACTGTCGTAATTTGTGTAAAAAGAAAAAAACAATATAAGTAAAGTCAGTTTATGACCAAACATATATTTCGTGGAAAATAATGTGCATGTTTCCTTTGCATTTAGACAAATGGCGTACTTGTCGTGTTCTTGCTGTTATTGTTGTTGAATAGGCCTATTCAAGCGCAACAGCTCTCGGAGGGGAATTAGCTCAGATGGTAGAGCGCTCGCTTAGCATGCGAGAGGTAGCGGGATCGATGCCCGCATTCTCCAAAAACCCTTTTCCCCCTTGGGTCAAAATACAACATGAAGGCCTTACAAATCTAAGCAGAAGGGGCTGTCTGCATCCCCGCAGTACTACAACGCACCTCAAGTTACGGCCCTTCAGTGGCGGTTCTACACGGAGGCCTAGAGAGGCCCATGCCTCTGTAGACATGTCCCTGGCCACCACTGTGCTGACCAAAAAAAAAAAATTAATTATGAATTTATTATGATTTTACACGCCAAAAGCGGAACTAATGCGACGGAACGTTCTACACGGGTACTTGTTGCTCTTGCACAATGTTGTGATGTTAACCACGTAACTTCATCTGTCTTGGCTGTTGCATTGCGATAACATACATTTGAGTAAAGTAATCAACAGGCTATCTGCCCGTGTTAAGTGGGATGGTTAGGCAACGAAATGTAATTCACGTTTTTTTCTTCCGATGGTTATCATGAAACGAGGAAGGGACATAGCGTCCTTTTTTGCCCCCGTAAACAAAAAAGTGAGAGAAACAAATAAAGGTATTGAGAGATTTGAGGAGCAGAAAGAGGGAGAGCCAGAGGAGTCAGTGGAGGCTGGAGAGAGTGAGGACTCTGACACAGAGAGGGAAATTCCAGAGGGTGAGGAGGATGAAGAAGAGGGTGAAGAAGAGGGTGAGGAGCATGAAGAAGAGGGTGAGGAGCATGAAGAAGAGGGTGAGGAGGATGAAGAAGAGGGTGAGGAGCATGAAGAAGAGGGTGAGGAGCATGAAGAAGAGGGTGAGGAGGAAGAAAACATACAGGGACAGAGAGAGGAACAGCCAGAGGGACAGAAAGAGGATCCATGTGGATCAAGTACTGCACCATCAGGTTTGTGATGAAGAAGGTTATTACTATTTGCAAAGCAGTTCAATTATAATTTCATTGTAGGCCTACTGTATGTCCTTAAAATGGTGCTTTCTCCTGTAAATAATTTTTTGTGTCAATATGGCTCTAATGTTTCTTTTTTTTTTAAGTAAATGCTTGGCCAACATTTTGAAATACATGCAGATGTGCACTACAAGTCAAAAGTTTGGAAACTGAACTATTTTGGTTGTTTTTGAAAGAAGTATCTTCTTATTTTATATATTATATTATTAAAATACAAGAAAAGCTGTAATATTGTGAAATATTATTAAAATGTAAAATGACTATTTTCTATTTGAATATATGAGTGTAAATATATAAGTGTAATTTATATCCTATGATCAAAGCTGAATTTATCATCATTACTCCAGTCTTCAGTGTCACATGATCCTTCACAAATCATTGATAATAATCATCAACATTGGTAATAATTATAAATGTCCCTTGAGCAGCAAATCAGCATATTATAATGATTTGTAAAGGATCATGTGACACTGAAGAGTGGAGTAATGATGCTGAAAATTCAGCTTTGATCACTGGAATAAATTTCATTTTAAAATATACCTTATTCAAATATAAAAAAAAGTTATTTTAAATTGTAAAAATATTTCACAATAATACTGTTTTTCTTGTACACTTTGACTGGTAGTGTACATGCATAAGTAAATAAATGTACTTGTGCCCTATGTTTACTGTCCACTTTCTACAGATATCAGCAAGTAAAGTAAAACAAAGTTTATAATCTTTAAATATAATTTGTTACCATTTTTAATGTGCCCCTCTGGTTAAACACTGGCCCCTCCTTGGCCCCCCTTGTAAAATTTGTCTAGAACCGCCACTGCTTTTAAAGTAAATTATTTTATGTTTTATGAATTAAACGTTTGTAAGATGAGCATATATTGCTTCCGAATCTTATTAAGTATGAAACAACTAGTAGTGAAACAAAATAAATTATACTATCAAATTAATACAAACTCATGCAATTATAGCTAAAAATAAATCTACCCACCCCCCCTACACACACACACACACACACACACAAACCTAAACCTAGCCACGGCCAAAGGCAAAATCTCAGTATAAATAACACTAAATCAAATCAAATGTACTACTTATCAAATTGTGTTTTATTAACATCTACACCTAAACCTACCCTTACAATACTGCAAATACAATTATTAATTTAAATAAATTAATATTAAATGATGCAATATTCATGTGCGCTGTATCCCTTCTAGTCTTTACCGTGTAAGGAGCTCACATCTTCTCGCATCATCTCTTTTTGACAACTCGTGTGGTTCTGTGTGATTTGGACAACTTCATGTTAGACCCCTCTTGCAGTCCGCAAATAGATTCTATTGGATTTTTTTGCATTATTGCCAAGTACGCTACATTTTTTTAACCACACACTGCCAAGGGTTAAAGCTAAATAATGCTTTTAGAGCGAATTTTAATAGTAGGCAGAAAATAAAAACATTTGGAAAAATACACATTTTAATTTTCATTTATATTTCATAATAAAACTCATGAAAGCATATTTAACTTGAATCCAACTCAAACCTTCCAAATATAAACATGATGTAAACCAGATTTAACCAGTGACCATTTTCCAAATCTATACATGCTAGAATATAAAATCTGAGTTTCTGGAGATGACATCTTCATGTTAAACTGTCACTTGCTCCTGTGAAAAAAGTCTGTGACAGTCAGGAATATGTTATGTCCTTGTAAATATTTAAAAAATCCTTATTTCTAAAAGACCGAACAGGAGTTTGTTCTTAAAAAATAGGTTCATGTTTGAAACTTGTTTACCACTAATACTTTGAAATTGTGAGAATAGTCCTTGTCTAGTTGAGGGTTCCTCTACAGTTCTCTGCAGCGCACAGGCAGGGGATCTTCTCATCCTCAATAGGGAATTTGTAATCGTAAGTGATCTCTTCATTTACACTAATAGGTTGCCGAGAGTAGATGACTATCTTCTTTTGAGCTTCTACAGTGATGACTTTGGCATAGCAGTTTGGCTATGAAAAGTAAAAGACATAATAAAACCAGTAAGCACAACATGTTCAAATGGAAATTAATTAAATTCATAGCAAACACTAAACAACAAAAGGAAACAATAATTTGGTATATTCACAATGTATTATGACTTAAAATGATTTCTGGTCGTACATTGCAACTGTGATTGATGAATCTTGCCAGGTTGCCGCACTTGGTTGCATCAATGATAGTTTCCTGGTCGACCCGGAACAGATAGCTGCTTCCAATACCCTCACTTTCATAGCGCCTCTCACGCATGTCCGCTATCACCTACAGGCAGAATTTGGGATATGATAATAATATTTAATAAAGTACATTAGTGTGCTTTGAAAAAAAGTTTGAAAAAAGCCATCACTGATGTTTGAACTCAGAAATGACTGCTGAAATGTCAAAATATGTCTTTTGTGTATTGTGTATCTCACCTGCCGAATGCTCTGGCCTACATATTCAATTATCATTTCATCTGCAGCAATAGGTTCCTCTGCAAACAGCCCCCAGTCATGAATACGACTTTTACCAAAACGCAGTTTCTTCTTACGGAACTGTGAAGATGGAAATATACAGTAATTAAAAAATGGAAAACTGTTCTGTTGTGGACTCTTAAGGATCATTCACATGAAGAACGATAACTATAACAATAACTATATTAGTGTCCACACTAACGCACAACATCGTTCTGGACTGCAAAAAATGACTTTCTTCCTTTGTATTTTTGTCTTAATTTACAATTCAAATCAAAACATTCTTAAATCAAGATACATTTACATGAGAATCATTTGTGTCATTTTTGTTATAGTTGTGTGGACAACTGTATTCTCATAGAATTAGAACGATTATTATGACTTTATAGTTATCGTAATAGTTATGGCCCTTGGTGTGAACAGACCTTTAATGTTTTTAATAAAAAGAGCTTTTGGTGTTTCTGGTGCCTCCAGCATCTCAGATGGTGTTGTTGGGACAGCTGGTCTCACCTTGAGCTGGTTGAATTTGAGGAGGTCACTGTCACAGCTGAATGAGGACAACAGGCGACGCTGTTCCGCTCTGAGTTCTGAACCTGATCTGGATGAAGGTGGGATCTGAGCTGCCACGCTCTTTCCCTGCAGACATCAGAACAGAAATCACAAAATACTGTCAATTACTTTTAGACATGCAATTACTGAATTTTGGAGGATCTTTTGATAAAAATGCAATATAATATACAATATTATATGTTTACAGTGGTGTATAAAGACCTTACATAATGAACCATTATGTTATTATTAACTTAGAATGAGCCATTTCTATCTACATACACCCCGGGTCCCCGTACATGCTAAGTCACCATTTTACGATGACATGTTTCTACAGTAGCCCTAAATGGACACACTGCTCCACAGAGTGTGTTTGATTGACTGGCAACTCTCTGCTGTCTCAGACGATGAAATATTTGTCCTGTATTGGCCACCGTAGCTTCTCTATATTGCAATTCACAACCTCACCTCTAGATGCCACTAACATTTTTACACTGCACACCTTTTAACTTGGTCTTGGACTTTATACTGACACCTTCTGGTGTGGATGCATGAAGTTTTTGACAGTTATGTTTAGTTATGTATGGTTATGTCTCTACATGGTGGCCAAGGTAGAATAAAAAAGCTTTTCTGCATTATTGCATTTTTATTTAATTCCATATTTTATTTCAATACTAAAATAAGTTTTAATGGTTTTGGTTAACAATAACAACAGCATTTCTTTCTCACCTGAGTATTTATAACAAACTCTTCTGAAGCTGAAAGTTCATCACAGAGATATCGCAGCTTTTCCCTCTTGCTGATGAAGTAATAACCCTCGCTACGTGCACAACCTGTCATGTGATTCCTGATCCCATCCAGCCATCTTCTTGGCCTGTCGTCAGGAGTGCTGGTTGGTGCGGCAGAGTCAAGGAACAAACAACAGGGCAATGTGCATTTGGAAAATATATTAGACACAATGTTGCATGACAATCTACTGGATAAAAATTACATTATCAAGTATTTTGACTTTGACTTGTTCACATGTGTTTTATGTGTTTAAGGATATGAGGATGTGGGATCCAGCGTGTTCTTCTCAACCAATCACAGTCTTTTTCCTGCACCACAAGCCTTTCATAGGTGGCCTTCAGGTGCCTGATTTCCTCCTCATTCACCCCTTTAGTCCACACGGCATGGATGACCAACTTCTCCCTTCTCTCAGAGCGTGGAGAGAAGATGAAGTGAGGAGTGGATGATGACTCTCTCCAATTTCTCCATACACATGACGACTCCTGGAACCTTTGATTCTCATTAAGTTGATGCTGGTCCTCTAGCAAACGCTTCTGTCTGTGAGCTTCTGGTAGTGTTTGTTCTGTCCTGATATCTGAGACGCAATCCAAATGCCCAAAAACCTGATTTGAAGAAGATTTTGTTGTCACGTTGTCAACTTGTAAGGACGAATCAGTATTCATATTTGAGCATTGTCTTCTCCTTTGTAATTCAATCATTCTTTTCCTCATTTTAAGCCGCTCTCGGCGTCTTTTCAAGCGTGCCGAGTCCAAAGACGCTGTTTGATGTGAGGAGACATGGCGGTTAGGAGGTGCATGGCCATTATCTATTCTAAAATTGTTAGTTTGTGCATCTGACTGTGCAAAACTGGAGTTGCGATGATGGAGTCCACTAGTCCACAGGTCTCTATGCTGAACGTTTCTCTCTCCATGGTTTAGGACAGGTGGAGATGGAGACATGTCTCTCCCTGGAGTCCTCGGGATCATGTTGTCAGCACATGGAGACAGAATGGAGTTAGAGGGGCTTCCCATTCTTTGTAAGGCCGCTTGCAGTAATCCTGTTGCTGTTATCCCCTCAGAATGATAAACATGGCTGGGACCATTGAAGCAGCCTGGTGTTTTTGGTGTTTCCTCATATGCGGGGTATAAAAAACTGAGAGGAGGACAGTGGTAAACAGGCGAGGAGGAAACTTCCTGTATGCCTGTCGGAGAAGGAGGGGGTGGTAATGGTGTAGGTGGTCCTGGAGGTAGAATATGATCCTCACCCTCCTCCATTTCCAGACATCCACCAGGTGTGTGTGGCAGCTCCACCTCCTCAACTGCAGGAGGTGAAAATCTACGGCCCAGCTCCATTTCAGGGTCACTGTCGGACAAGGATCCAGTAGGTGTGATGGGTCTGAAGTTCTCAGAATCCTCCAGTGTTTCTGTAATGACCCTCTGGTCCTCTGAATCTGTAGTATATTGTGTCTCCAAATCATCTGAAACCAGAAAGATCCATGAATTCTGCAACTAACAACTGCTTGATAATCTAACAACTATTTGATAACTTGATTATTTATTTGATTTGTCTCATTTTCCAGATATGCAAATCATCGCTGTTGGGTGGAAACCTCGTATCTCCATATTTTGTCTTTTTATATATATATATATATATATATATATATATATATATATATATATATATAGGCTAATGTTTTATTTATTTGTGGAGCGGAGAAGAGTGTCTTAGTTTAGCTTTAGTTTAGTTTAGCATTTGTTGTTGAGTCATAGCCAATACCGTCTTAAATAGCCAGTGCGAAGCACTTTGACTTTAATAACATGAGATTTTGGCCAAATGACAGGATAAATTGAGCGCCCACATATCTAGAGTAAACTTTATAACCTGAAAGACGATGAAAACGTAATGCGATGCACTTACTGCCTCAGATGTGGCCGTTCTAATGGAAAAAATTCAGTCATGTCTGAAATTTGCAGGTCAAAACCCTTGTAACTCCATTTTAGCTTGATTTTGGTAAAATGATAATAATAATATGATGACACATGCAAGTGTTTAACCATTTATAAAGCCACAATATCAACTTTGACAATACGGTGATTAAATATTTAAAAAATACAGTTTTTTCCATTTCCTGAAAAGTAGCATTTTTGGAGATAAGTGGTTTCCGCAGCGACAAAATGTCAGTCTATATTAGGTACGCACGATATTGAGAAAAAAAAAAAATCTGTGATATACACTGTGATTTGAAGAAATAAAGGAATGAAATTTCTCATTTTAGAATGAGTGGGGTGATTTTCTTGAGGAGTACAAAATAATAACATTTTTAAAAAGCTAGAAAATGACATTTTTACTTCTGAAAACTTTTTTTAATGCGATCCACACTTTTAGGGCTTTTTTTAAAATTGGGATATCCACACATGGGTTCCACACAAAGATCTAACATACCTTTTTCAGTAACCATAAAAATGAACAGAGACTTACTTAAAAAAAATCCTCTACTTGAGTTTGTATGGGGCACACTTCCTAATAATCCCCCTAATATTGATAATAATAATGTGATTTTTACTGTGATTATTATTAAATAATATATGAAATAAAATAGTAAATATACTGTAATATTGGAACTGTTGTACAATAAAATAAGAAATTGTATATTGTGTAAAAAATATGTGTAAAATTACAAATCCAATTTTAATTTCATTTTCAAATGTTAAACCACCAAGCTTTTACTTTGACAGGTTGCTGGCAAATTGATATATTCACTTTGAAGAAAAAACGAAAACATTACACATGTACATGTATACAGTACATATGTGAGTGTTTGGTTGTATACATTAGTGTTTTTTCTGTATGCTGCTTTTGAAAAAAAGTATAGTGAAAATGCGTGATAGATCAGTGAAGGATAAGCCCTTACCTGACAATCCTCTGTATGTAGGAGACGGTGGGCTTGGCAGCTCTGACTCCTGTTCTGAGAAGAATATCACTGGGTCTGGGAGCTTAAATTTGTTTGTTAAACAGTGTTTAACTGGGTCCTGTAAGGTGTATCTGAGAGGCTCAGATAGTTTCAGACCTTGCATGTACACTCTTACGCTCAGTTCCTCCTCTGGATCTTCTCCTCTGCTTGCATTAAAATCTGCAAGATCAGAACCAAAAATTACATTTCAAACTACATGAATAACAAATTGCATCATCACAGATAATATAGACGTTCTTAATGTTCTGCTACGCTAGCTGAGGTCAGTAAACTAGCTCTGACAGACCTACAAGACAAGAATTCTCAAAAACATCTGATTTGTAGAAAACTGAAACACATACATCCTTCTTGTAATATAATGTAAATGTAAATAAAAAGCTCATACTCTAAGTTATGATCTATAATCTCTAAAAAAATAACAATATACAGATAAAAAGTATGTTTTTATATACAGTGACCTCTAGTGAATATACATGAAAATCAATGAACTAACCAAACAATTCATGGTCCACGTCACTTTCAAATGAATCTGGAGCAGATGGGGTCACAGGGGGGCCGAGATCTTCTTCCAAGTGTGTGAAAGACGAGTAAAATGGAGTGTGAATCATCTCTTGGTTTTCCTTATCATCTTCATCTGAAGAAATCCATATCTCTTCAATTTTTCTGTCCTCATGTGGAGTTTCAGGAAAAGAACTTTCACCATCCAACTGATCGTCCTCCCTAGAAGAAAGACAGTCTGAGGAGTCATCACTTCTGTCGTCTGAGGAGTCAAAGACAGATCTAGAGGAAGCTGAGGAGTCGATAACAGATGGAGAAAAAGCTGAGGAATCAGAGGCAGTTCTGGGAGAGACTAAGGAGTCGTATCCTTGGCTTTTAGAAGCAGACGAGTTAGAACTTGTGTGACTGATGGTATCTGGAGGATAAAAAGAGAAATATAAAAAAAAAACGTCATACAAGATATAGAAAATATAATTATTTAAATTTTTTTTAATTATATATACATATATATATATATATATATATATATATACACTACCATACATAAGTTAGGGGTCAGTAAAATGTTATGTAAATGATCTTATAAAGTATCTAAAGTTATCTAATATCTAATGTTATCTAAAGTATCTTATGCTTGCCAAGGCTGCATTTATTTGATGACAAATACAGTAAGAACAGTAATATTTTTTTAATACTATTCCAATTTAAACTAACTGTTTTTACTTTAATATATTTTAATATTTAATTTATTCCTGTGATGGAAAAGCTGAGTTTTCAGCATCATTGCTCCAGTCTTCAGTGTCACAAGATCCTTCAGAAATCATTCTAATATGCTGATTTGCTGCTCAAAAAACATTTATTATAATTATCAATGTTGAAAAATATTTGATGAATAGAAAGTTCAAAAGATCAGCATTTGTATGAAATATATAATATTATATATAAATATATACTATATATATAATATTTTGTAACATTTTAAAGGTCTTTAGGGTCAATTTTGATCATTTTAGCATCCTTGCTTAATAAAAAGTATTGATATCTAAAAAAAGAAAATTAAATAAAAAATTACTGCCTTAATTAAATAAAATTAACTTTTGAGCGGCAGTGTTTATATTTGTATATAATTTAAATATTGTATTATAATATTCAGTATTATAATAAATTGTTATATATTATATATAATTAAAATAATTATTTTATATTAACAGATATCAATGAAAACCTGAATCTGAGTAATCTTCATCCTCTATAACACATGCATCACTCTTCTTATCTTTCTGTACTTCATCAATTTTCATCTCATCACCCTCCTGAAAAACAAAATGGAAACCATCAAACCTTTGTCCATTCATGACAGTGAATTGAAATTCTACTGAATACAGCGTTATCTCCTGAGCAAAGTCCATAATTTCAGCTCAGCATTTTTTTATTTTTTTTAAAAAGTGTATGTAAAATAAGTGAAACAATACCTGTGCGGTCACATCAACTTCCTCAGATTTTGGATCCACCACCTTTTCAGAATTCTCTTCCTCTTCTTCCTCCTCACTTTCTAATGCCAGTGGCCTGGAAGGCCTGCGTTTCAACACGGTGTCTTCACTGGCATTTTTGGTCATGTCCTCTCCAACATTATCTGGGGCTGTTTGCTGCTCTGACTCTTTATTAAATGAAAATTAACCATATTTTTTCAGTGTACAAGATCTACTAAAATTTTATATTTTGAGATATAAACTAAAATTGAAAGATATGTCACAATATTTAAAGTCAGTGAATTAATTTCCATAGAAAATAGATCCATTTTCCACCTCAACAATCAAAGGTTGATGTCAAAAAGCCAATGCCAAACTGACCTTCATCTTCAGATTGTTCAAGACCAGGAGAAGGACAGATCCTTTTAACATCAGTGGAGTCCTGACGTAATGGGTCCTTCCTTTTTAACTGAGCATAATGAAAAAAAAAATCATAATTCATATTGATGTGATATTTAGTATAGCCTCCGTGGTTCTCAAACAGGCAGCCTCAGAAAACTTTCTTGAGGACCTCAAGATGATTTAGAAACATACAAAATAAGAAAGTTTACTTTAATTCATCCTTCCAACAACCCCAACACCCTTTTTTGTTAGTTTGTTTGAATAATTAGGGTTCCCACAATTTTCAAAGACCTGGATACACAAGGTAGCCTTATTTTTAAACATATGATTTCTGGACTTGGAACAGTAAAAAAACGGTAAATTAATACAATTGTATAAGTCCAAGGTAATTTTTACAATGTATATTCATTTTAGTATCCATGTTATATAATATTTTATTGGGTAAAAACTATGAGTAAACTTTTTTTGAATGTTTTTGTGGACAATGGGGGGCCTTGGTGTGAAAAATGTTGAGAACCACCTTTTCATAATTCATTACAGTTATAAACCTCCATTTCATTGTTACTTCTTCAAAACATAATAGTGCGGGCAATACTAAAGTGGATAGCATGCATTGCACAAGAAAACTTACTATATCAGTTCTTCTGTATTTTCTATGTATATGAAGTACCGTATTTGTACCTTAAAAGATGGTAGTTTAATGGCACCATGGAGACTCATTATTTTTCCTGTGCCCAATACAGAGCCTTCTCCCCCAGCAGTCATTCTCAGACATTGCTCCATCGCTTTGAGCTTGATGTCTTTATTTCCTCCTGATTTAACAGATGGGATGGATACCTGGAGGTGCACAGCATGATATATATATGAAAATAATGTTGAAATGGCAATGAAAATATAGATTGACACTACACTGTCCATCACTACAGCTGAAATAAGAAACAAATCCCACCTTAGCTGCCTGTTCTTTGTCATCCCACCACTGATCAAACGCTTTGAAGGCCACAATCTCAATCATCCTGCGATGTATGTCTTTCTTTACAATAGCCCGCAGCTCTGCAGCAACAAAAGCTAGAACTGCATCCACTGTGGCATTATGGGGTGATTCTTTCATAGGGATGTAACCTGGTGGAGGCACTGAGGGGTCAAACCTGGGCATAGGAGGAGGAGGCCAAGGTGGTCTGAACCTTAACATGGTTGATGAACACCCAGCGGAAGGGTAAGGTGGGCGGTGAGTCATGAAATTGAAAGGTGGAGAGAGGAAGGGGGGTGAGAATGAGGTTTGCCCTTGTGTTATTCTAGTAGGGATGGGAAGAGGTTTTGCACTATTCTGCCAGTTGGGTGATCTACAGACTTGCTTGATCTTTGGAGGAGGGTACAATGAACAAGAAGTAGGTAGAGTGTATCCAGGTAATAATGGAGCCCTAGGAGGAGGAGGACCCAGTTTTGTTGGCATATTAGGAGGTGGAAGGGAGGGGTAGTGAGCAGATGGTGGTATAAGGATTGGAGGTGGGGGTATTTGAGGAATCGGAGGGGGTAAAGAGCTCCTGTTAGTGCAGATCACTGGTATACTAGATGGCTTATCTGAAGTATCTTCATCTTCTTTTGGGTTTACCTAGGGAAGAGATTGGTTTATTTACATATTGATGTAAATCCTTAAAAGGTTAGTTCACCCAAAATTGAAAATTCTTTCATTAATTACTCACCCTCGTGTTGTTTCATCCATGAGACCTTCGTTCATTTTCGGAACACAAATTAATGTATTTTTGATCAAATCCGATAAAAGATTTTGATAAAAGCAAGTTAATTTACACTTTCAAACACGCAGAAAAGTACTAAAGATATATTTAAAACAGTTCATGTGACTACAGTGGTTCAACTTATATGTTATGAAGCGACGAGAATACTTTTTGTGTGCCAAAAAAACCCCAAAATAACGACTCAACAGTATCTAGTGATGGGCAATTCCGAAACACAGCTTCATGAAGCTTGGAAGCTTTACGAATCTTTCTGGGCGTTTGAAAGTGTAAATTAACTTCCTGTCAACACAGGCCATTCTGAGCCATCTGATTTTATCAAATATATCTTAATTTGTGTTCTGAAGATGAACGAAGGTCTTACAGGTGTGGAACAACAAACGAGATGCAGAATTGCAATTTTAATGTAAGAAATTCTTTTAACCAGAGCTAAATGTTGGCAAGACATGGATGGATGGATGGATATCACTTACAGTAGTGCTAGAGAATATCCTGCACAAGATCTTCTTGGTTGATTGAAGTTCAGGTTCATCTTTTGCCACATCACAGAGTGGAGGGACACTCGCATCCTCAATGCTTTCTCTTGGATGAGAGCCAGTGTTATTTGTACAAGTCAATGTTTGGTTACAATTTAGGACAACATCAATGGAGCAAGACAGAGACTGGCTGGGAGCTTTGGGAGAGGGTTGAGGAGGATAGTCTGGATCATGCTCTTCAGTAACAGTCTCTGAGTCTGAACTCTCTTGGTTCAAAAGGGGCAGAACTGGACTTCCAGCACTGAGAAGCATCTGGATACGAGAGTCTAAGCTTTCAGGCTTTGATTCCGGAGCAGGAGATTCAGGAGAAGGACACTCCACTATGGGGTCTGAAAGATCTCCTGTAATTTCAGAGGAAGGACATGGTTTTGGGGTATATGAGCGAGAAGACTGGGCTTCTAGTGGACAATGAGTTTGATTCACTTCTTGAGTTTTGGAAGAGACTTGGGAATCAGTTCCAGTGAAAGTATTTTCTGAAGCATTTGCGTTTATCTGCATATCAGAATGAATGTGATGAACATCCACTCCAATAGCCTTTTGCAGCAGTTTCGAATTTGGAAGTGATGGTGGATCTTCAGCAACAGATCTGTGAATAACACTGAGGCCCTTGGCTGAGCCAGTAAAGTTTTGGACTGTGAGCTTATCTGAATATGATGGTGTGGTGGGATTTTCCTGAAATTTACTAAAAGATACTTGGTTGGCCGTAGGTCCAGAGCGGTAGTGACCTCCTCTATATACAGGTCTATGTATATAGTGGTGCTGTGGCCTACGGTTGTATGCATTTTGGTACTTGCTCTGGAGCGGTCTGACCCGATGTCCTCCACGAACATGGTTACTAAGGTGAGAGTTGCGTCCTGGAGTTCTTTGCCTAATCGAGAAGCTACCGTTTTGAGAGGGAGCTCCACCAAGCATCCAGAAGTTTTGGACTGCACCTTGAATAATGCTAGGTTTATTTGAGGCTGGTTGAGTCACATGACCAGACTGTAGCTGTGAGGTGTTCGGGATGGACTGTTGAATAAAAGGGACATTGGGGGTACTGGTTGTCAGCGCAGACTCAATTGGGGTGCTTTCACACTGAAATGGTGTGCCTGGTCTACTGTGGGTCAGAGAAGGTGTACAAGGGGTATCTTGGTATTGAGGGGTCTGCCAGAAGCTACTAGGTGTGTCCTGATGCATGCTGGAGTAGGCCGTATCCATGGATAAAGGTGTAGAACAATCCAGTGAAGGAGAACCATTACATATTGAGGATGATGATGATGATAATGTGTATGACAGCTGCCTCAGTGATTCACAATCCTGAAAGATTTACAAAAAATGTCATAATAAAAACCTGAATTTGCAATGCCAAATGCTCTTAACCTGTTTTAAGCAAATGTGAAAAGAGATTAAATAATCATATATTTTTAAGGGTGATTTTAGGGGCCTGAGAAAGGAGGTGAAAAAAAACAGGAATGCCTATGGTCCTGTACTCACAGTGAAAGAGTCAGTGATGAAAGATGGTGACTGGGGTCCCCAGGCCTCGTCTCCAACAGGGAGAGTAAAAGGTGTATATAAACCACTAACAAGCATCTGGAAGTATCGGTTCCTCTTCACACCTAAAACCAGTCGATAAAGATCATGAATCATATAATGCATGCAAACACAGTAAATGTGTCAGCAAAGACATGTTTATGAAAGCCTTTATTAGGAACTGATAAGGTATTAAGAAAAAAATTGAGAAGTCGAAATTTACGTCATATGTCGTATTTACCTTTGGGGTCAAACTCCACATGGATGTTGTTTCCCATCACAGAAGTGTTGTGAAGGTTTTTTACGGCATTATTTGCTGCTTTTACAGATTCAAAAATGACCTTTGCTATTCCTAAATGCTTCTTATTTTTCGGATTGTATAAAACTTTCAAATCTTGAATCTCTCCAAAGTGTTTACACATTTCAGACAGGAATCCATCTCTAATGTTGTCATTAAGCCTTGCAAATGTCAACTCCTTCGGCGCTCCAACATAATTCTCATCAACCTAAAAAAAGAGGTTTATTCATATAATATAGTATTATTTTGTAAACCCTAGGGTCCTTAAAGAAATGTTAAACAAACATCAACATTAAGCTGATACTTCCTAACTTTTAAAAAAAATTTTTTTATCAAGAACTGTTAATAACAACATGATTTGTAAAACTGGACATGCTTCAAATGTCTTAATGGAAAACATTACATGGCTCCAGAGAATAAAACATAAATGAAATGAATTTTCACATCCTAAGATTCTCAAATTGATGTACATACACAATAATGATGAGATACACAACTGTCCATTATTTATTTACATTAATTGTATTGTATTTTTACATAAAGCGCTTTTGCTCAGGTCAAATTCATCACAAACACAATGTTTTATCACAATCACCTTTCTACTTTCTGAGGAACAAGACCTTTTATATTATTATTATTAGGTCAGAGAAACTAGATTAAATAGATTAAATATATTAAAAAATAAAGATTAAATAGGAAAACAACAGGTTAGTTTAGCAATTATAAATTAAACAATAATACATAGAAATTGTTTACAACTTTTTCTCTTGGACCCCAAACCTAAACAAAGTCAGTATCAGCAGGATTCAAGAGTTAAATGTTTATCATTTTAAAAACCTTGCTTTTATTGTGGGCAGAAACATTAATTTGATGCTGTATCTAATACTAACCTTGAATTTGGGGACCGGGAGATCTGTTTCTTTGAATTTTGTCCAAAAACGAGTAATTCTGGGATCTCGTACAACATCCACGGGGAAACATTCAGGATCCTGACAGACATTAATTTAGTAAGCTTCATTTGTACAATGAAAAATACAGCTAGACTGTGTAAATATGATGATAACATCTAATTCATTTATATAAATATTAGGTTACACTTTATTTTAAGGTTCCTTTGTTACACTGTAATTATACATTTAAATACTGAGTAATATTAAGTAACTATATGAACTTATTGTAGTTTTAGGGTTTGGTTTAGGGTTAATTGCGTGTAATTATCCATCATTTATAGTTATTACTATAGTAACTACATGTAACATATGTAACAATGACACTGTAAAATAAAGTGTTGCCAAATATTAGTAGGCCACGACTGTCTTGAAATCATACTCACTGGTGCGCTGAAGTGCAGTCCATCATAGCGGTACAGTTTCTGACCTTCACCGCTCAAACCAGGATCAATAATCAGTTTGTAACAACTCCAGTTTGGAGTTGCATCTTCCTGGCTATCGAAGCTATCGGCTTTTATCAATGCATCTAAATTGGAGGATCACAACACACGATGAAAAAGGCCGTTTCTACACGACGGTAGCTCTGAGTCATGAAGGTACAAGTAGGCTAGGCCTACTAACATATTTTGATAGCTTTATTTCTTACCGTTATCTTTCCGTTGACCCTCCTTTTCGACGCTTTCGTACATGATTCGCAGTCATTGTACAATGTTAGTAAATTTCTCTTTATATGACGCTGATTAAAATCGATATTTCCTGTATATAAATATCCGAAGGCTGTTGTCAGGAGTACACTAGGTGTTGTGTGTCTCCCATGAGAAGCAGCACATCATCAGTGCTGCACAACAGGTGGGAGGATCCCGCCGCCACACCCGCGCTGTGGGAGAATCCCTGAGCTCCAGCAGATCCTGCTGCTCATATTGAACTGTGTGCTATATCAACAACGCAAATTTTAACAAAAATTGTATTTTTTTCACATTTGTTTTGATTTTTGTTGGACACAGGCTACTAGACCGTTCATATAAACTATATAATAATAATAATATGAATAAACCTTTGTATTTTTACATGGAGACTTGTACTACTTCCTCAGGAGGATGGTGGTCATGTGTGAAATTGACTTCGCTAATGTGATTTGCTGCTGGTAACATAACTTACCCAATGTTACACCACTAGATCTACCAGAATGAATAAAATCTCCTGGGATGGGGAAATGTGGGTACTTTCCAGGACAGTCACAACATGGTTACAGTCTCCAAAATGATGTTGCTGAAGGATGTAATGAATGGCCAATGTCACACTGGAACACATAATAATATTAATATTAATAATAAGAAGAAGAATAGTATGTAATAATGTTCATTTCTTTTGGCCCTGATGGTGTGTGCAGATTCTGCTACTTAAAGACTTCCTCTGAAACCAAACTAAAACACAAAAGAAATAAGGGACTGTTTTCAACTAAAACCACAAAGTTTTATTTTATGCGATTTGACCATTCATTTACACAACAGTGTTTTGAGGACCTGAAAATGCAAACTTTTGAAAACAGTTTTCAAAGTGCAACTTTTTGAAAATTAGAACATTATTGTACAACATCAGTACTGGTGTTTATGAACATTATATATATGTGCAACATTTTAGCCATAAATAAATTATAAATGTTAGCTAGATTATGTTCATTACCTGTCTAGCGACATATATTTATGCATGAAATATGAAAATGATATGAAATATGATAAAATATTTTTTTTTAAAACATCTATTGAGTGCCGTTGTGTAATTTAAGTTTTGCACTTCAGAACTTCCATTAAGGGAAATGCTTCCTGGTTTTCATGGTGCAATGTGGGACTTTTTATGGAGTGAATGTTTCAGTGCCCTGGAAGGTTTCTGCAATTGAGACAACCCTTAAAATATGATCAGTGCCCTGACTGCTGAACTAGGGACCTGATTGAGACTCACTCTTTGTATTGTTTTAAGGATAGGTTTAGAAGTTTGGAGTAGGTATGGACGTTAATAAAGCATCGAACCACGTCACACCACATGATTATTATGCTGGTAGCACAATCTGATAGGTAGCATTTTTTCTTTTTTGGGGGGTTGTTGAATTGTGCTACCTCTTGCCACGCCACTGGTTTGCTCTTCTGTGTCCTTACATATGCTATTTATTTGAATGCCTGTAATCAATCAGGCAAAACAGCTCAGATGATTTATCATATTACATAAACAATGCATTGTTTTAAAAATGTGAACATTGCAATTAATGCTTAACATTGAAACTTCATTACCTTTTTGAAATAATGCATTAAACATGTTATGGTTTTAGAAACATGCACTAATATTTACAGTTATATTCGTTTATGTGTTGCCACAAGGACTTCTCGAGTCTCCACTGCTTCACAGCAGTTAATTATATGCTAAATCCCACCTGCTCATTGATGTGATTGGTTGCAAGGTAGTATGTGACGTCAGAAACACCAGCGATTTCAAACCGCATTTTTGAAAAACCCTTAGGTTTGAGAAACCACATCTTTTTTTTCACTGCAGCTTTACATAGGCCTAGAAAATACTCAGCGATGGTGTTGACTTATAACTGTGCACATGGTTTATCTTAAAGCATATTAAAACACCACATTGACATTTAAACATGATTAAACTTGATGTTCACCACAGGGGGTCTTTAAGTTTATTTTATAAATGTGGCTTATAAAAAACATTACTGGTGGGGATCTTAAGACAAAACAATGGCACTGACATACTGTAAGTGCCATTCATGATGGTTTAGAGGACAATAAATGGAGCTTTTGATTCCATTGAGTTTCCTTTCATTCTCAAAACCCTGAATATTTTTGGTTTTAGCCCCAATTTTACTAATTCAATCCAAATTTTGTATAATAACAGCAAGTTTTTTAGCATGAGACAAAATTAAATCTTTCCCCTATGTGCTCATTCTGTCATCAGTTTGAAGAAAAAAGAGTTATGATAGCTGATCTGGCTATGGAGGATTTGAGTTAGTGGACATATATATATATATGTCTGGTGAACAAATGTAAATGCTTGTGAAATAAAGTTTTATCAGCATTATGTTATCAGCATGGTTGGAAATGCATGCATCAACCATCCAAATATTTTCTCTCAATCTTTAAATTTGTCCTGCCTCTTTTTTTCTTCTGTTTCACTATTCAAGTACACGGTTCTCAAAGAGGAACCTTACTGCCAGAGAAAGATGTGTCTTGGTCTTCTCAAAGTTGTTTCCTTCCACTACCTAATCATCTTATTGAGTTTTTTTTCTTTCCACCTCCTTGGTGTGCTCACTAAGCAAATGCAGTAAACAAATAAAAATGATTTGATTGTTTCCTCTTTGTCTCTCTCTCACTGGCCTCTATGTTAGCTTTCGGCGCCTCTGCTGGTATACTGTCTGGTCATGCAGACTTGCCATTCTTTGGCACTGGTCTCATGGAACTGCAGATTTCTTCCTTCATAGCTGCATTGCATTTAAATTGGTAGGTCGTTGGTGGCTGGTGGGATGTCTGGTGGGGATTCGGGGAGCAACTTTTCAAAATGCTCCACGTTCAAATTCTTTTGCCCTTCCTCATCTAGTATCATTCTATCATCCCTGTCTTTTACTGGTCTATCTGGCTTGAAGATTCTTGATGGTAGAGTACAGGTCTCATGTGTTGCTGTGATGAGCTGCTCCTTCTGCTTCTGTTGCCAGCATCTCTGTGTTCCTTCTGTCTGACCTGATGATGTGCTTGATGTTATTGTTTGACTCTGACCCCATTATATTCAGGGAGCTTCTTTTCACAACCTACCTTACCCTGTGTGCCACCTTTGTTTTAATTTAACGGAGATCAGTTACGCTGACAAGACAGCCCTCCTTGACTCCCCAGTCTCCCCAATGTGCCTGAAATCATCACAGGCAGTGCAGCCATTTCCTGCCAAAACGACCCAGCACAGCGGCCACTCCTGGTCATCTGTGGTCCTCTTCAACCCAGTTGTCAACTCAGTCGTACTACAAAATTGTTAAAATAAGGTAAATACAACTATTAAAGTTGGTGACTCTGTGACTACTTTACTCAGAGCAGCTGTCAATCACTGCTGTTAATCTTGATGTCACACCCCTGTTTTACAGCATCAAATAACTAACTAAAACCAAACCTATTTAATTAAATATGAACATATAAACTTACTGCGAGCGTGATAAAAACTGCTTAAAGTGACAGAAACCATATTTGGAAAAAATGTACTTGAAGTGTAATTTGATAGTTTAGCTTGGCTCACATCCCATTTGCTTACATGGAGATACTGCACCCAGCCACCTGGGTCCAAATGAAATGCTTTGACTTTACTTTTCAGGACGTGCGGCACAACTCGTTCAGATTGTTAACCTTGAAACAAATCCTCTCGCAGATTCACAGAGGGGATTGTTTCTTCGTCGGTGGATCTGATGCATGCTTTCATATCCAGATAGCCCCACATCACAGAATGTTCTTGGGTGGTTTACCAGTTTATCAGCCAACCATTTGGACTGACACTGGCGACCCACACCTTCACGAAATCCAACCATCCAGATGAAAGGGGATGTGCATCCTGAACAACATCGACGACTGACTTATTATGTCCCAGTCAAGGGATGAGTTGTGCCCACATATCTCTGCTCCTCAGCTACTTAGCTCATCTGGGGTTCAGAATCAACCTAGCGAAGAGCACACTTTCACCCAGCCAACCAATAGCCTTCTTGGATGCAGTTTATGACTGGCTAAGTCCCAGACTAAAATGCATATTTGAGCTGTTTTAACTAACTTAAAATATCTTAAAATATGTCAGTGCCATTGTTTTGTCTCAAGATGCATACCATGTTCATGTTTATAAATGTCTTAATTGAACTAAGGCCTACTCCTAGCTTAATCTAAGCCCTGTCTGTGAAACCAGGCCTTTCTATATTAAAGTTTGTATTTATTTGCATATGGAATGAACCTCATTGAAACCTAAGCACTACATCTGTCAAAAAAATCTTTTACAGCAGCTCGTTTTAATCAAAGGGTATTTCACTTCATTTCAAATAGAAAAGATAAAACTCATAACATATGGAAAAGAGGAAAAGAAATGCAGAACAGCCCACAATCACCACATCAATTCTGCACAAAGTGGGCTTCATCTTCTGAACAACAAAAGTGTTTTATAATAAAAGCAGCACTACAGCCTACACGGCACACAGCGAACATAAATAAGGTGTGTTTCTCCGTTAATCATCCACCGATTTCCCTCCCTCACCCTGCACGTCATACAATGAAACAGTCCATAAACAGTGTCATTACAAGTAACTTGATTTACATAATCAGATTACTTTTTCAGGTAACTAGTAAAGTAACACATTACTTTTTCAAATTGCAACAAAATATCAAAGTTACTTTTTCGAATAAGTAACGCAAGTTACTTTTTCACATTTATCGACAGACAGCTCTCCTGTCCCCATGTTGAGAGAAATAAAGTGCAGAGGCGTTGTGTGCGCTGTGCGTAAACATGATGGTTATTCTAGTTCTAGACTAAATGCGAACACATTTAATTATCTCACTTACACAAAAACATTGAGTATTCCTCAAAATGAATAAAAAATTAATTATCAGAATTTAACACAAACCTGTAATAATAAACTATTCTTTATATATTTAATCTCACTTTATTAAGCAATGTCTTTGCTGCTGACCTTCAATGATCTAATTCACCCATACTAATAAGCAAATATAACTTTAGATTAGATTTAGAAATAAGAGTGTTGAACTTCCTTCTCCTGTATCCTGTTCTTCTTTAATCCAGAATGGCAACACAGCTGAAAGGTGTCAGAGATCGGGCAGGCTCTGTCAGTGCCCAATCACAGCGAGCACGTCACCTGAGTACTGATCACCTTCACCTGATTCACATCATCTCATCACCACCACAGTATAAGAGCACACACTTCACTCTGGCACTTTGTCTAGTCTCAACTTACTGACCTGTTCCCGTGTTCCCGCTATATACGTCGTCTCACTCGTGCCTCTGTGTCTCCAACGTTTCCCCATTCGTCTGTGTTTCCTGCGATCTCAATTCTACGGATTACCCCGATTCACCAACGCTGTCACCGAAGTGTGTGCTCTGCAGTGCTTGTCTACAATCTCCTTCCCTACAATCTCCTTCCCTCTCCTGCAAATCCAAAGAACTGTCAGTATATCCATTCATCTGTGTTCCGCTCTGTGAACTGTTCATTACCTGTGTGTGCCGATCCTGGTGTTTAATAAACTCATTCGTTCATTCTCCATCTCTGTGAGTTTGTGTTTTATAACAAACGGTTTATTTGAGCTGCGCCCTCTACTGTACAGGTGATAATATAAATTTCCTTCAGCCTGAGGCTAATTCATTTACGTTATGAATTTACGGCCTTTACGTTAACCAAAAATAGAACTATAAACTAAAAAAACTAACAAGCAAGCCCAGACCAGGTGAGAAAAAGTAACGCAAAAGTAATATGATGCAATTAGTTACCTTTTTAGGGAGTAATGATATATTGTAATGCATTACTTTTAAAAGTAACTTTCCCTCTCCCAAGGCCAAGGAGACCAATCCGTATAGGGTTGAAGAGCAAAGGCAGCAAACAGTATAGTCAGGTGGGGAGTGCACATCTACAATGAGGAGAAATTACAAGTTCATTCACAAGTCAAAATGAATAATCATCAGTAGCCTGTAGAGTATTATGTGGGCATCAGCGGAGCGGTGTTATTGGTGACACTGAGGTCAATTCCATTCTTTCACACATCAAAGATGACTGACTATCTATCTTCATCACTGTAGGTCCTATTGCCAAACGTACTCCACAAGTCATCACCTCAGAGCCGCTATTTTTGATCCGAGCCTCTTTTTCAAGTCCCTTTGTGTGCTACATCCACAGGTGAATGCCATCAAAGCAGTCATGGTCGCCCAATGACGACACTCTATATTTTAATAAAATGTAAAGTTTAATATTTATTTGTCAGTTCAATTAATGTATATGGGCTTGCTTGTTTGATGTTGTTTGTTTTAATTGTTGTTGCTTCTGGAAAATTTCCCTAAACGATGAATAAATTTTGTATGTATCTATCTATCCCATTCGGCACATGTCCGGCATTTAACGTTGAAATATGGTTGAAAAAGATTACCAAAAACACTTGTTGTTGGTGACACTCTTAATGTCAACCTTAGATACAAAGGAATTTTCTTTATGACCATTAATGTGTTATTACTATTTTACAATATTTTGCTTATGAAACCAAATCAAAAATCTACATGTAAGGATACGTCTATTCTGCCTTCAAAAATCCATCAGATGAAGGATTCTCAAGAGACAGGATGTGGCACGATCATTGGATTCAGACTTGCATTGTTACCTTCCTACATTACCTGCTATCCTTCCTGCGTTTTTCAGGCAGCATTTTTCCCTTTTCGGACGCAGCCATCATCAAGTTTATCCTACGCGGCTGTTGAATGCTTGAATCTGATTGGTTGACGAAGGCTTTAATGTGCGCAGTTATTTTCAGGGAAACACACTGTAAAAGTAGTTCCAGGCAGTTTCTGACCGCGTTACAGGACAGGTTGGTGAGGAGAAACCTTCACATTCATCCAAAATATCGATGAAATCCAAATTAATAAAGCCTCTCAAAACGAAAAAGTCCAAATATGAATTTACGATGATGAAGGAGTGGAGGATGACGTTCCTCTACACATCAAGTACAGGTGAGATGAGGTTCTCCATGTATTAATTTGTGATCATAATATTCGGACGGGATTAGTTTCTTAATTTATGATTAAATTATGAACAGATTAAGTCATTATTTATGTCAATAACAGTTGAACTCAAGAGTGAATTCATGAGCCGATTGGATGGAAGTTAGTTGAGGTCGCGCCGTTACGAAACGTCACGTGCTCTGAATAAGCTACCTAGTGCGTCACGTAATAAATGTAGGCTATGGCAATACAACCGAATCAAAATAATTAAAATAAGCGATGAGCTTTTAATGAAAAATTAATCAATTGAAATAGTATGTGATTAGCATAACTGTGAAATTTATTAGACTTTTACCACGTTAAATTAGCCTAAACATTTTATGTTTGTTATTGAACGTTTTTATTTTTGTCAATTGAGGATTTGTGGACACAGAAACACATTTCCCGGTGGCATGTTGTTGATGTTCTTTTATTATTCTTATTTATTTATTTAAAAAATATATAATTCGTGGAATTAGTATTGTTTCATTTTCAAAATCTTAATTATTTATCACGGACCGTGAGCTAAGTGAGCAGAATCATCTGAATTCAGAGTTCATCCTAAATAATCCCTTCAATTAAAAATATAGGCGTGTAATTCAGATGTACCTTTTGTTCTTTGATAGGCTATATCTGCCATTTACGAATTTATTTAATTTGGATGGTTCGGTAATGTTTGTCAGATAGGAATCTAATCCCAATTAATTTTACACAATGTTATTTAATCGCATATTATTTCATTTAAATAATTATTCATTAAAGATCATATTATCGCCTACTTTAATTTAATATATATGAAAAAGAATTGAACGTCAAAACTGCTTATCTGAACTCAAGTACCCGACGTCAGGTGTGCGCATGCGTAATTCGAAATTTAGTTGCTGTAGAGACGCGTGTAATGACTTTTGACTGAATATAAACACTGGACCGACTCGAAATCTGTTGATTGAGAGACGAGGCGATTTGAGAGACATTTTTGGAGACTATTTACCCTGCTGAGATTGAGATTTTTGAAGGAGTTCGGAGGATATTTTCTTTGACTTTTATAGTTTTCTTTTCGAAGGAGTTCGGAGGATATTTTCTTTGACTTTTATAGTTTTATTTTCGAAGGAGTTGGGAGGATATTTTGTTTGAGTTTTATAGTTTATTTTCGAAGGAGCTCTTCTCTTTAGAAAGAGACACTTTTATTTTATTGTTTGAGCTTTATTTTTAATTATTATTATTAATATCATTATTATTAATTATTACTATTAATATCATTGTTATTAATATATTATATATTATTATCATTGTTATTATTTATTATATATTATTATTATTATTATATATTGTTATTATTTCTAGTAGGAGTTTGGAGGAGACTCTCAGTGGCTCACATGGGTGAAAGACGAGGTGAGAGTTGTAATTTTTCATTTGTTTATATTGTTATGTTATAGTTTGACGTTTTACATTATTTGACTTAATTAATGTGAAGTAATTGGCGCAAGTTAAGCCATTTAAACCCATTTTTTCAAAGCTAAATGATCACGTATTTCATTCCTTTTAACTTCTGATTTGTTTTTGGTAATTCACAACCCAATAGAAAGTTGAAAAATATAATTGAACATAATTTGATGTGACCACGGACATTGATTATTGATTATCAAAATAACACTACTAATAGAGGCTTTAAGTGTTTGATGTGTGAAATATTCCAGCTTCAGGCCGCTCTACATCCAGAGAGGGAGCTTTTACCCAGCCACCGAGTCAAGAGCTACCTGGATATTTAGCTCCTCTGCCTTCCGAGTTGGCGTCTTCTGTGTCAACAGTTCAGACTCACAAGAAGAGGAAGTGGCAGAGCAGCAGCCAGCAAGCTCCAGATGATGGCCATCCATCCGCCTCCCATCGGAGACCTGCCAAACGGTCTCGCACAGGTCAGAATAGGCTTATATTAAAGGAGTAAGCTTAGCCTATTCTCACATTACTAATAGAGGCTTTAAGTATTTGACGTGTGAAATATTCCAGCTTCAGGCCGCCCCGGATCCAGGAGTGGAGCTCTTACCCTGACGGCCGGTCAGGAGGTTGAGAGACATGGCTCTGGTGACAACAACCATCAGGAACCGCTGCCAATCCCAACCCAGCCACCGAGTCAAGAGCTGCCTGGATATTTAGCCCCTCTGCCTTCCGAGTTGGCGTCTTCTGTGTCAACAGATCGGGCTCCCAGGAAGAGGAAGTGGCAGAGCGGCATCCAGCAAGCCCCAGATGATGGACATCCATCCGCCTCCCATCAGAGTCCTGCCAAACGGTCTCGCACAGGTCAGAATAGGCTCATATTAAAGAAGTTATGGCTGAACTATTAATCGATTTGTCACTGTAAAATATTTTCAAGATCTTTGATGTAAAAACTGCATTAAAGTAAAATTCTTTTAGAGATTTATGTACTGCAACGTGTCTTAAAGACATTTCTTGTGATCTTAGATTTCGCAGAAGCATATGCGGAGGGCGCATTGCTGGGGAAAGGTGGATTTGGCTCGGTGTATGCTGGGACGCGCAGGTCTGATGGACTGCCAGTAAGAGACGTTTTCCCTCCTTCATTCAAGCAGCCTTTAGAAATGTTCTCAGAATTGATATTAGTAAATGTCATATGTCACAGTGAGGCAGGTGTGATTTACTGTGGTTTCTGTCTTCAGGTTGCCATCAAGTACGTCTCTAAAGACAGGGCGAAGAAGATGCTGAAAGTTGTAAGTATCAGCGTGAATCTGCTGTTCTGTGTCACATCTTATTGGTTTGCACACACGCACACACACACACACACACACACACACACAGACACACTTCCGCATTCAGCCCTGGATGTAATGCAGCATTTGTCATTGCAGGAAGGCCAGGGTCTGCTGCCGCTGGAGGTCGCACTGATGACCCAGGTCAATTCAGCTCCTGCCTGCCCCAATGTCCTGCGGCTCGTGGAGTGGTTTGACCGTCCCACGGATTACATCATGATCCTGGAACGGCCAGTTCCTTGCCAAGATCTCCAGAGTTTCTATGAGGAGAACGGCTGTCTGGATGAGAGCCTGGCCAAGAAAGTGCTGGTCCAGCTCATCGCCGCGCTGAAACATTGCGAGAGCCGTGGAGTCTTGCACCGGGACGTCAAGCCACAAAACCTGCTGATTTCCACAGCTTCACATGACATCAAGCTGCTGGACTTTGGTTGCGGAGACCTCCTAAAGGACTCGGCCTACACATCGTTTGGAGGTTGGTTTGCATTACAGAAAGAAAGCTCTTACTACTTCGCTGTGTGTGCTGGTCTTACACATGGATATTTTGTACACGTTTGATCATCAACCAAAAGGAAACTCTACATTGACTCAGGCCTACATTTAGTTTGGACTGGAACCTTTTCAGTGGATGTTTTTGATCTTTTCGGGTATCTCAGGCACTCGTCAGTACGCCCCTCCTGAGTGGTTTCATCAGCACCACTATTATGCAGGACCGGCTACTGTTTGGTCAGTGGGGGTGACGCTCTACAAGATCCTGTGTGGTTTCTTGCCCTTCAGAGCCACATGGAGGGTCACCTCTAACAGCGGACTGCACTTCCCTAGAGAGCTGTCTACAGGCAAGAGATAGCATACATTCAGAGATAGAGCCAGACAGAGAAGTTTGTTTTATTGTGTTACTGAAGGTAAGTAGTGTGTTGTCTGTAACAGAGTGCCGTCAGTTGATCAGCTGGTGTCTCAGTGAAGCGGTGGCAGACCGTCCCAGCTTAGAGGACATTGAGCGCCATCCCTGGCTGCAAAGAACAGGTGGCCAGTGACATTACACTTATCTGCAGCACAGCAGTCAAAGGTTGGATTGGATTGTTAGGATCAGTTTAGATAAAAGGTTTTAATTATTTGTATAGGGTGATCAGGGAGTGATACAGGACCTGCAGAGATGCTTTCCTGTGCACCTCCGGAAAAGAGGAGTGGACCAGGAACTAATGGACGCTCCACAAGCAGGTTATTTTATCCTCTGCTCCACTGGTAGGGTCTTTGTGTGGATGAAAATGTGTGGATGAAGCCAGAGCCCCGATGGGTCAGAGAAATCAATAAAAAAGAGGGGCAAAGAAATTAACAATGAACAAAAAACTGTGTTCACATTCTCAGGCAGCACCACCACAAATATTGATGCCTCAACCCTGGTGCCAGATGCTGCCAGAGATGGCCAGCCTCACGAGACGCTAACAACTGGAGGGATGGAGAGGCCACTTGTGTAAACCTGCCAGACGCCAAGCTGACAAACGAGCAGTTCCTTGGTGACAGGGTGCTCTTGTCTCCACAACTTATGGGATGACCTAAAGCAAAAAGATTTATTGTCTAAAATCAGGTTTATTGACTAAATCCAATTCAGACCAGATTTGACATGGCATTTAAAAATTGTTCATAACTTGTCACCTCTGAACACTTTTTGTTGATCTTAGGTGCCTTAAACCAGTTGTGGAGAAGGAGCCTGTCCAGAAGAATCCTCTCTTCAGGATTGGGATGCAGACGGACATTGATCAAATGGCTGCATTCTGTGCAGACCATCACCCTTAACTTCCTTTACAACTGCTCACTTTTTTTTTTTTTTTTTAGCATATTATTCTAAGCTGCACACTTTAGAAAAAATTGAATTCAAAGCAAAGGCTTTGCACAGGAACAGTTATAACAGTACCGGTTAGATATATAAGGTGAAGTATGTAGGATCTTTTTATATATGGCTCAATGTTTAGCAAGAGTTTGGGCCGTGGTTAAGAAATTCAGCTTTAGTTACAGCGGTGAAGGCCAAAATTCGCTGCATTTACTGAATACCTTCAAAGATTAAACGGGTCAAAGTGAACAGAACATTGTGATGCTGCGCGCTGCAAAGCATGCTTTAACACCGTACAGCATCATCATGCAGAAAGACAAATTTTCATAAAGACAAATGCAGCACAGCTAAAAGTATTGGACCTGAACCAGGCCTTCACAAGAAGCAGTAAGAGCTGCGTTTGCGCTGTTTGAGTTGCGTTTGCAACGTTTTTTGAAAACGGGCTTTCTTTCGTAATTCCTCTCGGTGCCACTAGTGTCGCAGAAACTACATACTTCACTTTGAGAGGAAAGATAAGGAACATTTTACATTAAAATAATCGTGTTTTAGCTGCTGTTTTCATAGATGCCAAGTCACGCGGTCATGACTAACCAGCTCTCTCCCTGTTAAAATTTGTGCAGAATGCAGTGATCCGATCAGCCAGTGCCGAACCCGGGATCCAACATAAACGGATTGGAAATGATCTAGATTGGAGAAGTTCAGGAGATTCACTCCATCAGTGATTTCAGGTGTGAGGAAATGTAACGGACAGGGTACGATTATTATCACTTGTCTTCAATTCTTGATTATTTGTAGTGAGATTTTCAAATTGGTGTTCATTGGAATGTCCTTGTTATAGTCAAGTCACCTTCATTTATTCATTTTTTTTTTTTTAAATCTGTTTATTGAACTTTTACAATAATAACAGGACACAGATACAGGAGAATCGTGAGAGTCACCTTCATTTACACAGCGCTTTATGCAATACAGATTGTTTCAAAGCGGCTTCACGGTAATAAACAGGAAAATAACACAGTCTGTGATGCAAGCAGAATTCAATTCTGTCGTCAATCAGCTTGAGTTGACTTGTTCATATAATCTTTGTATTGTATAGGAAACGACACACTTGCCGTCCTCGGAGGAGGGCTTGACCCGAAGCCCGAAGCCCAACTCCAACCTGAGAGGGAACTCAAGCCGCCACACCAGAGACCCCAGAGCCTGTCCACGTCTGAGCAAGAACAAGAGAGACTGCAAGACTGGAAACAAGTCATCAAGTCATCGCGGCCACATTTGCTTTGTTTTTAAAAGTCAAGACAAGTCGTCTTTGTGTCACATGATCACCACATGGACTTTCAGTTTGTTTTCATCAGTCACATGTTTCCTTTGTTTGTATTTCCCGCCACAATCTGTCACCATGGACACCTCACTAATCACCACAGCTGTATGTAATCATTAGTCTCGTTATCCCCCTGTGTTCAGTGTATATAAGTTCAGTTCAGTTGGTTTGTCATTGTCTGGTATTGTTTCATTGTTGGTTGTTACTCTGTCTCCGTCGGATTGTACCTGTCTGGATTATATTAAAAGTTACTTGTTTATATTATCTTCCTCGTCGTGCGTGACTACACAGCCAGCGTCACACTTTATATAGCGTTTTAATGTTGGGGAGTAAAGTTACATGTGACGGCATTACGTCATTTAATTACAAAATAAATGTAACTGTAATCTGTTTCAGTTGTTGAGAAAAAATGTGTAAATTAAATGAGTTACTTACGAAAAAAATGGAGTTACATCTGAATGTTTTCTGTACAAAGCTGGATATGTTGAATAATGTTGATTTGCCTGTTTTTGATGTGCGCCGTGCCTTCTCCTGCCGTTTAATAAAGTGACGCTACTCTGACGCTTTAGATTCTAGCTTGAATTTGCGGCGCACCACACCTGCCGATCACATCAATCCACATTGCCGCTCAAAGCTTTAGGCTACAAACTGTCTGAGAGTTTCCACCATGGCGAGTGATAAAAATTCATTCCGGTGCTGGAAATGTAAAAATCATTCCATCCAGAAATCTGTATTTAACCTCAGAACCATCTCAAAGTAAAAAGAGATGCTAAAGTCTGATTTTGTGGTGGCTCTTTAAAATTAAACTATTATAATCTTAATTCAAGTGATGAAGGATTTTGAAAGTCTGACAGTAATCAGTGTCGAGTGCTACTGTAAGTTTAACGCTGCCTGCTTTAAAAGTTTGAAAATGATTAACAGTTGAAAACATTGCTTAGAAATTTAGAAAAGTAATCAAATGTAATTAGTTACCTTACTTTAATAAAGTCATTGAAATGACACTACTTAAATTACATTTTAAATGGGGTCATTTGTAATCTGTAACCTTTTACATTTCCAAAGTAACCTTCCCAACACTGCGCTTAATGATTGTTTCAAAGCAGCTTTATTTCAGTGAGGTAAACACAATTCAGTTCTGCTGTAAAGCAGCTCTAAGACAGCAATGCCATCATTCAGCTCAATAAAACAAGTGGATCTTAGTGGGATTATAAAAAGTATGACATGATCCCTTTAAATACATGCTTTCAAAGAGTAGGAAACGGGATCACGACACACCTCTCCATGGTTATGCTACAAAAAAAACCCAAAAAAGATCAGCTTCACATACTCTTCCACAATTCAGTAAACAACACGATAAACACAATAGACCTCATGTTTCGGACGCAGCCATCATCAAGTTTATCCTACGCGGCTGTTGAATGCTTGAATCTGATTGGTTGACGAAGGCTTTAATGTGCGCAGTTATTTTCAGGGAAACACACTGTAAAAGTAGTTCCAGGCAGTTTCTGACCGCGTTACAGGACAGGTTGGTGAGGAGAAACCTTCACATTCATCCAAAATATCGATGAAATCCAAATTAATAAAGCCTCTCAAAACGAAAAAGTCCATATATGAATTTACGATGATGAAGGAGTGGAGGATGACGTTCCTCTACACATCAAGTACAGGTGAGATGAGGTTCTCCATGTATTAATTTGTGATCATAACATTCGGACGGGATTAGTTTCTTAATATATGATTAAATTATGAGCAGATTAAGTCATTATTTATGTCGATAACAGTTGAACTCAAGAGTGAATTCATGAGCCGATTGGATGGAAGTTAGTTGAGGTCGCGCCGTTACGAAACGTCACGTGCTCTGAATAAGCTACCTAGTGCGTCACGTAATAAATGTAGACTATGGCAATACAACCGAATCAAAATAATTAAAATAAGCGATGAGCTTTTAATGAAAAATTAATCAATTGAAATAGTATGTGATTAGCATAATTGTGAAATTTATTAGACTTTTACCACGTTAAATTAGCCTAAACATTTTATGTTTGTTATTGAACGTTTTTATTTTTGTCAATTGAGGATTTGTGGACACAGAAACACATTTCCCGGTGGCATGTTGTTGATGTTCTTTTATTATTCTTATTTATTTATTTAAAAAATATATAATTCGTGGAATTAGTATTGTTTCATTTCCAAAATCTTAATTATTTATCACGGACCGTGAGCTAAGTGAGCAGAATCATCTGAATTCAGAGTTCATCCTAAATAATCCCTTCAATTAAAAATATAGGCGTGTAATTCAGATGTACCTTTTGTTCTTTGATAGGCTATATCTGCCATTTACGAATTTATTTAATTTGGATGGTTCGGTAATGTTTGTCAGATAGGAATCTAATCCCAATTAATTTTACACAATGTTATTTAATCGCATATTATTTCATTTAAATAATTATTCATTAAAGATCATATTATCGCCTACTTTAATTTAATATATATGAAAAAGAATTGAACGTCAAAACTGCTTATCTGAACTCAAGTACCCGACGTCAGGTGTGCGCATGCGTAATTCGAAATTTCGTTGCTGTAGAGACGCGTGTAATGAGTTTTGACTGAATATAAACACTGGACCGACTCGAAATCTGTTGATTGAGAGACGAGGCGATTTGAGAGACATTTTTGGAGACTATTTACCCTGCTGAGATTGAGATTTTTGAAGGAGTTCGGAGGATATTTTCTTTGACTTTTATAGTTTTCTTTTCGAAGGAGTTGGGAGGATATTTTGTTTGAGTTTTATAGTTTATTTTCGAAGGAGCTCTTCTCTTTAGAAAGAGACACTTTTATTTTATTGTTTGAGCTTTATTTTTAATTATTATTATTAATATCATTATTATTAATTATTACTATTAATATCATTGTTATTAATATATTATATATTATTATCATTGTTATTATTTATTATATATTATTATTATTATTATATATTGTTATTATTTCTAGTAGGAGTTTGGAGGAGACTCTCAGTGGCTCACATGGGTGAAAGACGAGGTGAGAGTTGTAATTTTTCATTTGTTTATATTGTTATGTTATAGTTTGACGTTTTACATTATTTGACTTAATTAATGTGAAGTAATTGGCGCAAGTTAAGCCATTTAAACCCATTTTTTCAAAGCTAAATGATCACGTATTTCATTCCTTTTAACTTCTGATTTGTTTTTGGTAATTCACAACCCAATAGAAAGTTGAAAAATATAATTGAACATAATTTGATGTGACCACTGACATTGATTATTGATTATCAAAATAACACTACTAATAGAGGCTTTAAGTGTTTGATGTGTGAAATATTCCAGCTTCAGGCCGCTCTACATCCAGAGAGGGAGCTTTTACCCAGCCACCGAGTCAAGAGCTACCTGGATATTTAGCTCCTCTGCCTTCCGAGTTGGCGTCTTCTGTGTCAACAGTTCAGACTCACAAGAAGAGGAAGTGGCAGAGCGGCAGCCAGCAAGCTCCAGATGATGGCCATCCACCCGCCTCCCATCGGAGACCTGCCAAACGGTCTCGCACAGGTCAGAATAGGCTTATATTAAAGGAGTAAGCTTAGCCTATTCTCACATTACTAATTGAGGCTTTAAGTATTTGACGTGTGAAATATTCCAGCTTCAGGCCGCCCCGGATCCAGGAGTGGAGCTCTTACCCTGACGGCCGGTCAGGAGGTTGAGAGACGTGGCTCTGGTGACAACAACCATCAGGAACCGCTGCCAATCCCAACCCAGCCACCGAGTCAAGAGCTACCTGGATATTTAGCTCCTCTGCCTTCCGAGTTGGCGTCTTCTGTGTCAACAGTTCAGACTCACAAGAAGAGGAAGTGGCAGAGCGGCAGCCAGCAAGCTCCAGATGATGGCCATCCATCCGCCTCCCATCGGAGACCTGCCAAACGGTCTCGCACAGGTCAGAATAGGCTTATATTAAAGGAGTAAGCTTAGCCTATTCTCACATTACTAATTGAGGCTTTAAGTATTTGACGTGTGAAATATTCCAGCTTCAGGCCGCCCCGGATCCAGGAGTGGAGCTCTTACCCTGACGGCCGGTCAGGAGGTTGAGAGACGTGGCTCTGGTGACAACAACCATCAGGAACCGCTGCCAATCCCAACCCAGCCACCGAGTCAAGAGCTGCCTGGCTATTTAGCCCCTTTGCCTTCCGAGTTGGCGTCTTCTGTGTCAACAGATCGGGCTCCCAGGAAGAGGAAGTGGCAGAGCGGCATCCAGCAAGCCCCAGATGATGGACATCCATCCGCCTCCCATCAGAGTCCTGCCAAACGGTCTCGCACAGGTCAGAATAGGCTCATATTAAAGAAGTTATGGCTGAACTATTAATCGATTTGTCACTGTAAAATATTTTCAAGATCTTTGATGTAAAAACTGCATTAAAGTAAAATTCTTTTAGAGATTTATGTACTGCAACGTGTCTTAAAGACATTTCTTGTGATCTTAGATTTTGCAGAAGCATATGCGGAGGGCGCATTGCTGGGGAAAGGTGGATTTGGCTCGGTGTATGCTGGGACCCGCAGGTCTGATGGACTGCCAGTAAGAGACGTTTTCCCTCCTTCATTCAAGCAGCCTTTAGAAATGTTCTCAGAATTGATATTAGTAAATGTCATATGTCACAGTGAGGCAGGTGTGATTTACTGTGGTTTCTGTCTTCAGGTTGCCATCAAGTACGTCTCTAAAGACAGGGCGAAGAAGATGCTGAAAGTTGTAAGTATCAGCGTGAATCTGCTGTTCTGTGTCACATCTTATTGGTTTGCACACACGCACACACACACACACACAGACACACTTCCGCATTCAGCCCTGGATGTAATGCAGCATTTGTCATTGCAGGAAGGCCAGGGTCTGCTGCCGCTGGAGGTCGCACTGATGACCCAGGTCAATTCAGCTCCCGCCTGCCCCAATGTCCTGCGGCTCGTGGAGTGGTTTGACCGTCCCACGGATTACATCATGATCCTGGAACGGCCAGTTCCTTGCCAAGATCTCCAGAGTTTCTATGAGGAGAACGGCTGTCTGGATGAGAGCCTGGCCAAGAAAGTGCTGGTCCAGCTCATCGCCGCGCTGAAACATTGCGAGAGCCGTGGAGTCTTGCACCGGGACGTCAAGCCACAAAACCTGCTGATTTCCACAGCTTCACATGACATCAAGCTGCTGGACTTTGGTTGCGGAGACCTCCTAAAGGACTCGGCCTACACATCATTTGGAGGTTGGTTTGCATTACAGAAAGAAAGCTCTTACTACTTCGCTGTGTGTGCTGGTCTTACACATGGATATTTTGTACACGTTTGATTATCAACCAAAAGGAAACTCTACATTGACTCAGGCCTACATTTAGTTTGGACTGGAACCTTTTCAGTGGATGTTTTTGATCTTTTCGGGTATCTCAGGCACTCGTCAGTACGCCCCTCCTGAGTGGTTTCATCAGCACCACTATTATGCAGGACCGGCTACTGTTTGGTCAGTGGGGGTGACGCTCTACAAGATCCTGTGTGGATTCTTGCCCTTCAGAGCCACATGGAGGGTCACCTCTAACAGCGGACTGCACTTCCCTAGAGAGCTGTCTACAGGCAAGAGATAGCATGCATTCAGAGATAGAGCCAGACAGAGAAGTTTGTTTTATTGTGTTACTGAAGGCAAGTAGTGTGTTGTGTGTAACAGAGTGCCGTCAGTTGATCAGCTGGTGTCTCAGTGAAGCGGTGGCAGACCGTCCCAGCTTAGAGGACATTGAGCGCCATCCCTGGCTGCAAAGAACAGGTGGCCAGTGACATTACACTTATCTGCAGCACAGCAGTCAAAGGTTGGATTGGATTGTTAGGATCAGTTTAGATAAAAGGTTTTAATTATTTGTAAAGGGTGATCAGGGAGTGATACAGGACCTGCAGAGATGCTTTCCTGTGCACCTCCGGAAAAGAGGAGTGGACCAGGAACTAATGGACGCTCCACAAGCAGGTTATTTTATCCTCTGCTCCACTGGTAGGGTCCTTGTGTGGATGAAACCAGAGCCCCGATGGGTCAGAGAAAACAATAAAAAAAAGAGGGGCAAAGAAATTAACTATGAGCAAAAAACTGTGTTCACATTCTCAGGCAGCACCACCACAAATATTGATGCCTCAACCCTGGTGCCAGATGCTGCCAGAGATGGCCAGCCTCACGAGACGCTAACAACTGGAGGGATGGAGAGGCCACTTGCGTAAACCTGCCAGATGCCAAGCTGACAAACGAGCAGTTCCTTGGTGGCCGTGACAGGGTGCTCTTGTCTCCACAACTTATGGGATGACCTAAAACAAAAGGTTTATTGCCTAAAATCAGGTTTATTGACTAAATCCAATACAGACCAGATTTGACATGGCGTTTGAAACCTGTTCATAACTTGTCACCTCTGAACACTTTTTGTTGATCTTAGGTGCCTTAAACCAGTTGTGGAGAAGGAGCCTGTCAAGAAGAATCCTCTCTTCAGGATTGGGATGCAGACGGACATTGATCAAATGGAGAGCATTACCTTTAACTTCCTTTACACTTGCACACTTTTTTTAACATTGTTCTAAGCTGCACAATTTAAACAATTAAAAAAAAAAACATTCAATTTAAAGATAAGGAACATTTTACATTAAAATGATCGTGTTTTAGCTGCTGTTTTCATAGATGCCAAGTCACACGGTCATGACTAACCAGCTCTCTCCCTGTTAAAATTTGTGCAGAATGCAGTGATCCGATCAGACAGTGCCGAACCCGGGATCCAACATAAACGGATTGGAAATGATCCAGATTGGAGAAGTTCAGGAGATTCACTCCATCAGTGACTTCAGGTGTGAGGAAATGTAACAGACAGGGTACGATTATTATCACCTGTCTTCAATTCTGGATTATTTGTAGTGAGATTTTCAAATGGGTGTTCATTGGAATGTCCTTGTTATAGTCAAGTCACCTTCATTTATTCATTTTTTTAACAATGTGTTTATTGAACTTTTACAATAATAACAGGACACAGATACAGGAGAATCGTGAGAGTCACCTTCATTTACACAGCGCTTTATGCAATACAGATTGTTTCAAAGCGGCTTCACGGTAATAAACAGGAAAATAACACAGTCTGTGATGCAAGCAGAACTCAATTCTGTCGTCAATCAGCTTGAGTTGACTTGTTCATATAATCTTTGTATTGTATAGGAAACGACACACTTGCCGTCCTCGGTGGAGGGCTTGAGCTCGAGACTTGACCCGAAGCCTGAAGTCCAACTCCAACCTGAGAGGGAACTCGAGCCGCCACACCAGAGACCCCAGAGCCTGTCCACGTCTGAGCAAGAACACGAGAGACTGCAAGACTGGAAACAAGTCATCAAGTCATCGCGGCCACATTTGCTTTGTTTTTAAAAGTCAAGAAAAGTCATCTTTGTTTACACAGCGTTTTATTGTTGGGGAGTGAAGTTACATGTAACGGTTACGTACTGTCTTGTTTTTTGTCACGTGTTCTTTGTTTTGGTTTTGTTCCCGCCACTCGTTTTCCCTAATGGACTTCAGCTGTGTTTACGTAATCATTCCCTTCACCTGTGCCCCAGTCATCACTTCCTGTATTTAAGTTCCTGTGTTTCCCCCTATCATTTGTCGGTTATGGTCTTTGTAGGAATATGTGTTATGTTGTTCTCTCCATTGTTTCCAATTAAAGTCTTCATGTTAAACGTCAACTCGGTGTCTGCCCGTCTCCTACACTGTTCCGTGACAGTAACGGCATTACGTCATTTAATTACAAAATAAATCTGTTTCAGTTGTTGAGAAAAAATGTGTCAATTAAATGAGCTACTTATGAAAATGCTAACGATTAAAAAGGGAGTTACATGTGAATATTTTCTGTACAAAGCTGCATATGTTGAATAATGTTGATTTGCCTGTTTTTGATGCGCACCATGCCTTCTCCTGCTGTTTAGTAAAGTGACGCTATTCCGATGCTTTTGATTGGCTCTCTTGCTTGAATTTGCGGCGCACCACACCTGCCAGTCGCATCAATCCACATTGCCGCTCAAAGCTTTAGGCTACAAACTGTCTGAGAGTTTCCAAAATACATTCCAGTGCTGGAAATGTAAAAATCATTCCATCCAGAAATCTGTATTTAACCTCAGAACCATCTCAAAGTAAAAAGAGATGATAAAGTCTGACTTTGTGGTGGCTCTTTAAAATTAAACTATTATAATCTTAATTCAAGTGATGAAGGATTTTGAAAGTCTGACAGTAATCAGTGTCGAGTACTACTGTAAGTTTAACGCTGCCTGCTTTAAAAGTTTGAAAATGATTAACAGTTGAAAACATTGCTTAGAAATTTAGAAAAGTAATCAAATGTAATTAGTTACGTTACTTTAATAAAGTCATTGAAATGACACTACTTAAATTACATTTTAAAGAGGGTGAATTGTAATCTGTAACCTTTTACATTTCCAAAGTAACCTTCCCAACACTGCGCTTAATGATTGTTTCAAAGCAGCTTTATTTCAGTGAGGTAAACACAATTCAGTTCTGCTGTAAAGCAGCTCTAAGACAGCAATGCCATCATTCAGCTCAATAAAACAAGTGGATCTTAGTGGGATTATAAAAAGTATGACACGATCCCTTTAAATACATGCTTTCAAAGAGTAGGAAACGGGATCACGACACACCTCTCCATGGTTATGCTACAAAAAAACCCCAAAAAAGATCAGCTTCACATACTCTTCCACAATTCAGTAAACAACACGATAAACACAATAGACCTCATGTTTCGGACGCAGCCATCATCAAGTTTATCCTACGCGGCTGTTGAATGCTTGAATCTGATTGGTTGACGAAGGCTTTAATGTGCGCAGTTATTTTCAGGGAAACACACTGTTAAAGTAGTTCCAGGCAGTTTCTGACCGCGTTACAGGACAGGTTGGTGAGGAGAAACCTTCACATTCATCCAAAATATCGATGAAATCCAAATTAATAAAGCCTCTCAAAACGAAAAAGTCCAAATATGAATTTACGATGATGAAGGAGTGGAGGATGACGTTCCTCTACACATCAAGTACAGGTGAGATGAGGTTCTCCATGTATTAATTTGTGATCATAACATTCGGACGGGATTAGTTTCTTAATATATGATTAAATTATGAACAGATTAAGTCATTATTTATGTCGATAACAGTTGAACTCAAGAGTGAATTCATGAGCCGATTGGATGGAAGTTAGTTGAGGTCGCGCCGTTACGAAACGTCACGTGCTCTGAATAAGCTACCTAGTGCGTCACGTAATAAATGTAGACTATGGCAATACAACCGAATCAAAATAATTAAAATAAGCGATGAGCTTTTAATGAATAATTAATCAATTGAAATAGTATGTGATTAGCATAATTGTGAAATTTATTAGACTTTTACCACGTTAAATTAGCCTAAACATTTTATGTTTGTTATTGAACGTTTTTATTTTTGTCAATTGAGGATTTGTGGACACAGAAACACATTTCCCGGTGGCATGTTGTTGATGTTCTTTTATTATTCTTATTTATTTATTTAAAAAATATATAATTCGTGGAATTAGTATTGTTTCATTTCCAAAATCTTAATTATTTATCACGGACCGTGAGCTAAGTGAGCAGAATCATCTGAATTCAGAGTTCATCCTAAATAATCCCTTCAATTAAAAATATAGGCGTGTAATTCAGATGTACCTTTTGTTCTTTGATAGGCTATATCTGCCATTTACGAATTTATTTAATTTGGATGGTTCGGTAATGTTTGTCAGATAGGAATCTAATCCCAATTAATTTTACACAATGTTATTTAATCGCATATTATTTCATTTAAATAATTATTCATTAAAGATCATATTATCGCCTACTTTAATTTAATATATATGAAAAAGAATTGAACGTCAAAACTGCTTATCTGAACTCAAGTACCCGACGTCAGGTGTGCGCATGCGTAATTCGAAATTTAGTTGCTGTAGAGACGCGTGTAATGAGTTTTGACTGAATATAAACACTGGACCGACTCGAAATCTGTTGATTGAGAGACGAGGCGATTTGAGAGACATTTTTGGAGACTATTTACCCTGCTGAGATTGAGATTTTTGAAGGAGTTCGGAGGATATTTTCTTTGACTTTTATAGTTTTCTTTTCGAAGGAGTTGGGAGGATATTTTGTTTGAGTTTTATAGTTTATTTTCGAAGGAGCTCTTCTCTTTAGAAAGAGACACTTTTATTTTATTGTTTGAGCTTTATTTTTAATTATTATTATTAATAGCATTATTATTAATTATTACTATTAATATCATTGTTATTAATATATTATATATTATTATCATTGTTATTATTTATTATATATTATTATTATTATTATATATTGTTATTATTTCTAGTAGGAGTTTGGAGGAGACTCTCAGTGGCTCACATGGGTGAAAGACGAGGTGAGAGTTGTAATTTTTCATTTGTTTATATTGTTATGTTATAGTTTGACGTTTTACATTATTTGACTTAATTAATGTGAAGTAATTGGCGCAAGTTAAGCCATTTAAACCCATTTTTTCAAAGCTAAATGATCACGTATTTCATTCCTTTTAACTTCTGATTTGTTTTTGGTAATTCACAACCCAATAGAAAGTTGAAAAATATAATTGAACATAATTTGATGTGACCACTGACATTGATTATTGATTATCAAAATAACACTACTAATAGAGACTTTAAGTGTTTGATGTGTGAAATATTCCAGCTTCAGGCCGCTCTACATCCAGAGAGGGAGCTTTTACCCAGCCACCGAGTCAAGAGCTACCTGGATATTTAGCTCCTCTGCCTTCCGAGTTGGCGTCTTCTGTGTCAACAGTTCAGACTCACAAGAAGAGGAAGCGGCAGAGCAGCAGCCAGCAAGCTCCAGATGATGGCCATCCACCCGCCTCCCATCGGAGACCTGCCAAACGGTCTCGCACAGGTCAGAATAGGCTTATATTAAAGGAGTAAGCTTAGCCTATTCTCACATTACTAATAGAGGCTTTAAGTATTTGACGTGTGAAATATTCCAGCTTCAGGCCGCCCCGGATCCAGGAGTGGAGCTCTTACCCTGACGGCCGGTCAGGAGGTTGAGAGACATGGCTCTGGTGACAACAACCATCAGGAACCGCTGCCAATCCCAACCCAGCCACCGAGTCAAGAGCTGCCTGGCTATTTAGCCCCTCTGCCTTCCGAGTTGGCGTCTTCTGTGTCAACAGATCGGGCTCCCAGGAAGAGGAAGTGGCAGAGCGGCATCCAGCAAGCCCCAGATGATGGACATCCATCCGCCTCCCATCAGAGTCCTGCCAAACGGTCTCGCACAGGTCAGAATAGGCTCATATTAAAGAAGTTATGGCTGAACTATTAATCGATTTGTCACTGTAAAATATATTCAAGATCTTTGATGTAAAAACTGCATTAAAGTAAAATTCTTTTAGAGATTTATGTACTGCAACGTGTCTTAAAGACATTTCTTGTGATCTTAGATTTCGCAGAAGCATATGCGGAGGGCGCATTGCTGGGGAAAGGTGGATTTGGCTCGGTGTATGCTGGGACGCGCAGGTCTGATGGACTGCCAGTAAGAGACGTTTTCCCTCCTTCATTCAAGCAGCCTTTAGAAATGTTCTCAGAATTGATATTAGTAAATGTCATATGTCACAGTGAGGCAGGTGTGATTTACTGTGGTTTCTGTCTTCAGGTTGCCATCAAGTACGTCTCTAAAGACAGGGCGAAGAAGATGCTGAAAGTTGTAAGTATCAGCGTGAATCTGCTGTTCTGTGTCACATCTTATTGGTTTGCACACACGCACACACACACACACACACACACACACACACACACAGACACACTTCCGCATTCAGCCCTGGATGTAATGCAGCATTTGTCATTGCAGGAAGGCCAGGGTCTGCTGCCGCTGGAGGTCGCACTGATGACCCAGGTCAATTCAGCTCCTGCCTGCCCCAATGTCCTGCGGCTCGTGGAGTGGTTTGACCGTCCCACGGATTACATCATGATCCTGGAACGGCCAGTTCCTTGCCAAGATCTCCAGAGTTTCTATGAGGAGAACGGCTGTCTGGATGAGAGCCTGGCCAAGAAAGTGCTGGTCCAGCTCATCGCCGCGCTGAAACATTGCGAGAGCCGTGGAGTCTTGCACCGGGACGTCAAGCCACAAAACCTGCTGATTTCCACAGCTTCACATGACATCAAGCTGCTGGACTTTGGTTGCGGAGACCTCCTAAAGGACTCGGCCTACACATCGTTTGGAGGTTGGTTTGCATTACAGAAAGAAAGCTCTTACTACTTCGCTGTGTGTGCTGGTCTTACACATGGATATTTTGTACACGTTTGATCATCAACCAAAAGGAAACTCTACATTGACTCAGGCCTACATTTAGTTTGGACTGGAACCTTTTCAGTGGATGTTTTTGATCTTTTCGGGTATCTCAGGCACTCGTCAGTACGCCCCTCCTGAGTGGTTTCATCAGCACCACTATTATGCAGGACCGGCTACTGTTTGGTCAGTGGGGGTGACGCTCTACAAGATCCTGTGTGGATTCTTGCCCTTCAGAGCCACATGGAGGGTCACCTCTAACAGCGGACTGCACTTCCCTAGAGAGCTGTCTACAGGCAAGAGATAGCATACATTCAGAGATAGAGCCAGACAGAGAAGTTTGTTTTATTGTGTTACTGAAGGTAAGTAGTGTGTTGTGTGTAACAGAGTGCCGTCAGTTGATCAGCTGGTGTCTCAGTGAAGCGGTGGCAGACCGTCCCAGCTTAGAGGACATTGAGCGCCATCCCTGGCTGCAAAGAACAGGTGGCCAGTGACATTACACTTATCTGCAGCACAGCAGTCAAAGGTTGGATTGGATTGTTAGGATCAGTTTAGATAAAAGGTTTTAATTATTTGTATAGGGTGATCAGGGAGTGATACAGGACCTGCAGAGATGCTTTCCTGTGCACCTCCGGAAAAGAGGAGTGGACCAGGAACTAATGGACGCTCCACAAGCAGGTTATTTTATCCTCTGCTCCACTGGTAGGGTCTTTGTGTGGATGAAAATGTGTGGATGAAGCCAGAGCCCCGATGGGTCAGAGAAATCAATAAAAAAGAGGGGCAAAGAAATTAACAATGAACAAAAAACTGTGTTCACATTCTCAGGCAGCACCACCACAAATATTGATGCCTCAACCCTGGTGCCAGATGCTGCCAGAGATGGCCAGCCTCACGAGACGCTAACAACTGGAGGGATGGAGAGGCCGCTTGTGTAAACCTGCCAGATGCCAAGCTGACAAACGAGCAGTTCCTTGGTGACAGGGTGCTCTTGTCTCCACAACTTATGGGATGACCTAAAGCAAAAAGGTTTATTGTCTAAAATCAGGTTTATTGACTAAATCCAATTCAGACCATATTTGACATGGCATTTAAAAATTGTTCATAACTTGTCACCTCTGAACACTTTTTGTTGATCTTAGGTGCCTTAAACCAGTTGTGGAGAAGGAGCCTGTCCAGAAGAATCCTCTCTTCAGGATTGGGATGCAGACGGACATTGATCAAATGGCTGCATTCTGTGCAGACCATCACCCTTAACTTCCTTTACAACTGCTCACTTTTTTTTTTTTTTTAGCATATTATTCTAAGCTGCATACTTTAGAAAAAATTGAATTCAAAGCAAAGGCTTTGCACAGGAACAGTTATAACAGTACCGGTTAGATATATAAGGTGAAGTATGTAGGATCTTTTTATATATGGCTCAATGTTTAGCAAGAGTTTGGGCCGTGGTTAAGAAATTCAGCTTTAGTTACAGCGGTGAAGGCCAAAATTCGCTGCATTTACTGAATACCTTCAAAGATTAAACGGGTCAAAGTGAACAGAACATTGTGATGCTGCGCGCTGCAAAGCATGCTTTAACACCGTACAGCATCATCATGCAGAAAGACAAATTTTCATAAAGACAAATGCAGCACAGCTAAAAGTATTGGACCTGAACCAGGCCTTCACAAGAAGCAGTAAGAGCTGCGTTTGCGCTGTTTGAGTTGCGTTTGCAACGTTTTTTGAAAACGGGCTTTCTTTCGTAATTCCTCTCGGTGCCACTAGTGTCGCAGAAACTACATACTTCACTTTGAGAGGAAAGATAAGGAACATTTTACATTAAAATGATCGTGTTTTAGCTGCTGTTTTCATAGATGCCAAGTCACACGGTCATGACTAACCAGCTCTCTCCCTGTTAAAATTTGTGCAGAATGCAGTGATCCGATCAGCCAGTGCCGAACCCGGGATCCAACATAAACGGATTGGAAATGATCTAGATTGGAGAAGTTCAGGAGATTCACTCCATCAGTGATTTCAGGTGTGAGGAAATGTAACGGACAGGGTACGATTATTATCACTTGTCTTCAATTCTGGATTATTTGTAGTGAGATTTTCAAATTGGTGTTCATTGGAATGTCCTTGTTATAGTCAAGTCACCTTCATTTATTCATTTTTTTTTTTTAAATCTGTTTATTGAACTTTTACAATAATAACAGGACACAGATACAGGAGAATCGTGAGAGTCACCTTCATTTACACAGCGCTTTATGCAATACAGATTGTTTCAAAGCGGCTTCACGGTAATAAACAGGAAAATAACACAGTCTGTGATGCAAGCAGAATTCAATTCTGTCGTCAATCAGCTTGAGTTGACTTGTTCATATAATCTTTGTATTGTATAGGAAACGACACACTTGCCGTCCTCGGAGGAGGGCTTGAGCTCGAGACTTGACCCGAAGCCCGAAGCCCAACTCCAACCTGAGAGGGAACTCAAGCCGCCACACCAGAGACCCCAGAGCCTGTCCACGTCTGAGCAAGAACACGAGAGACTGCAAGACTGGAAACAAGTCATCAAGTCATCGCGGCCACATTTGCTTTGTTTTTAAAAGTCAAGACAAGTCGTCTTTGTGTCACATGATCACCACATGGACTTTCAGTTTGTTTTCATCAGTCACATGTTTCCTTTGTTTGTATTTCCCGCCACAATCTGTCACCATGGACACCTCACTAATCACCACAGCTGTATGTAATCAATAGTCTCGTTATCCCCCTGTGTTCAGTGTATGTAAGTTCAGTTCAGTTGGTTTGTCATTGTCTGGTATTGTTTCATTGTTGGTTGTTACTCTGTCTCCGTCGGATTGTACCTGTCTGGATTATATTAAAAGTTACTTGTTTATATTATCTTCCTCGTCGTGCGTGACTACACAGCCAGCGTCACACTTTATATAGCGTTTTAATGTTGGGGAGTAAAGTTACATGTGACGGCATTACGTCATTTAATTACAAAATAAATGTAACTGTAATCTGTTTCAATTGTTGAGAAAAAATGTGTAAATTAAATGAGTTCCTTACGAAAAAAATGGAGTTACATCTGAATGTTTTCTGTACAAAGCTGGATATGTTGAATAATGTTGATTTGCCTGTTTTTGATGTGCGCCGTGCCTTCTCCTGCCGTTTAATAAAGTGACGCTACTCTGACGCTTTAGATTCTAGCTTGAATTTGCGGCGCACCACACCTGCCGATCACATCAATCCACATTGCCGCTCAAAGCTTTAGGCTACAAACTGTCTGAGAGTTTCCACCATGGCGAGTGATAAAAATTCATTCCGGTGCTGGAAATGTAAAAATCATTCCATCCAGAAATCTGTATTTAACCTCAGAACCATCTCAAAGTAAAAAGAGATGCTAAAGTCTGATTTTGTGGTGGCTCTTTAAAATTAAACTATTATAATCTTAATTCAAGTGATGAAGGATTTTGAAAGTCTGACAGTAATCAGTGTCGAGTACTACTGTAAGTTTAACGCTGCCTGCTTTAAAAGTTTGAAAATGATTAACAGTTGAAAACATTGCTTAGAAATTTAGAAAAGTAATCAAATGTAATTAGTTACGTTACTTTAATAAAGTCATTGAAATGACACTACTTAAATTACATTTTAAAGAGGGTGATTTGTAATCTGTAACCTTTTACATTTCCAAAGTAACCTTCCCAACACTGCGCTTAATGATTGTTTCAAAGCAGCTTTATTTCAGTGAGGTAAACACAATTCAGTTCTGCTGTAAAGCAGCTCTAAGACAGCAATGCCATCATTCAGCTCAATAAAACAAGTGGATCTTAGTGGGATTATAAAAAGTATGACACGATCCCTTTAAATACATGCTTTCAAAGAGTAGGAAACGGGATCACGACACACCTCTCCATGGTTATGCTACAAAAAAACCCAAAAAAGATCAGCTTCACATACTCTTCCACAATTCAGTAAACAACACGATAAACACAATAGACCTCATGTTTCGGACGCAGCCATCATCAAGTTTATCCTACGCGGCTGTTGAATGCTTGAATCTGATTGGTTGACGAAGGCTTTAATGTGCGCAGTTATTTTCAGGGAAACACACTGTAAAAGTAGTTCCAGGCAGTTTCTGACCGCGTTACAGGACAGGTTGGTGAGGAGAAACCTTCACATTCATCCAAAATATCGATGAAATCCAAATTAATAAAGCCTCTCAAAACGAAAAAGTCCATATATGAATTTACGGTGATGAAGGAGTGGAGGATGACGTTCCTCTACACATCAAGTACAGGTGAGATGAGGTTCTCCATGTATTAATTTGTGATCATAACATTCGGACGGGATTAGTTTCTTAATATATGATTAAATTATGAGCAGATTAAGTCATTATTTATGTCAATAACAGTTGAACTCAAGAGTGAATTCATGAGCCGATTGGATGGAAGTTAGTTGAGGTCGCGCCGTTACGAAACGTCACGTGCTCTGAATAAGCTACCTAGTGCGTCACGTAATAAATGTAGACTATGGCAATACAACCGAATCAAAATAATTAAAATAAGCGATGAGCTTTTAATGAATAATTAATCAATTGAAATAGTATGTGATTAGCATAATTGTGAAATTTATTAGACTTTTACCACGTTAAATTAGCCTAAACATTTTATGTTTGTTATTGAACGTTTTTATTTTTGTCAATTGAGGATTTGTGGACACAGAAACACATTTCCCGGTGGCATGTTGTTGATGTTCTTTTATTATTCTTATTTATTTATTTAAAAAATATATAATTCGTGGAATTAGTATTGTTTCATTTCCAAAATCTTAATTATTTATCACGGACCGTGAGCTAAGTGAGCAGAATCATCTGAATTCAGAGTTCATCCTAAATAATCCCTTCAATTAAAAATATAGGCGTGTAATTCAGATGTACCTTTTGTTCTTTGATAGGCTATATCTGCCATTTACGAATTTATTTAATTTGGATGGTTCGGTAATGTTTGTCAGATAGGAATCTAATCCCAATTAATTTTACACAATGTTATTTAATCGCATATTATTTCATTTAAATAATTATTCATTAAAGATCATATTATCGCCTACTTTAATTTAATATATATGAAAAAGAATTGAACGTCAAAACTGCTTATCTGAACTCAAGTACCCGACGTCAGGTGTGCGCATGCGTAATTCGAAATTTAGTTGCTGTAGAGACGCGTGTAATGAGTTTTGACTGAATATAAACACTGGACCGACTCGAAATCTGTTGATTGAGAGACGAGGCGATTTGAGAGACATTTTTGGAGACTATTTACCCTGCTGAGATTGAGATTTTTGAAGGAGTTCGGAGGATATTTTCTTTGACTTTTATAGTTTTCTTTTCGAAGGAGTTGGGAGGATATTTTGTTTGAGTTTTATAGTTTATTTTCGAAGGAGCTCTTCTCTTTAGAAAGAGACACTTTTATTTTATTGTTTGAGCTTTATTTTTAATTATTATTATTAATATCATTACTATTAATTATTACTATTAATATCATTGTTATTAATATATTATATATTATTATCATTGTTATTATTTATTATATATTATTATTATTATTATATATTGTTATTATTTCTAGTAGGAGTTTGGAGGAGACTCTCAGTGGCTCACATGGGTGAAAGACGAGGTGAGAGTTGTAATTTTTCATTTGTTTATATTGTTATGTTATAGTTTGACGTTTTACATTATTTGACTTAATTAATGTGAAGTAATTGGCGCAAGTTAAGCCATTTAAACCCATTTTTTCAAAGCTAAATGATCACGTATTTCATTCCTTTTAACTTCTGATTTGTTTTTGGTAATTCACAACCCAATAGAAAGTTGAAAAATATAATTGAACATAATTTGATGTGACCACTGACATTGATTATTGATTATCAAAATAACACTACTAATAGAGACTTTAAGTGTTTGATGTGTGAAATATTCCAGCTTCAGGCCGCTCTACATCCAGAGAGGGAGCTTTTACCCAGCCACCGAGTCAAGAGCTACCTGGATATTTAGCTCCTCTGCCTTCCGAGTTGGCGTCTTCTGTGTCAACAGTTCAGACTCACAAGAAGAGGAAGTGGCAGAGCAGCAGCCAGCAAGCTCCAGATGATGGCCATCCACCCGCCTCCCATCGGAGACCTGCCAAACGGTCTCGCACAGGTCAGAATAGGCTCATATTAAAGGAGTAAGCTTAGCCTATTCTCACATTACTAATAGAGGCTTTAAGTATTTGACGTGTGAAATATTCCAGCTTCAGGCCGCCCCGGATCCAGGAGTGGAGCTCTTACCCTGACGGCCGGTCAGGAGGTTGAGAGACATGGCTCTGGTGACAACAACCATCAGGAACCGCTGCCAATCCCAACCCAGCCACCGAGTCAAGAGCTGCCTGGCTATTTAGCCCCTCTGCCTTCCGAGTTGGCGTCTTCTGTGTCAACAGATCGGGCTCCCAGGAAGAGGAAGTGGCAGAGCGGCATCCAGCAAGCCCCAGATGATGGACATCCATCCGCCTCCCATCAGAGACCTGCCAAACGGTCTCGCACAGGTCAGAATAGGCTCATATTAAAGAAGTTATGGCTGAACTATTAATCGATTTGTCACTGTAAAATATTTTCAAGATCTTTGATGTAAAAACTGCATTAAAGTAAAATTCTTTTAGAGATTTATGTACTGCAACGTGTCTTAAAGACATTTCTTGTGATTTTAGATTTTGCAGAAGCATATGCGGAGGGCGCATTGCTGGGGAAAGGTGGATTTGGCTCGGTGTATGCTGGGACGCGCAGGTCTGATGGACTGCCAGTAAGAGACGTTTTCCCTCCTTCATTCAAGCAGCCTTTAGAAATGTTCTCAGAATTGATATTAGTAAATGTCATATGTCACAGTGAGGCAGGTGTGATTTACTGTGGTTTCTGTCTTCAGGTTGCCATCAAGTACGTCTCTAAAGACAGGGCGAAGAAGATGCTGAAAGTTGTAAGTATCAGCGTGAATCTGCTGTTCTGTGTCACATCTTATTGGTTTGCACACACGCACACACACACACACACACACACAGACACACTTCCGCATTCAGCCCTGGATGTAATGCAGCATTTGTCATTGCAGGAAGGCCAGGGTCTGCTGCCGCTGGAGGTCGCACTGATGACCCAGGTCAATTCAGCTCCTGCCTGCCCCAATGTCCTGCGGCTCGTGGAGTGGTTTGACTGTCCCACGGATTACATCATGATCCTGGAACGGCCAGTTCCTTGCCAAGATCTCCAGAGTTTCTATGAGGAGAACGGCTGTCTGGATGAGAGCCTGGCCAAGAAAGTGCTGGTCCAGCTCATCGCCGCGCTGAAACATTGCGAGAGCCGTGGAGTCTTGCACCGGGACGTCAAGCCACAAAACCTGCTGATTTCCACAGCTTCACATGACATCAAGCTGCTGGACTTTGGTTGCGGAGACCTCCTAAAGGACTCGGCCTACACATCGTTTGGAGGTTGGTTTGCATTACAGAAAGAAAGCTCTTACTACTTCGCTGTGTGTGCTGGTCTTACACATGGATATTTTGTACACGTTTGATCATCAACCAAAAGGAAACTCTACATTGACTCAGGCCTACATTTAGTTTGGACAGGAAACCTTTTCAGTGGATGTTTTTGATCTTTTCGGGTATCTCAGGCACTCGTCAGTACGCCCCTCCTGAGTGGTTTCATCAGCACCACTATTATGCAGGACCGGCTACTGTTTGGTCAGTGGGGGTGACGCTCTACAAGATCCTGTGTGGTTTCTTGCCCTTCAGAGCCACATGGAGGGTCACCTCTAACAGCGGACTGCACTTCCCTAGAGAGCTGTCTACAGGCAAGAGATAGCATACATTCAGAGATAGAGCCAGACAGAGAAGTTTGTTTTATTGTGTTACTGAAGGCAAGTAGTGTGTTGTGTGTAACAGAGTGCCGTCAGTTGATCAGCTGGTGTCTCAGTGAAGCGGTGGCAGACCGTCCCAGCTTAGAGGACATTGAGCGCCATCCCTGGCTGCAAAGAACAGGTGGCCAGTGACATTACACTTATCTGCAGCACAGCAGTCAAAGGTTGGATTGGATTGTTAGGATCAGTTTAGATAAAAGGTTTTAATTATTTGTAAAGGGTGATCAGGGAGTGATACAGGACCTGCAGAGATGCTTTCCTGTGCACCTCCGGAAAAGAGGAGTGGACCAGGAACTAATGGACGCTCCACAAGCAGGTTATTTTATCCTCTGCTCCACTGGTAGGGTCCTTGTGTGGATGAAACCAGAGCCCCGATGGGTCAGAGAAAACAATAAAAAAAAGAGGGGCAAAGAAATTAACTATGAGCAAAAAACTGTGTTCACATTCTCAGGCAGCACCACCACAAATATTGATGCCTCAACCCTGGTGCCAGATGCTGCCAGAGATGGCCAGCCTCACGAGACGCTAACAACTGGAGGGATGGAGAGGCCGCTTGTGTAAACCTGCCAGATGCCAAGCTGACAAACGAGCAGTTCCTTGGTGGCCGTGACAGGGTGCTCTTGTCTCCACAACTTATGGGATGACCTAAAACAAAAGGTTTATTGCCTAAAATCAGGTTTATTGACTAAATCCAATTCAGACCAGATTTGACATGGCGTTTGAAACCTGTTCATAACTTGTCACCTCTGAACACTTTTTGTTGATCTTAGGTGCCTTAAACCAGTTGTGGAGAAGGAGCCTGTCAAGAAGAATCCTCTCTTCAGGATTGGGATGCAGACGGACATTGATCAAATGGAGAGCATTACCTTTAACTTCCTTTACACTTGCACACTTTTTTTAACATTGTTCTAAGCTGCACAATTTAAACAATTAAAAAAAAAAACATTCAATTTAAAGATAAGGAACATTTTACATTAAAATGATCGTGTTTTAGCTGCTGTTTTCATAGATGCCAAGTCACACGGTCATGACTAACCAGCTCTCTCCTTGTTAAAATTTGTGCAGAATGCAGTGATCCGATCAGACAGTGCCGAACCCGGGATCCAACATAAACGGATTGGAAATGATCTAGATTGGAGAAGTTCAGGAGATTCACTCCATCAGTGATTTCAGGTGTGAGGAAATGTAACGGACAGGGTACGATTATTATCACTTGTCTTCAATTCTGGATTATTTGTAGTGAGATTTTCAAATGGGTGTTCATTGGAATGTCCTTGTTATAGTCAAGTCACCTTCATTTATTCATTTTTTTAACAATGTGTTTATTGAACTTTTACAATAATAACAGGACACAGATACAGGAGAATCGTGAGAGTCACCTTCATTTACACAGCGCTTTATGCAATACAGATTGTTTCAAAGCGGCTTCACGGTAATAAACAGGAAAATAACACAGTCTGTGATGCAAGCAGAATTCAATTCTGTCGTCAATCAGCTTGAGTTGACTTGTTCATATAATCTTTGTATTGTATAGGAAACGACACACTTGCCGTCCTCGGTGGAGGCCTTGAGCTCGAGACTTGACCCGAAGCCTGAAGTCCAACTCCAACCTGAGAGGGAACTCGAGCCGCCACACCAGAGACCCCAGAGCCTGTCCACGTCTGAGCAAGAACACGAGAGACTGCAAGACTGGAAACAAGTCATCAAGTCATCGCGGCCACATTTGCTTTGTTTTTAAAAGTCAAGAAAAGTCATCTTTGTTTACACAGCGTTTTATTGTTGGGGAGTGAAGTTACATGTAACTGTTACGTACTGTCTTGTTTTTTGTCACGTGTTCTTTGTTTTGGTTTTGTTCCCGCCACTCGTTTTCCCTAATGGACTTCAGCTGTGTTTACGTAATCATTCCCTTCACCTGTGCCCCAGTCATCACTTCCTGTATTTAAGTTCCTGTGTTTCCCCCTATCATTTGTCGGTTATGGTCTTTGTAGGAATATGTGTTATGTTGTTCTCTCTATTGTTTCCAATTAAAGTCTTCATGTTAAACGTCAACTCGGTGTCTGCCCGTCTCCTACACTGTTCCGTGACAGTAACGGCATTACGTCATTTAATTACAAAATAAATCTGTTTCAGTTGTTGAGAAAAAATGTGTCAATTAAATGAGCTACTTATGAAAATGCTAACGATTAAAAAGGGAGTTACATGTGAATATTTTCTGTACAAAGCTGCATATGTTGAATAATGTTGATTTGCCTGTTTTTGATGCGCACCATGCCTTCTCCTGCCGTTTAGTAAAGTGACGCTATTCCGATGCTTTTGATTGGCTCTCTTGCTTGAATTTGCGGCGCACCACACCTGCCAGTCGCATCAATCCACATTGCCGCTCAAAGCTTTAGGCTACAAACTGTCTGAGAGTTTCCAAAATACATTCCAGTGCTGGAAATTTAAAAATCATTCCATCCAGAAATCTGTATTTAACCTCAGAACCATCTCAAAGTAAAAAGAGATGCTAAAGTCTGATTTTGTGGTGGCTCTTTAAAATTAAACTATTATAATCTTAATTGAAGTGATGAAGGATTTTGAAAGTCTGACAGTAATCGGTGTCGAGTACTACTGTAAGTTTAACGCTGCCTGCTTTAAAAGTTTGAAAATGATTAACAGTTGAAAACATTGCTTAGAAATTTCGAAAAGTAATCAAATGTAATTAGTTACGTTACTTTAATAAAGTCATTGAAATGACACTACTTATTACATTTTAAAGAGGGTGAATTGTAATCTGTAACCTTTTACATTTCCAAAGTAACCTTCCCAACACTGCGCTTAATGATTGTTTCAAAGCAGCTTTATTTCAGTGAGGTAAACACAATTCAGTTCTGCTGTAAAGCAGCTCTAAGACAGCAATGCCATCATTCAGCTCAATAAAACAAGTGGATCTTAGTGGGATTATAAAAAGTATGACACGATCCCTTTAAATACATGCTTTCAAAGAGTAGGAAACGGGATCACGACACACCTCTCCATGGTAATGCTACAAAAAAACCCAAAAAAGATCAGCTTCACATACTCTTCCACAATTCAGTAAACAACACGATAAACACAATAGACCTCATGTTTCGGACGCAGCCATCATCAAGTTTATCCTACGCGGCTGTTGAATGCTTGAATCTGATTGGTTGACGAAGGCTTTAATGTGCGCAGTTATTTTCAGGGAAACACACTGTAAAAGTAGTTCCAGGCAGTTTCTGACCGCGTTACAGGACAGGTTGGTGAGGAGAAACCTTCACATTCATCCAAAATATCGATGAAATCCAAATTAATAAAGCCTCTCAAAACGAAAAAGTCCATAAATGAATTTACGATGATGAAGGAGTGGAGGATGACGTTCCTCTACACATCAAGTATCTCTATGTATACATTTGTGATCATAATTTAGAACAGCTCTGAAAAATTAATACAAAGGAGTTCAAAAGAGAGAAGTAATGCATAGGCCAAACCCTATAAAGGAAAATCATGAGAGTGAACAATTAGATATATGTTCATACATTTCTCATGTGGTTATATATAAAATATATGGGATTAAAAGGGTTTATTTTTTCTTCTCATCAAGAATTTGGTCAGAGTCCCAAATATCTGCAATTTCTTTCTGATCGTAAACTTTATCTGTGTAGCCACAGTAACCAGAGAGACCTGGTGTTAGATGCATTTGGGGTCCTAGTTGCAGTTTAGGGGGATGGGTTCACAGAACTTTGTTGAAAGAGTGAATTTCTGGATAATTTATTAAATATAATGAATGATTGTGTCTGATTGGTCCAGATGCAACATTTATGTCTTTCTTTTTTTCTTCAGTGTAAAAGAAATTAAGGTTTCAGAAGAAAACATTCGAGAATGAAAAATATAAAAATTTATATACTTTTTAACCACAAACGCTAATCTTGCACTTGCTCCGCCACAAGAGCAGTGATGTCATAACACCAGAACAAAATAAAAGTCCCGTCCACATGTACTCCTTAAAAAGCACAGAAAGGGCATAGAAATGTAATTCAGAGTGGAAATGTAAAGTGAATCCTTTAATTATTTAATAACAAAATGTTGTCAGCTGATGAGTTGAAAATATTAAACTACTAATGATTTTCAAGCGATGAGCCTGTCACATGGGTTGATGCATCTCTAGTAACTCATTGTGTCTGCTTGGGAGGAGTAAGAACTGCACTGAAATGGGTAGCTATGGACACGAGAACAACGAAAGATATACAAATAGCTTTTTAATGGGCAACAGATGATCTTTTGATTATTCCCGAAGGAATAAAATCTGATTAAATGGCTTTAGCACATTGATATGAAGCATACATATTCTAGGGCAGTGCTAAGCGCTACTGTCCAATGAAATTGGTACATGGGCTTCAGACAGTGGTCACACCGAAGGTGTTCCCATAGTGATGACCTTGCAGCATTGAGAGAACCTATAAAAGGGAATCATAATTATTTTAAACCATTGTTTCAAAGCATGCATGAACAGTTTATGACAGAAAATATATTAGTACACTGTATACATAGTGTTTTGGTTATTTTGATAGGCTATGAAAGAAATTACAAAGAAAAGTCAATTGTCAGTTCATTATGAATAGTAGCCTCACACACAAAATGTGACCAATTTTATCAATTTTTTTTTTTAAATTATAGGTTTTTCATAGTGTTTTGGGACAAGACACAAAGAGCAGCAACTTTAACACAATTATTAACCTATACTATGGGGCTGTTGAATGCTCGAACCTGATTGGTTGACGAATGTTCTAAGGTGTGCAATAATTTTCAGGCAAACATTTCTCATCAGCGAGGTAATAACGGTACAGTTCTTAAGGGTAGATAAACTTACAGTTTCGCTTTTAGTAGAGATGCTGCTGAAGAATACTGTGGATGTAAATATAAATGAATTACATTTAGTACTATCATTATTAATAAATTTATAAACAATTAAAATAAATTAGAATGTCATGGAAACATTCATTTATTTCACTAATTCAACTCAAATTTCGAAACTTGTGTATTAAATAAATTCAATGCACACAGACTGAAGTAGTTTAAGTCTTTGGTTCTTTTAAATTGTGATGATTTTGGCTCACATTTAACAAAAACCCACCAATTGACTATCTTAACAAATTAGAATATGGTGACATGCCAATCAGATAATCAACTTAAAACACCTGCAAAGGTTTCCTGAGCCTTCAAAATGGTCACTCAGTTTGGTTCACTAGGCTACACAATCATGGGGAAGACTGCTGATCTGACAGTTGTCCAGAAGACAATCATTGACACCCTTCACAAGGAGGGTAAGCCACAAACATTCATTGCCAAAGAAGCTGGCTGTTCACAGAGTGCTGTATCCAAGCAGAAAGTTGAGTGAAAGGGAAAAGTGTGGAAGAAAAATATGCGCAACCAACGGAGAGATCCACAGCCTTGTGAGGATTGACAAGCAAAATCTATTCAAGAATTTAGGTGAACTTCACAAGGAATGGACTGAGGCTGGGGTCAAGGGATCAAGAGTCACCACACACAGATGTGTCAAGGAATTTGACTACAGTTGTCGTATTTCTCTTGTTAAGCCACTCCTGAACCACAGGCAACTTTAGAGGCGTCTTACCTGGGCTAAGCAGAAGAAGAACTGGACTGTTGCCCAGTGGTCCAAAGTCCTCTTTTCAGATGAGAACAAGTTTTGTATTTCATTTGGAAACCAAGGTCCAAGAGTCTGGAGGAAGGATGGAGAAGCCCATAGCCCAAGTTGCTTGAAGTCCGGTGTAAAGTTTCCACAGTCTGTGATGATTTGGGGTGCAATGTCATCTGCTGGTGTTGGCCCATTGTGTTTTTTCAAAACCAAAGTCACTGCACCCGTTTACCAAAGATTTTGGAGCACTTCATGCTTTATTCTGCTGACCAGCATTTTGAAGATGCTGATTTCATTTTCCAGCAGGATTTGGCACATGCCCACACTGCCAAAAGCACCAAAAGTTGGTTAATTGACCATGGTGTGGGTGTGCTTGACTGGCCAGCAAACTCACCAGACCTGAACCCCATAGAGAATCTAAACTGATCACCTCCATCTATCTAACATCTATTTCTGATCTAACTAAATTAAGGCATTAATTAAAGCAAAAGGAGGCCCCACCAAATATTGAGTACATATTCAATAAATGGACCTACTTTCCAGATGGCCAACAATTCACTAAATATGTTTTTTTTATTATTATTGGTCTTACGAAGTATTCTAATTTGTTGAGATTGTGAATTGGTGGGTTTTTGTTAAATGTGAGCCAAAATCATCACAATTAAAAGAACCAAAGACTTAAACTACTTCAGTCTGTGTGTAATGAATTTATGTAATACACAAGATTCATAATTTACTTAATTCATAAGTTACTGAAATAAATTAAATAAACTTTTCCACAACATTCTAATTTATTGAGATACACCTGTAGGTCTAATTATAGCCTAGTTGTGAAGTAATCCATTTAAACTCTTTGCAAACAACATTTTATTTTATATAAAAATATGCACACATTCAAACTTTTGTATGTCTAATATGTCAAAAATGTAAAAAACGTCTCTAGTCTCATCACATTCAGTTATGAATGACATCGTTTAATGATATTTTCAATTGAAAAAGTTGAGAAGTTTGCATCACTGTATGTTACCGCTGGTCATTAACATATCCATTGTAAAACAGTTGTCAAATATTAAATGATTAGCTACTTATATCTCAACACGCACGGAAGCATGCACTCTTTAACTGTAAAAACTAAAAGCGTCGCATTGGAATTCACACTCGCCTTCAGTGAACAGTAAGCCCTGCCTTCTTTGATCTGATTGAACATGTTTACATTGACGAGCGGTTTTAGACCGCTGAGGCAGACCAGCCTAAAAAAAGCGTTTTAAACTGTCCGTCACCCTAAAAACAACCAGAGTGGTGCATAATGGAGAGCAGCATTAAGAAATATAAAATATTGGGGAGGACTTGACTGACAAAAATACAAACAGTGTCTTGAGGTGTGGTAACCGTAGTATAAGCGGAATAATTGACTCTAAGCCATTGAATTATTAGAATATAATGCCGCTTCGCGTCACGCCAATATTACCACCTTGGGTGTGCATTATTTTCCAATAATTCAATGGCAATTCATCAATTATTCCTTACATAATCCACTGTTCAAATTAGATGAAATGACAACGGTCTGTAGTGCATTTCCTCTTTATTCTGCCGTTTGCTTGCTATTGTCAGTTCCATTTACTTCTCATCATGATTTGATAGACTGAAGAGCCAATCAGTGAAATCTCAGCAGGAAAAAAGCCAAAAGCATCTAATGAGAGACAATGGTGCAGTACTCACAGAAAAAACTAAGCAAATTGAGTCTCAAAAACAGCCCAACATTACCCGATGGCCGACCGTCAGCTTGATGTGTCCCAGGCTTAAAATTGTTCCCTCTTTTATGAATTCTCATGTGACAAATTTATGTTAGAAAATCATCCGAGGTATAAGGTCTCTCTCCAGTGTGAATTCTCATGTGTTTTTTGAGGTTTCCTTTAGGTGTGAAACTCTTTCCACACTCAGGACAGGGGAAATGCTTCTCTTTGGGGTGAGCATTTTCATGAATTTTAAGGCATTTCTTCTTTGTGAAACTCTTTCCACATTGAGTACATTTCCAATTGTTCTCACTAGTGTGAACTCTCATATGAGCAGTAAGGTGTCTTTTATGTATGAAACTCTTTTCACACTGAGAGCAGTTGAAAGGCCTCTCTCCTGTATGAAGTCTCATGTGATAATTAAGGGATTCTTTATGTTTTAAACACTTCCCACACTGATGGCACTTAAAAAGCTTCTCCGCAGTGTGACTTAACATGTGTCTCTTTAGGACCTTTTTTATTTTGAACACCTGTCCACACTGATGGCACTTAAAACGCTTCTCCACAGTGTGAGTTGTCATGTGTCTCTTTAGGTACCTTTTTATTTTGAACACCTTTTCACATTGGTCACATTTGAAGGGCTTCTCTTCGGAGTGATTTATCATGTGAATGTTAAGGCGTTTCAAAGACGTAAAACTTGTTCCACACTGATGACATTTAAAACGGTTCTCTCCTGTGTGAATTCTCATGTGTACATTGAGGGTGTCTTTACGAGTGAAATGCTTTCCACACTGAAGACATATAAAACAGTTCTCTCCTGTGTGAATTCTCATGTGTAAATTAAGGGAGTCTTTACGAGTGAAATGCTTTCCACACTGATGACATATAAAATGGTTCTGTCCTGAATGAGTTCTCAAGTGCACATTAAGGGAGTCTTTATGTGCGTAAGTCTTTCCACACTGATCACACTCGAAAGGTCTTTCTCCAGTGTGAATCCTCATGTGATCCTTTAATGTCCTTTTTTTTATGTAACTCTTTCCACACTGATCACATGCGAAAGGTCTTTCTCCAGTGTGAATCCTCATGTGTTGCTTTAATGTCTTTTTTTTTATGTAACTCTTTCCACACTGATCACATGTGAAAGGTCTTTCTTCAGTGTGAACTTTCATGTGGATTTTAAGGTTTATTGCTGTAGTGAACAAGTTTCCACACTGTTGACAGGTGAAAGAGCTTTTGGATCCTGCCTCCTCACCACTTTCTTGTGAGGAAGACTTTTCACTCTGCAAGCAAAGTTTTTCTTCTGTTATGAAATCATGTTTCTCACACTGTTGTTTCTCCTCCATTTGATTTAGTTCCGGACTCTCCTCTTTAAGCGGCATCAGGTATGAAAACAGAACAATACAAGTTAACCCCAAAAGTCTTAACACAAAGCAACAGACATCAAACAACCACTTGTATTCAATGTGCTAAATGATATTCTATCATTATCATATTAATGGAAAATTTTGATGTCTAGATACCTATAACAGTTATTTTATGATCATTTAGATCAGGGATTCTCAATTCTGATTCTCGAGTACCTTCAAAAACTAATGATGTCGTCATTTTTGTTAATTTTTTGTGCACAAACAGTATTCGTGATGCTTCATAGTATTAAGGTTGAACCACTGTATTATGGACTGTTTTAAAGATGTCTTTACGACCTTTTCTGGGCCTTGAATGTTGCAATGATGTTGCTGCTTATGGGTTGTTCAGAAAACTCTCAGATTTGATCAAAAATACCTTAAAATTGTTTTCTGAAAATTACAGTTTTGGAATGACACAAGGGTGAGTATTTAATGGCATTAATTTAACTTTTGGGTGAACTAACACTTCAAGATGTGTTTTGATCAACTGAATGAACGACAAGTGAACTTGACAAGAGTCACTTGAATGTGATATTGCATAGCCGTGTCCTGAAGACCAACCATTTAAAAAACAGAACTATTAAATTGTGTAATTATTTTAATATATACCGAAACTGATATTGACACAGACTACCTAAATTTTGGTATCGTGACAGCACTAAGAGCTCTGTGACTTGTAAATTGACATCTATTTCTTGAAAAGCATGAATTTAACTCAATATTCTGCAGTGTCTGTGGTGACTGATTTCGTGATTATGACACAACAGCATTATTCCACTAATTTGTTTTAACTAACCAGCTTTAGTTGTGGTACTCATATTACTTGATTCTTCATATTGTTCATATGTTCAGATTCGTTCATGTCATGACTTTTCAAAACGATCATTTATTTGTTCAATTGTCAACATTTTAATGAGAAAAAAATGGGTTCTGAGTTTGAGAACCAACCTTTTTGTTCCTCAGTTTCTTCATGCTTCACTCTGAATGGTTCTGAAATTCTAATGTCTTCAGTCTCCTCTTTAATAAATGACATCTTGAGAACCGTGTCACGTGGATCTCCGTTGTTTCACCAATTGTGTCTTGATCCTGTGTGTTTGGACATTGTTCATGGTTAATATCAGGAAAACAAATGATAGAAACAGGTCGGCAGATATCCATTACCTGAAAACTGAAATGTAAAGTGTCACACGGCACCTAATCCATTTGTTTCACATTACATGTAAAAAATAATAACTGACTGAACGATTTGTATCAATTTAAACGCCTAAAATAATCAAAAACTCATACCTTTGTTGAGCCAGAGAGCGGTGCAGTCTTATGACGTCATAATCGCAGACCAAAATAAAAGTCCTGTCCACATGCTATGTAAAATTACAGAAAGTGCATTAAAGTGTACAAAAATAAGACTGCATACAAAAATTAAAATGCCATGTAAATTCAGAGCAGAAATGTATCATTCCGGAATTATGTTTTTTTTTTTTAAATTGTCAGCTGATGTGCTGAAAATACCACTATTGAAAGAGTGAGCTGGTACTGAAACTTTATACTCTGATGTCAAATGAGGACACTTACTGTTACAGAAACTCGTCAATCGTTTTCTTATTGTGATACAGGAGTGATCTGATCTATAACCCTCAAGCTACCTTTGCATAGCAGCTCTTAATAATACCTTCATGGATAAATGTTTTACATTTTATTTTATTTTAAAAAAAATTTTAAATAATTGTTATACCATAATCTTCGAAAAAAAATGTAAACGATCAACTTAAGCTTTTTTGTTATTTTTGAGGTATTTTTTAATTTATTTACTTCTAAAAATACTGTATTTTTATGTAAAATATGCTTATTTTTATGTTAGATTTAATATTTCTTTAGCTTTAGTTAAAAAAAAAAATCATTCTAGCAAGTTCAGACAGCCAAAACCTAAAACTCTTGTGGTTTCGGTGACATCTGATGTCATATGCTGGTATAAAAATAACAAAAATGGCAAAAATATCTATGGCCACTATATGACAATACTCAATGCTTGGTTTGTGGGTGTGAGTGTTTGCCACATTGAGACTGTTGTATAGGCTCACTCCTTCATTTATGTGTATGTATGATCTGCATTGTGCTGGATTTTTATTGGACAAATTTAAAAAAAAAAATGCTCTGATTTATAGTATTTCCCATTAATTCCTGTGGATGGCCATTTTTGTCCAAGAAAGTCAAGATTCGGGAGTTTTTTGTTTTTTTTTGAGTGTTTTCTTGTGGCAAACTTAGGAAAAGTATTTCAAGTCTATACCACTCAGATTAAGGAAAGCATTTTTAAAAAAAAAAGCAAAATCATTTTGTTTGTTTTTTTAACCCTAAGGCTAATTTACAGCAATTTTCCCTGATTGTCCAGATTTTAGTCCATATACACAGAGGTTTGGTTATTTTGGTAGGACTATAAAAGAAAACTAATAAATCATCACACTGAAGAAAAAACAACAACAAAAAAAACATTATGAACAGTAGCCTCAAACACACAAAATAGTACAAGGACATTCTTCTGTTTACATAGATTTCATTCTTTTATTCTTTAATGGAATTTTTAAGAATTTCAAAATATAAAATGGGACACATTTCTTGTACAATTTATAAAATACGTTTTGTGCGCTAAAAAAACAGACTTTATTCAACATTTTTTTCAGTCTGTTTGTAATTTGTCACTACACTGGCTCCTGTATCATGTTAACAGCATCAGGGACTGACACGGAAGAGAAGAAACTGTTGAATACAGTCATTATATTTCTCTTTTTTTAGCGCAAAAAATTTATTCTCGTCGCTTCATAACGTTAAGGTTGAACCACTGCTGTCACATGGACTATTTTAACAACGTCTGTACGATGATTTCACTGTTTAAAATGAAATCATCCACCTGACACCCACCTGAGCCTATATGATTTTCCCCGACTTAAAGACGTACACCTGATCGTCAGATTACAAGTAAGACTTGAGAGGCTTTTCTCCAGTGAGGCGTTTCATGCGGTAATGAAGGCCTACTTCATGTTTTAAGCATCGCCATCATTGTTCCAGGTTCCCTTTGGTTTGCTGGAATATGGGGGATTTAATGCGCAGGGATAGCTGTGAGTCTCTCGACCAAGCTGAAAAATGGACAAATGTGCTGTTGCTGCCAGATCTTGATCACCGAAAATCACTAGACTAAATTATTTCATAATTAAAGTATTTCATTTTCTCCACAAGGAAATTGTTTCCAGAGAGAGCATTGGTATGAAACACACAAACAGTCTGTTTACAAACTGTGTCCTTATTTTTGTGTTATAAACATTATCACAGAAGTACTGGAATAAAAGGTAATAGTTCGGATATAAACCCTGATGTCTACAGTAGTGACCAAAATAGAGTAAAGCAACTTTTGAAAGCTACTTGACACTTAATATAAAAGTTGTTTCAATTACATAATTTCACCAGCAGGTGGAGACAACTGCCTGTAGATCTCAGAGACAGGATTGCGTCAAGATACACATCTGTCTTGACACAAGTGCCACAGCTTTTATTGTGGCACTCACAAAAAAATAAATTCAAATCTAATCTGTTACTCAGGTATAAGTCCACTTTGGACACAGAGAAATAACAATCACAAAAGAGACATTTAAAAGTCAATCAGTTCATCGTTCAGTTTTCAGACACAAAAACATAAAAATAAAAGGGTGTAATATAATTCATTAGTAATTTCTGAAGTCACGATTTAGAAAAAACAGCATTAATCCATGAAATTAAATGAAAACTGAACTGTAAAGCGCCACACGGCATATTAATCCATTAATTTCACATTACTTGTAAAAACTATGAGTAGATTGAACGATTTTTATCGATTTAATCGCCTCAAATACTTAATCGTTCAAAAACTCAACCCCTTGACCCAGAGGACCTAATGATGTCATAACACCAGACCAAAATAAAAGTCCCATCCACAAACAGTCTAAAATCACAGAAAGTGCATAGAAGTGTACATACATAAAAGACTACATAAAATAATAAAATGTATCAAAGAAGCTCAGATCGAAAATTTGGAGTTTATACTTGAATTACATATTTAAAAAAAAAAGTCAGCTGATGTGCTGAAAATATAAAAAGCACTAATGAAAGAGTGAGCAGCACTTCAGTGACAATGAAAATTTATTGGGTGTATCAATAATGTAGTACTTTGCAGTAATGTAGTAAAATGTTAGCAAAAATGACTTAAAGCATTTGTATCTGAAAACAACAGTGAAAAATGTAAAATGATTCGTTTGTGAGAAAGTAAGCACATTTAAAAATATATTAAATAATAATATATTTCTGATAATCTATTAACTGGTATGCTTTGAAAGGGACAAAGGGGAATGAGCTGTCTACAATAATGTACACAATGCCCATAAATTAGAATCATGAGTATTGGTGAACACATTTGCCCCCAACAGCGTGACCTTCAATTTCATTTACTTTTATAAGTGATTAAATGTATTTACCCGAGCTTGACCAAAATCCTTTTTAAAATGTTTTACGTCACCCTGGTACATACATAAATAATGCATAAAAATAAAATATATATATATTTATGTCAAAGAAAAATGTATCATACAGGGTTTTTATTCTTCTTCCAGTAATTAAGATAGTTTTAATGAAATTTTCTGTCCCTTCATTGAAAGCCTTTTCACCCAAAACTCTGATGGTCTCAGACTTCATTCAAAATATCTTTATTTGTGTTTCAAACATGAACGAAAGACTTATGGGTTTGGATTTGGAATGACATAAGAGTGAGTAATTAATCAGAATATTTAAATTTTTGGGTGAACAAACCCTTTAAAAATTCTGTCATCATTCACATTTACAAGTTGTTTTAAACCTGTATGACTTTCTTTCTTCTGTTTAACACAAAAGAAGATGTTTTGAAAAAAAATTCTCTCTCCTCTGTAAATATTTACATGGCTTTTAAGTTTGTTTTGTCTGTAAAACTCTTTTCACCATTGACATTTTAAATCTTTCTCTTTTTATATAACTTTTCACGTGACAATTAAAGTGTCCTTTATGTATGAACCACTTTCCACAGGGTGAAAAAAGGTGAAAGGCTTCTCCTCAGTGTGAGATCTCATGTGATTCTTCAGGCGTGCTTTAAGTGCATAACTCTTTCCACACTGAGGACAGGGGAAAGGCTTCTCTTTGGTGTGAGTAATTTTATGCATTTTAAAGAGTTTCTTGTCTGTAAAATGCTCTCCACACTGATTACAATTCAAATTGTTCTCTCTTGTGTGAACTCTCATGTGAACATTAAGCTGTCCTTTATGTATGAAACTCTTTCCACACTGATTGCAGCTGAAAGGCTTCTCTCCAGTGTGAATCTTCATGTGGTAAGCAAGGGATTCTTCATGTTTTAAACCTTTTCCACATTGATGGCACTTGAAAGGTCTCTCCTCAGTGTGACTTCTCATGTGTCTTATGAGGTCCTTATTTATTATGAACCCCTTTCCACATTGATGGCACTTGAAAGGCTTCTCCTCACTGTGACTTCTCATGTGTGCCTTAATGTTTTTACTTATTTTGAATCGCTTTCCACATTGGTGGCATTTGAAGGGCTTCTCTTCGGTGTGAATTATCACGTGCTTGTTAAGCTGTTCTATGTCTTTGAAACTCTTTCCACATTGATGGCATATAAAATGGTTCTCTCTTGAGTGAATTTTCATGTGTAAATTCAGGTTGTCTTTACGTATGAAACTCTTTCCACACTGATTACATGTGTAAGGCCTTTCTCCAGTGTGAATCCTCATGTGAACCATTAAAGTCTTGCTTCGCGTGTAACTTTTTCCACACTGATCGCATTCGAAAGGTCTTTCTCCGGTGTGAACCATCATGTGATCCTTTAAGGTACTGCTTCGTGTGTAACTCTTTCCACACTGATCACATTTGAAAGGCTTCTCTCCAGTATGAACTCGCATGTGGATTTTAAGGTTTCCTGCTGTACTGAAAAAGTTTCCACACTGTTGGCAAGTAAAAGATCTTTTAGATCCTGTCTCCTCACCTATTTTTTGTGAGGAAGACTTTTCAGTCTGTGTGCAAACTTTATCTTCAGTTATGAAATCATGTTTCTCATACTCCATTTCATTCAGTTCTGGATTCTCCTCTTTAAGCGCCATCAAGTCTGAAAGGTGAAAAAAGAGAAAAATACAAGTTAACCCCAATTTAATAAAGAGCTACAGTCATGTTAAAAAGAAAGGACACCCTTTTGAATTCTGTTATCGATGTATCGGGACATAATAAAAAAATCATCTGGTCCATGGCAGGTCTTCAAAGGTAAATGCAACCTCAGATGAACAACAACACAGTGCCGTTATTTATTTAACAAAAACTAGGCCAAGTGCACCCTTACTGCTTCCATAAGAATTAAGAGTGTAAGTAATGATCAGGCACTGCTAATCAAATGTCTTTGATAAACTGATCATCAGCAAGTGTGATCACCTCTATAAATGCAGAAGTTTTGGCAGTTTGCTGGTCTGGAGCATTCAGATGTGTTTTAACACAACGCCTATGAGGAAAGACGTCAGCAATGATCTCAGTGAAGCAATAGTTGCTGCCATCAATCTGGGAAGGGTTATACAACCAAACAAATTGAAGTCCATCATTAAACTGAAAGGAAGATTATTCACAAGTGGAATCATTGAACACAGTGAGATGCCAATCTTCCCAGGAGTGGATGTCCCAGCAAATTCACCCCAAGATCAGACCGTGCTCTGCTCAGAGAAACTGCAAAAAACCCAAGAGCTACACCTCAGACTCTACAGGCCTCAGTTAACATCTTAAACGTTAAAATTCAAGACAATTAGAAAAAAACTGGACAAGTATGGCGTGTTTGAAAGGGTTGACAGGAGAAAGCTTCTTCTTTCTAAAGAGAACACAGCAGCACAGCTTGGGTTTGCAAAGTTTGCAAACAAACCACAAAACTTCGGGAACAAGGTCCTTTGGACAGGTTGAGACCAAAGTGGATGTCTTTGGCCAGCACAGTATATCAGCACAAACACCTCCTACCAACTGATGGAGAGTTGTTGATTTTTGGCTTGTTTTGCAGGCACAGGATCTAGGCACCTTGCAGTCATTGAGTCGACTATGAACTCCTCTGTATACCAAAGTATTCTTGAGTCAAAGGTGACGCCATCTGGAAAGACAGCTAAAGCTTGGCCGAAATTGGGTAATGCAACACAACAACAATCTGAAGATCAAAAACAAATCTACAACAGAATGGCTGAAAAAGAAAAGAATCAAGGTGTCGTACTGACCTAATCAACCTGACTGAAATGCTGAGGCGGGATCATAAACAAATGTGCGCAAACCTCAAAGAACTGAAACAATGTTATAAAGAACAGCGGGCCAAAATTCCTACAGGACGATGCAAGAGACTGATACTGTCATACAGAAAATTATTTCTTCAACTTATTGCTGCTAAAAGTGGCTCTACAAGCAACTGAATCATAGGGTGTACTTAGTTGTCACCCATGGCTTTTCCGGTTTGGCTTTTGTTTTTCTTAAATAGTGACATGGTGTAATATGTCTGTTGTTGTTGTTGTTGTTCACTGGCCCTCGGGTCCCTCCAACAACACACATTTTGTTTGATTCCTTTATCAAAGATTCCTGACACAACTTATTAGCGAGGTAATACAAACTGTAAAACCAGAAAGGCATGTGTCAGATAAGGGACACTCAACTTCAGGCTCACTGAAGTTCAATCAACTTCCATGGAGGCCAGCAGGATACAAAATTAATCAAAATAAATTCATAATTTTGTGCATGACAATTCTTCCTATATTAGTTATTTATTACTTTATTATAATTCATTCTTATTTATGTACTAAACCACTAAGCTTAGTATAGTCGGTGTATTTGAAATTAAATAGTAATGTTGAATCATTAAACAGTTTGATAGTTATTTATGCTATACACTGAAACTGGGAGAGCTGTGAAATTTTACTAGTATTACTACATTTTGGTATCATGAGAACACTAGTGTTCGATATCTTGTAAATTGACACTTAGCTCTTAAACATCTGGATTTAACCAAGTATTTCAGTGTCTTTGGAGACTATGACAATAGTATTATTCTCTAATTTTTATTTTATTTATTTATTTACTTTTTTTTTTAGATAATCAGCTTTAATTGTGGCACTCCTTTGACAGGATTCTTCAAATCATGCCAATTTACATGACTACCATATTTCAAAATGATCATTCATTTGTTTAGATATCAACAATTTAATAAAAAAAAACAAATAACAGAGTTCATATTTGAGAACCAACCTGTTTGTTCCTCAGTTTCTTCATGCTTCACTCTGAATGGTTCTGAAATTCTCATGTCTTCAGTCTCCTCTTTAATAACCGCCATCTTGAAATGTCACGTGATCTCAGCTGTTTCACCAGGAATTTTTCCTGTATTTGGGAAATTTTGTCATGTTAAGTATGAAAAATCCAATGTTACTTAAGTATACAGACAAATAACACTCATCTTTTATGAGCCATTTATGGGACAAACTAACAGTAAACATTTTAAACAATACCAATACAAATGTCATATCTATTTATGTTTCACGGAAAAATTAAAGACATTCATATTTGGAGCGACATGGGGCTGAGTAATACAGTATTTTCATTGTGGGGTCTAAATTTAATAAATGTAATAATTAACTAGAAAAACCATGTCACTTCGTGTCAAAAAAGGTTTCCGTCCACTGTGTTTAACTTCTCCTCAATAAAGTAAATGCGGCCCGTGGCCATCATTTCCCCCCACCCACACCCTTGTGCTAATGGTACAACCCAGTTATTCAAATAATAATTTCACTAAGTACACGGACCATCACTAAACATACTAGTTAATTGATTCGTTTCATGTTACTTGTAAAAATATATAATTATAATCGATTTAAACACCTTAAATACATAATCGTTCAGAAACACAAACCTTTGTTGACCCAGATGAGAGCGGCGCAGCCTTATGACGTTAACACCAAACCAAAATAAAAGTTCACATGGTGCTTGTTAAACAGAAGGCTGCAATTTTATAAATCTTACAAAAAAAAAATCTCAATTAAATCTGAGCTGGTGTTGTTGGTCTACCATCACTCCTACTTCAGGGACCAGCAAACCTGCAATCAGCATCCCTTACTGGTTCCAGTATTTTTCTGCAGGGAATTGAATTATTTAATAAAAAAAATATGAAGTATAAAAGAAACTTATAAGATGAGATATAAACATGTCATTTAAATAGCCATTTACAGGAATGATATGCAGTGTTTACGTACACAAAACATTTGTTATATTGGTTGTTCTGGTTCCACTTTGTTTTCTTCAGACAGGTGGTCCGTTCTTGTATGTCATTTTAATGTGTCTAGAAATAGGCTGATCATAACTGATCGTACCTTTCTCCTCCGCATTCATGACTGCATATGCGCATTGGCTATATTTATATAATTATTGGATAGATAGATAGATAGATATTAAAAGTTCATATATATTATAAATATATTACGTACTAAATTGTAATTTCATTATCACAAATGTGTAATTGGGTCAATGACATGAAATGCATTTTTTGTGTCTGAATTCATTCGCTTCCTAAAAAGATTTTTAATAAATACATATCTTATATCAACTTGATACAGTATCTCCTTTATAAGAAACTCTTTTAATTTTATTGAAATTCAACTGATTTTTGAGTTTTGGTGTTTGAAAGACCAAAAATGTCAGGTGGTGCGACTATCCGAACTTACAAGTAGAGAACAAAACCACAATAAAAAGGTTCATTTCTTTCTTTCTTTCTTTCTTTCTTTCTTTCTTTCTATCTATCACGCTGTGCGTGCATATAAAGGACACTAACGTCGAAGATAACAATACATCTATTTAATTCAACAAAGTTCAAACAGGAATGCAGGCAGGTAGACAGGCAACTTACACGTAACATTGATGAGAACCGACAGAGACTGAACAAACACAAGGAGAATATATATGTGACATTACCCCCCCCCATTACCCTTCCTCAAGAAAGGAAAGAACAGTACGACAAAGAGCTTGTTTAAAAAGTCAGAGTACCTTGCCAAAAGAAAAGGAAGGTACTTTGTTCATTTCGTATATCTAGGTAAATTATAAATTAAGTTAATGTTCTGTTAATTTTGTTGTAATTACATTTACATTTACATTTAGTCATTTAGCAGACGCTTTTATCCAAAGCGACTTACAAGTGAGGAAAACAAACAAGCGATTCTTCATGAATTGGCAAATAACACAGGAAGTGCTCACAATACAAGTTTCATACATTGCTCAGTACCATAAGCTAGAGTAGGAAGGGAAAAAGGGGGAAGGATAGGGTTTTTTTTTTTTTTTTTTTTATGAGGGGATTAAGTGTTCACGGAAGAGGTGAGTTTTCAGCTGTCTCTTGAATATTGCCAGGGAATCTGCGTTCCTGATGAAAGTAGGGAGATCATTCCACCAGCAGGGAGCAGTGAAGGAGAATGTTCTGGAGAGTGATTTTGTGCCTCTCTGTGATGGTACCACAAGTCTTCGTTCCTTTAGCGATCGCAGGCTTCTGGTGGGGACGTAGCGTTGTAGCAGTGTGTGGAGGTAGGAAGGTGCAGAGCCTGTGGTGGATCTGTAAGCAAGCATCAGCGCCTTGAACTTGATGCGAGCAGCAAGGGGTAGCCAGTGCAAAGAGATGAAGAGGGGCGTGACGTGGGCTCTCTTAGGCTCGTTGCAGACAAGACGTGCAGCAGCATTTTGGATCATTTGAAGAGGTTTGATTGCACTTGACGGCAGACCAGCCAGAAGAGCATTGCAGTAATCAAGCCTTGAAATGACCAGGGCCTGGACAAGCAGTTGTGTTGCGTGCTCAGTCAGGAAGGGATTACACAGTCATAGCATGTTAATAATACTTGAAAACAGTGTAACACAGAATTAACAGAAGAGCATAGTAATGTAATGTCTAGTTTTGGTTTTGTTTTCATGTTCATCTTTCATGTCTTTTATTTTGTTGTTATTGTCATGTTTGTCATGTGCTTTATGTCATGTTATATGATTCCACTGTATGTCATGTGATCCTGCCATGTGCTCCTTGTCATGTGCCTCCCCTGTTTCATGTCTTGTTTTGATTGGTTCACGGGTGTAATCATTGTTCACCGGTGTTCATTGTTTGTAATCTAGTCAGTGTATTTAAGCCCTCATGTTTGCCATGTTCCTCGTTGATGATTGTGGATTGTGGATTCTCTGTAAGCACTGTGGTGAGTGTCCTTGTTTTGTTCATGTCCTTTGTTTATGCCACACCACACCAAGCCGTGTGAAGACTCTGTTTTGCCAAGCCACGTGAAGACTTGTGTAACGCTCGCGGATAGTGCTAGGAAGCACGGACACGGAGGACAGATCAAGGAACAGGATATTTATTGAAACAAGACAGGACTGGTGCAGACTGACACGAGCTTGTAACGTTAAAGACGAACAAGGACTGGACTGACACAGAGGGAATTTATACACCAGAGAACAAGAGGATAACGAGGATCGCACAGGTGACAGACATGATTACAAACAGGACACAGCTGACGACGATGGACTAATAACGAGACAGGCACATGGTAAAACAAAACAAAGATCACATGACAGATGACAGAACCGAACTCAAAACAAAGGGCACATGTGACGATGACGGGACTAAACAAAGAACATGTGACAAATGACAGGACTGGGGAACAGAATAAACAGATAAACAGAAGGACATGGACACGATTATGACAGTACTCCCCTGGAGGCCGTGGTCAGGCGTAGGCAGTTCAGGTGGCCTCCAGGGTGTCTCCCGGACCTCCGGGCGCCATGGCGGGTCAGGTGGTTCTGGCAGCCAGGGTCGGGTCAAGGGTAGTGTCCCAGCTGAGGCTGTGAGGTCAGGTGGCCATGGTGGAGTCAAGGGCAAAGTCCCAGCTGAGGCTGAGAGGTCAGGCGGCCACGGAGGAGTCTTGGGTAGAGTACAGGACGTGGCCTCCTTCCCTCTGGCCACTGTAGACGGAGCCACTGGGCCCCCCCCCAAAATTTTCAGGGGAGGAGTCCCCCATTTCTGCGGGCTGGGCGGGCGAAGAACAGTCACTGGCCCCGGCAGTGGAAGGTCTGGGAGGTCTGGGAGGTCTGGCTCTGGGAGGTCTGGGAGGTCTGGCTCTGGGAGGTCTGGGAGGTCTGGCTCTGGGAGGTCTGGGAGGTCTGGCTCTGGGAGGTCTGGGAGCGCTGGCTCTGGGAGGTCTGGCTCTGGGAGGTCTGGGAGCGCTGGCTCTGGGAGCTCAGGCGGAGGAAGGTCTGGGAGCTCTGGCGCTGGGAGCTCAGGCGGAGGAAGGTCTGGGAGCTCAGGGTCTGGGAGCTCAGGGTCTGGCAGCTCAGGAGGAGGAAGGTCTGGGAGCTCAGGAGGCTCTGGCCAGTTTGGGAGCTCTGGGTAGTCCGGGAGCCCTGGGAAGTCAGAGAGCCCTGGGAAGTCCGGGAGCTCCGGGTAGTCCGGGAACTCTGGGAAGTCAAGGAGCTCTGGGAGCTCTGGGGTTGCGAGCTCGGGAGACGGCTCTGGGAAGGCGAGCACTGGAGACGGCTCTGGGAAGGCGAGCACTGGAGACGGCTCTGGGAAGGCGAGCACTGGAGACGGCTCTGGGAAGGCGAGCACTGGAGCGGGCTCGCTGTGCGCTGGAGCGGGCTCGCGGTGCGCTGGAGCGGGCTCGCGGTGCGCTGGAATGGGCTCAGAATCCCTCGCGGCCTTTCGGGGGCGTGGCTTGCGTGCGGCGGCCCCTCTTGGTGGCTTCTGAGCAGCGGTCAATATAGGCGGCCGTTCGCGCTCGCGTCGTGGCTTGGGAGCGCTGGTCCGAAAAACGGAAGGACTGAGGATGGTGTCATATGGCAGAGTGTTGTGGTGCGGACCGAGGAGATCCGGAAGCTCCTCCTCCTCGTCCGAGAACGGGTAAGGCGGCCAGACCGGGAGCACTCTGCTGCAGAGGTATGCGGGGAGACCCGGAGAAGGCTGGGCTGGCGGAGCGGGTGTTTTGGCTGGAACCGGATGAGACACACATTCCTCTACCTCAAACCCGGAACCGTTCAACCCAAGGATCAGATTAATAAGATCTACCAACGAAGCCTGGGTCATCGGTTCATCCGGGCGAATCGTGTTCTCATCCAGTCCCAACCAAAATATTACATTTAGCGTGGCATCCGGCCAGCCCGCCAGATGGGAGAACTCAACGAATTCCCCCACATACCTCTCCAGCGGACGCCCCCGCTGCCGGATACCCCACAAACGGTCCTCTGCTACCGCAGGATTCATCGTAGTTGTTGTTTTGTTTGTTGGTTTTTGGGTTCGTCTTTCTGTAACGCTCGCGGATAGTGCTAGGAAGCACGGACACGGAGGACAGATCAAGGAACAGGATATTTATTGAAACAAGACAGGACTGGTGCAGACTGACACAAGCTTGTAACGTTAAAGACGAACAAGGACTGGACTGACACAGAGGGAATTTATACACCAGAGAACAAGAGGATAATGAGGATCGCACAGGTGACAGACATGATTACAAACAGGACACAGCTGACGACGATGGACTAATAACGAGACAGGCACATGGTAAAACAAAACAAAGATCACATGACAGATGACAGAACCGAACTCAAAACAAAGGGCACATGTGACGATGACGGGACTAAACAAAGAACATGTGACAAATGACAGGACTGGGGAACAGAATAAACAGATAAACAGAAGGACATGGACACGATTATGACAACTTGTATGTTGGATTTATGTTGGAGTAATAAACTGCACATGGGTTCACACTACAGCTCGCCTCCAGTGGATCTATTACATGTTATTAGTCACGAATTTGAATGATTAACAAACCATTACCCATTCTATTCAATATTTAAACTAAAATAATTTATTTTCACAAATTATGTCCCATATATTTTCATTTAATTAAACAGAGGTCTGAATCCATGTATCTTTTACAGAGATAGGTAGGTAATATTGTCATTGCTAAGATTGTTGTTTACCTCTTAATTTTTAATTTAAGCAGTTGTTTACCTCTTAATCACCCACAACTCTTTCATTTCTTAGTTTTCAAAAAATAAAATGTTTCTGGGCCCAATATTTGCACTGATTCACTGTTCCATATAAAAGATGTTCTCATTTATTAAATGTTTTCTATGCGGTTTCAAAGTTATATTTTTAAAAAGCGATGATCAAATCTTATCATAACATGCAGTATTGTTTTGCACATCTTATTAATGAAATGTAATTATAAGATTTAGTTACAGTATAAATTGGTCCGAGTATTAAAATAAAAAAGCCAACTGAAACCAGAATAAAATGCATTCACATATCTTTTGTCTTATTTTAAAATAGATCATCATTGATCAAAATGTCAGGAGGTGCGACTGGTCATCGTCAGGTGGTGCAACCAGCAAATTTACATTTAAATGAATCAATTCCCACTGCAATTTCAAAATAACATAAAAATACATAACTGTAAACCTTTATATAATGTATGTGTATCATTTTTTACAGTTAAAAACAAAACAAAAAAACTCCCAATGGAAAATTGAGTGTTTGAACACATAACAAAAGTGGCTGTTTATACTAATTGGAATAAAAGGGCAATAAATAAAGAAATGTAAAGGAAATTTACCTTGTGATATGCATTTTAGACACTGCAATGGTTCATATTTACAAGTTCACAATACTGCTAAGTGTAATGAAGAGCGAGTCAACGGATGAGATCCATATGCAGGCTTTATTCAAAAACGTAGTCAAACAGGCAATGGTCAAGAAAACAGAAAACAGTACTGGCAGGGAACAGGCAGGCTCGTGGTGATAATCCAGGCAAATGATCAGAAAGGCAGGCAGCAAGATACACAATCCAAAGATACAGGCCTGCGATAATTCCAAAGGGCTGCCAGATAAACATAAACAGACAACGGTAACAGGCAGGATCAGACACAGGTAAAACAAGACGGGAAAGAACGCTAGGAAATGTCACACTGGGATAAACGAGACCTCGCAAATCACATAGGTAGAGAGTTCACTTAAATAGTCCACTAGATTGACTGCAGCTGGGCAGTAATCAGCACCAAGGTACGGGACTTCTGGGAAATGTAGTATGGTGCATAGAGTCCATGATATGGGAGGGCGACTTCTGGTGGCAAGTAGATGGAGGACAACGGACCGGATTCATGACACTAAGTATATTAAATGTAATTTAATATCAATTCATATATAGTCGCACCACCTGATATTTTCTGGGTGGTAAAATCAGAAATATTGTTTAATAAAGAATTAATGCTGCCATAAAAGCTATAATACCAATATGAATAAACACTATACATTCTTTTGGACATAAAAATGCATTTTAAAACTGTTTTGTATCAAATTATTTTTTTTTTTTCATCTTGAAAACCTAAATTGTCATTGACCCAATTGCAAACATATTTAAGAGCAAGCAAGTATCAATCAAAATTCAGTTAAAATGTATTTTGGTTTAACATAAATTATTGTCTGTAAATTTGAACTATATTTCAGTGACGATGGAAGAAATTATGAAATTACATTAAGTCCTACTTAAAAAAAAAGTGTACGGTTTTTCGAGACAAAAGAAGAAACAAGCTATGACCTTCTTAGGATATCAACTAGCCTGGGTAAAAAAAACTACAGTTAAATTCCTTAAAAAAATTAGTTAAAAAAATTGTTACACCAGAACAGATGGATGTACTAACAGTATAGTTACTAACAGTACAGATTGTTTTTAAATAATCTTTCTGAACACGACAAAAGACCACTGTGACCTTGTCTGTCAAGAAGCAGTGCAAAATACCAAAGTTTACTATGCCCTGAACATGACTGATTGTGGAAGAATATGTGAACCTGATCTTTTCTTTTTTTTTTGTAGCATAACCATGGAGAGGTGTGTCATGCACCAGTTTCCTACTCTTTAAAAGCATGTATTTAAAGGGATCATGTCATACTTTTTATAATCGAATTTGATTACTTTTCTAAATTTCTAAGCAATGTTTTCAACTGTTAATCATTTTCAAACTTTTAAAGCAGGCAGCATTAAACTTATAGTACTCAACACTGATTACTGTCAGACTTTCAAAATCCTTCATCACTTGAATTAAGATTATAATAGTTTAATTTTAAAGAGCCACCACAAAATCAGACATTAGCATCTCTTTTTACTTTGAGATGGTTCTGAGGTTAAATACAGATTTCTGGATGGAATGATTTTTACATTTCCAGCACCGGAATGAATTTTTATCACTCGCCATGGTGGAAACTCTCAGACAGTTTGTAGCCTAAAGCTTTGAGCGGCAATGTGGATTGATGTGATCGGCAGGTGTGGTGCGCCGCAAATTCAAGCCAGAATCTAAAGCATCAGAGTAGCGTCACTTTATTAAACGGCAGGAGAAGGCACGGCGCACATCAAAAACAGGCAAATCAACATTATTCAACATATCCAGCTTTGTACAGAAAACATTCAGATGTAACTCCATTTTTTTCGTAAGGAACTCATTTAATTTACACATTTTTTCTCAACAATTGAAACAGATTACAGTTACATTTATTTTGTAATTAAATGACGTAATGCCGTCACATGTAACTTTACTCCCCAACATTAAAACGCTATATAAAGAGTGATGCTGGCTGTGTAGTCACGCACGACGAGGAAGATAATATAAACAAGTAACTTTTAATATAATCCAGACAGGTACAATCCGACGGAGACAGAGTAACAACCAACAATGAAACAATACCAGACAATGACAAACCAACTGAACTGAACTTATATACACTGAACACAGGGGGATAACGAGACTAATGATTACATACAGCTGTGGTGATTAGTGAGGTGTCCATGGTGACAGATTGTGGCGGGAAATACAAACAAAGGAAACATGTGACTGATGAAAACAAACTGAAAGTCCATGTGGTGATCATGTGACACAAAGACGACTTGTCTTGACTTTTAAAAACAAAGCAAATGTGGCCGCGATGACTTGATGACTTGTTTCCAGTCTTGCAGTCTCTCGTGTTCTTGCTCAGACGTGGGCAGGCTCTGGGGTCTCTGGTGTGGCGGCTCGAGTTCCCTCTCAGGTTGGAGTTGGGCTTCGGGCTTCGGGTCAAGTCTCGAGCTCAAGCCCTCCACCGAGGACGGCAAGTGTGTCGTTTCCTATACAATACAAAGATTATATGAACAAGTCAACTCAAGCTGATTGACGACAGAATTGAATTCTGCTTGCATCACAGACTGTGTTATTTTCCTGTTTATTACCGTGAAGCCGCTTTGAAACAATCTGTATTGCATAAAGCGCTGTGTAAATGAAGGTGACTCTCACGATTCTCCTGTATCTGTGTCCTGTTATTATTGTAAAAGTTCAATAAACAGATTTTTAAAAAAAAATGAATAAATGAAGGTGACTTGACTATAACAAGGACATTCCAATGAACACCAATTTGAAAATCTCACTACAAATAATCAAGAATTGAAGACAAGTGATAATAATCGTACCCTGTCCGTTACATTTCCTCACACCTGAAATCACTGATGGAGTGAATCTCCTGAACTTCTCCAATCTAGATCATTTCCAATCCGTTTATGTTGGATCCCGGGTTCGGCACTGGCTGATCGGATCACTGCATTCTGCACAAATTTTAACAGGGAGAGAGCTGGTTAGTCATGACCGTGTGACTTGGCATCTATGAAAACAGCAGCTAAAACACGATTATTTTAATGTAAAATGTTCCTTATCTTTCCTCTCAAAGTGAAGTATGTAGTTTCTGCCACACTAGTGGCACCGAGAGGAATTACGAAAGAAAGCCCGTTTTCAAAAAACGTTGCAAACGCAACTCAAACAGCGCAAACGCAGCTCTTACTGCTTCTTGTGAAGGCCTGGTTCAGGTCCAATACTTTTAGCTGTGCTGCATTTGTCTTTATGAAAATTTGTCTTTCTGCATGATGATGCTGTACGGTGTTAAAGCATGCTTTGCAGCGCGCAGCATCACAATGTTCTGTTCACTTTGACCCGTTTAATCTTTGAAGGTATTCAGTAAATGCAGCGAATTTTGGCCTTCACCGCTGTAACTAAAGCTGAATTTCTTAACCACGGCCCAAACTCTTGCTAAACATTGAGCCATATATAAAAAGATCCTACATACTTCACCTTATATATCTAACCGGTACTGTTATAACTGTTCCTGTGCAAAGCCTTTGCTTTGAATTCAATTTTTTCTAAAGTGTGCAGCTTAGAATAATATGCTAAAAAAAAAAAAAAAAGTGAGCAGTTGTAAAGGAAGTTAAAGGTAATGCTCTCCATTTGATCAATGTCCGTCTGCATCCCAATCCTGAAGAGAGGATTCTTCTTGACAGGCTCCTTCTCCACAACTGGTTTAAGGCACCTAAGATCAACAAAAAGTGTTCAGAGGTGACAAGTTATGAACAATTTTTAAATGCCATGTCAAATATGGTCTGAATTGGATTTAGTCAATAAACCTGATTTTAGACAATAAACCTTTTTGTTTTAGGTCATCCCATAAGTTGTGGAGACAAGAGCACCCTGTCACCAAGGAACTGCTCGTTTGTCAGCTTGGCGTCTGGCAGGTTTACACAAGTGGCCTCTCCATCCCTCCAGTTGTTAGCGTCTCGTGAGGCTGGCCATCTCTGGCAGCATCTGGCACCAGGGTTGAGGCATCAATATTTGTGGTGGTGCTGCCTGAGAATGTGAACACAGTTTTTTGTTCATTGTTAATTTCTTTGCCCCTCTTTTTTATTGATTTCTCTGACCCATCGGGGCTCTGGCTTCATCCACACATTTTCATCCACACAAGGACCCTACCAGTGGAGCAGAGGATAAAATAATAGGCTTGTGGATCGTCCACTAGTTCGTGGTCCACTCCTCTTTTCCGGAGGTGCACAGGAAGCGTCTCTGCGGGTCCTGTATCACTCCCTGATCACCCTATACAAATAATTAAAACCTTTTATCTAAACTGATCCTAACAATCCAATCCAACCTTTGACTGCTGTGCTTCAGATAAGTGTAATGTCACTGGCCACCTGTTCTTTGCAGCCAGGGATGGCGCTCAATGTCCTCTAAGCTGGGACGGTCTGCCACCGCTTCACTGAGACACCAGCTGATCAACTGACGGCACTCTGTTACACACAACACACTACTTGCCTTCAGTAACACAATAAAACAAACTTCTCTGTCTGGCTCTATCTCTGAATGCATGCTATCTCTTGCCTGTAGACAGCTCTCTAGGGAAGTGCAGTCCGCTGTTAGAGGTGACCCTCCATGTGGCTCTGAAGGGCAAGAAACCACACAGGATCTTGTAGAGCGTCACCCCCACTGACCAAACAGTAGCCGGTCCTGCATAATAGTGGTGCTGATGAAACCACTCAGGAGGGGCGTACTGACGAGTGCCTGAGATACCCGAAAAGATCAAAAACATCCACTGAAAAGGTTCCAGTCCAAACTAAATGTAGGCCTGAGTCAATGTAGAGTTTCCTTTTGGTTGATGATCAAACGTGTACAAAATATCCATGTGTAAGACCAGCACACACAGCGAAGTAGTAAGAGCTTTCTTTCTGTAATGCAAACCAACCTCCAAACGATGTGTAGGCCGAGTCCTTTAGGAGGTCTCCGCAACCAAAGTCCAGCAGCTTGATGTCATGTGAAGCTGTGGAAATCAGCAGGTTTTGTGGCTTGACGTCCCGGTGCAAGACTCCACGGCTCTCGCAATGTTTCAGCGCGGCGATGAGCTGGACCAGCACTTTCTTGGCCAGGCTCTCATCCAGACAGCCGTTCTCCTCATAGAAACTCTGGAGATCTTGGCAAGGAACTGGCCGTTCCAGGATCATGATGTAATCCGTGGGACGGTCAAACCACTCCACGAGCCGCAGGACACTGGGGCAGGCAGGAGCTGAATTGACCTGCGTCATCAGTGCGACCTCCAGCGGCAGCAGACCCTGGCCTTCCTGCAATGACAAATGCTGCATTACATCCAGGGCTGAATGCGGAAGTGTGTCTGTGTGTGTGTGTGTGTGTGTGCGTGTGTGCAAACCAATAAGATGTGACACAGAACAGCAGATTCACGCTGATACTTACAACTTTCAGCATCTTCTTCGCCCTGTCTTTAGAGACGTACTTGATGGCAACCTGAAGACAGAAACCACAGTAAATCACACCTGCCTCACTGTGACATATGACATTTACTAATATCAATTCTGAGAACATTTCTAAAGGCTGCTTGAATGAAGGAGGGAAAACGTCTCTTACTGGCAGTCCATCAGACCTGCGGGTCCCAGCATACACCGAGCCAAATCCACCTTTCCCCAGCAATGCGCCCTCCGCATATGCTTCTGCAAAATCTAAGATCACAAGAAATGTCTTTAAGACACGTTGCAGTACATAAATCTCTAAAAGAATTTTACTTTAATGCAGTTTTTACATCAAAGATCTTGAAAATATTTTACAGTGACAAATCGATTAATAGTTCAGCCATAACTTCTTTAATATGAGCCTATTCTGACCTGTGCGAGACCGTTTGGCAGGTCTCTGATGGGAGGCGGATGGATGTCCATCATCTGGGGCTTGCTGGATGCCGCTCTGCCACTTCCTCTTCCTGGGAGCCCGATCTGTTGACACAGAAGACGCCAACTCGGAAGGCAGAGGGGCTAAATAGCCAGGCAGCTCTTGACTCGGTGGCTGGGTTGGGATTGGTAGCGGTTCCTGATGGTTGTTGTCACCAGAGCCATGTCTCTCAACCTCCTGACCGGCCGTCAGGGTAAGAGCTCCACTCCTGGATCCGGGGCGGCCTGAAGCTGGAATATTTCACACGTCAAATACTTAAAGCCTCTATTAGTAATGTGAGAATAGGCTAAGCTTACTCCTTTAATATAAGCCTATTCTGACCTGTGCGAGACCGTTTGGCAGGTCTCCGATGGGAGGCGGATGGATGGCCATCATCTGGAGCTTGCTGGCTGCTGCTCTGCCGCTTCCTCTTCTTGTGAGTCTGAACTGTTGACACAGAAGACGCCAACTCGGAAGGCAGAGGAGCTAAATATCCAGGTAGCTCTTGACTCGGTGGCTGGGTAAAAGCTCCCTCTCTGGATGTAGAGCGGCCTGAAGCTGGAATATTTCACACATCAAACACTTAAAGCCTCTATTAGTACTGTTATTTTGATAATCAATAATCAATGTCAGTGGTCACATCAAATTATGTTCAATTATATTTTTCAACTTTCTATTGGGTTGTGAATTACCAAAAACAAATCAGAAGTTAAAAGGAATGAAATACGTGATCATTTAGCTTTGAAAAAATGGGTTTAAATGGCTTAACTTGCGCCAATTACTTCACATTAATTAAGTCAAATAATGTAAAACGTCAAACTATAACATAACAATATAAACAAATGAAAACTTACAACTCTCACCTCGTCTTTCACCCATGTGAGCCACTGAGAGTCTCCTCCAAACTCCTACTAGAAATAATAACAATATATAATAATAATAATAATATATAATAAATAATAACAATGATAATAATATATAATATATTAATAACAATGATATTAATAGTAATAATTAATAATAATGATATTAATAATAATTATTAAAAATAAAGCTCAAACAATAAAATAAAAGTGTCTCTTTCTAAAGAGAAGAGCTCCTTCGAAAATAAACTATAAAACTCAAACAAAATATCCTCCGAACTCCTTCGAAAAGAAAACTATAAAAGTCAAAGAAAATATCCTCCGAACTCCTTCAAAAATCTCAATCTCAGCAGGGTAAATAGTCTCCAAAAATGTCTCTCAAATCGCCTCGTCTCTCAATCAACAGATTTCGAGTCGGTCCAGTGTTTATATTCAGTCAAAAGTCATTACACGCGTCTCTACAGCAACTAAATTTCGAATTACGCATGCGCACACCTGACGTCGGGTACTTGAGTTCAGATAAGCAGTTTTGACGTTCAATTCTTTTTCATATATATTAAATTAAAGTAGGCGATAATATGATCTTTAATGAATAATTATTTAAATGAAATAATATGCGATTAAATAACATTGTGTAAAATTAATTGGGATTAGATTCATATCTGACAAACATTACCGAACCATCCAAATTAAATAAATTCGTAAATGGCAGATATAGCCTATCAAAGAACAAAAGGTACATCTGAATTACACGCCTATATTTTTAATTGAAGGGATTATTTAGGATGAACTCTGAATTCAGATGATTCTGCTCACTTAGCTCACGGTCCGTGATAAATAATTAAGATTTTGGAAATGAAACAATACTAATTCCACGAATTATATATTTTTTAAATAAATAAATAAGAATAATAAAAGAACATCAACAACATGCCACCGGGAAATGTGTTTCTGTGTCCACAAATCCTCAATTGACAAAAATAAAAACGTTCAATAACAAACATAAAATGTTTAGGCTAATTTAACGTGGTAAAAGTCTAATAAATTTCACAATTATGCTAATCACATACTATTTCAATTGATTAATTATTCATTAAAAGCTCATCGCTTATTTTAATTATTTTGATTCGGTTGTATTGCCATAGTCTACATTTATTACGTGACGCACTAGGTAGCTTATTCAGAGCACGTGACGTTTCGTAACGGCGCGACCTCAACTAACTTTTCAACTGTTCAACTGAGTTCAACTGTTATCGACATAAATAATGACTTAATCTGTTCATAATTTAATCATATATTAAGAAACTAATCCCGTCCGAATGTTATGATCACAAATTAATACATGGAGAACCTCATCTCACCTGTACTTGATGTGTAGAGGAACGTCATCCTCCACTCCTTCATCATCGTAAATTCATATTTGGACTTTTTCGTTTTGAGATGCTTTATTAATTTGGATTTCATCGATATTTTGGATGAATGTGAAGGTTTCTCCTCACCAACCTGTCCTGTAACGCGGTCAGAAACTGCCTGGAACTACTTTTACAGTGTGTTTCCCTGAAAATAACTGCGCACATTAAAGCCTTCGTCAACCAATCAGATTCAAGCATTCAACAGCCGCGTAGGATAAACTTGATGATGGCTGCGTCCGAAACATGAGGTCTATTGTGTTTATCGTGTTGTTTACTGAATTGTGGAAGAGTATGTGAAGCTGATCTTTTTTGGGGTTTTTTTGTAGCATAACCATGGAGAGGTGTGTCGTGATCCCGTTTCCTACTCTTTGAAAGCATGTATTTAAAGGGATCATGTCATACTTTTTATAATCCCACTAAGATCCACTTGTTTTATTGAGCTGAATGATGGCATTGCTGTCTTAGAGCTGCTTTACAGCAGAACTGAATTGTGTTTACCTCACTGAAATAAAGCTGCTTTGAAACAATCATTAAGCGCAGTGTTGGGAAGGTTACTTTGGAAATGTAAAAGGTTACAGATTACAAATGACCCCATTTAAAATGTAATTTAAGTAGTGTAATTTCAATGACTTTATTAAAGTAACGTAACTAATTACATTTGATTACTTTTCTAAATTTCTAAGCAATGTTTTCAACTGTTAATCATTTTCAAACTTTTAAAGCAGGCAGCGTTAAACTTACAGTAGCACTCGACACTGATTACTGTCAGACTTTCAAAATCCTTCATCACTTGAATTAAGATTATAATAGTTTAATTTTAAAGAGCCACCACAAAATCAGACTTTAGCATCTCTTTTTACTTTGAGATGGTTCTGAGGTTAAATACAGATTTCTGGATGGAATGATTTTTACATTTCCAGCACCGGAATGAATTTTTATCACTCGCCATGGTGGAAACTCTCAGACAGTTTGTAGCCTAAAGCTTTGAGCGGCAATGTGGATTGATGTGATCGGCAGGTGTGGTGCGCCGCAAATTCAAGCCAGAATCTAAAGCATCAGAGTAGCGTCACTTTATTAAACGGCAGGAGAAGGCACGGCGCACATCAAAAACAGGCAAATCAACATTATTCAACATATCCAGCTTTGTACAGAAAACATTCAGATGTAACTCCATTTTTTTCGTAAGGAACTCATTTAATTTACACATTTTTTCTCAACAACTGAAACAGATTAGTTACATTTATTTTGTAATTAAATGACGTAATGCCGTCACATGTAACTTTACTCCCCAACATTAAAACGCTATATAAAGTGTGACGCTGGCTGTGTAGTCACGCACGACGAGGAAGATAATATAAACAAGTAACTTTTAATATAATCCAGACAGGTACAATCCGACGGAGACAGAGTAACAACCAACAATGAAACAATACCAGACAATGACAAACCAACTGAACTGAACTTATATACACTGAACACAGGGGGATAACGAGACTAATGATTACATACAGCTGTGGTGATTAGTGAGGTGTCCATGGTGACAGATTGTGGCGGGAAATACAAACAAAGGAAACATGTGACTGATGAAAACAAACTGAAAGTCCATGTGGTGATCATGTGACACAAAGACGACTTGTCTTGACTTTTAAAAACAAAGCAAATGTGGCCGCGATGACTTGATGACTTGTTTCCAGTCTTGCAGTCTCTCGTGTTCTTGCTCAGACGTGGACAGGCTCTGGGGTCTCTGGTGTGGCGGCTTGAGTTCCCTCTCAGGTTGGAGTTGGGCTTCGGGTCAAGTCTCGAGCTCAAGCCCTCCACCGAGGACGGCAAGTGTGTCGTTTCCTATACAATACAAAGATTATATGAACAAGTCAACTCAAGCTGATTGACGACAGAATTGAATTCTGCTTGCATCACAGACTGTTATTTTCCTGTTTATTACCGTGAAGCCGCTTTGAAACAATCTGTATTGCATAAAGCGCTGTGTAAATGAAGGTGACTCTCACGATTCTCCTGTATCTGTGTCCTGTTATTATTGTAAAAGTTCAATAAACAGATTTTTAAAAAAAAATGAATAAATGAAGGTGACTTGACTATAACAAGGACATTCCAATGAACACCAATTTGAAAATCTCACTACAAATAATCAAGAATTGAAGACAAGTGATAATAATCGTACCCTGTCCGTTACATTTCCTCACACCTGAAATCACTGATGGAGTGAATCTCCTGAACTTCTCCAATCTAGATCATTTCCAATCCGTTTATGTTGGATCCCGGGTTCGGCACTGGCTGATCGGATCACTGCATTCTGCACAAATTTTAACAGGGAGAGAGCTGGTTAGTCATGACCGTGTGACTTGGCATCTATGAAAACAGCAGCTAAAACACGATTATTTTAATGTAAAATGTTCCTTATCTTTCCTCTCAAAGTGAAGTATGTAGTTTCTGCCACACTAGTGGCACCGAGAGGAATTACGAAAGAAAGCCCGTTTTCAAAAAACGTTGCAAACGCAACTCAAACAGCGCAAACGCAGCTCTTACTGCTTCTTGTGAAGGCCTGGTTCAGGTCCAATACTTTTAGCTGTGCTGCATTTGTCTTTATGAAAATTTGTCTTTCTGCATGATGATGCTGTACGGTGTTAAAGCATGCTTTGCAGCGCGCAGCATCACAATGTTCTGTTCACTTTGACCCGTTTAATCTTTGAAGGTATTCAGTAAATGCAGCGAATTTTGGCCTTCACCGCTGTAACTAAAGCTGAATTTCTTAACCACGGCCCAAACTCTTGCTAAACATTGAGCCATATATAAAAAGATCCTACATACTTCACCTTATATATCTAACCGGTACTGTTATAACTGTTCCTGTGCAAAGCCTTTGCTTTGAATTCAATTTTTTCTAAAGTGTGCAGCTTAGAATAATATGCTAAAAAAAAAAAAAAAAGTGAGCAGTTGTAAAGGAAGTTAAAGGTAATGCTCTCCATTTGATCAATGTCCGTCTGCATCCCAATCCTGAAGAGAGGATTCTTCTTGACAGGCTCCTTCTCCACAACTGGTTTAAGGCACCTAAGATCAACAAAAAGTGTTCAGAGGTGACAAGTTATGAACAATTTTTAAATGCCATGTCAAATATGGTCTGAATTGGATTTAGTCAATAAACCTGATTTTAGACAATAAACCTTTTTGTTTTAGGTCATCCCATAAGTTGTGGAGACAAGAGCACCCTGTCACCAAGGAACTGCTCGTTTGTCAGCTTGGCGTCTGGCAGGTTTACACAAGTGGCCTCTCCATCCCTCCAGTTGTTAGCGTCTCGTGAGGCTGGCCATCTCTGGCAGCATCTGGCACCAGGGTTGAGGCATCAATATTTGTGGTGGTGCTGCCTGAGAATGTGAACACAGTTTTTTGTTCATTGTTAATTTCTTTGCCCCTCTTTTTTATTGATTTCTCTGACCCATCGGGGCTCTGGCTTCATCCACACATTTTCATCCACACAAGGACCCTACCAGTGGAGCAGAGGATAAAATAATAGGCTTGTGGATCGTCCACTAGTTCGTGGTCCACTCCTCTTTTCCGGAGGTGCACAGGAAGCGTCTCTGCGGGTCCTGTATCACTCCCTGATCACCCTATACAAATAATTAAAACCTTTTATCTAAACTGATCCTAACAATCCAATCCAACCTTTGACTGCTGTGCTTCAGATAAGTGTAATGTCACTGGCCACCTGTTCTTTGCAGCCAGGGATGGCGCTCAATGTCCTCTAAGCTGGGACGGTCTGCCACCGCTTCACTGAGACACCAGCTGATCAACTGACGGCACTCTGTTACACACAACACACTACTTGCCTTCAGTAACACAATAAAACAAACTTCTCTGTCTGGCTCTATCTCTGAATGCATGCTATCTCTTGCCTGTAGACAGCTCTCTAGGGAAGTGCAGTCCGCTGTTAGAGGTGACCCTCCATGTGGCTCTGAAGGGCAAGAAACCACACAGGATCTTGTAGAGCGTCACCCCCACTGACCAAACAGTAGCCGGTCCTGCATAATAGTGGTGCTGATGAAACCACTCAGGAGGGGCGTACTGACGAGTGCCTGAGATACCCGAAAAGATCAAAAACATCCACTGAAAAGGTTCCAGTCCAAACTAAATGTAGGCCTGAGTCAATGTAGAGTTTCCTTTTGGTTGATGATCAAACGTGTACAAAATATCCATGTGTAAGACCAGCACACACAGCGAAGTAGTAAGAGCTTTCTTTCTGTAATGCAAACCAACCTCCAAACGATGTGTAGGCCGAGTCCTTTAGGAGGTCTCCGCAACCAAAGTCCAGCAGCTTGATGTCATGTGAAGCTGTGGAAATCAGCAGGTTTTGTGGCTTGACGTCCCGGTGCAAGACTCCACGGCTCTCGCAATGTTTCAGCGCGGCGATGAGCTGGACCAGCACTTTCTTGGCCAGGCTCTCATCCAGACAGCCGTTCTCCTCATAGAAACTCTGGAGATCTTGGCAAGGAACTGGCCGTTCCAGGATCATGATGTAATCCGTGGGACGGTCAAACCACTCCACGAGCCGCAGGACACTGGGGCAGGCAGGAGCTGAATTGACCTGCGTCATCAGTGCGACCTCCAGCGGCAGCAGACCCTGGCCTTCCTGCAATGACAAATGCTGCATTACATCCAGGGCTGAATGCGGAAGTGTGTCTGTGTGTGTGTGTGTGTGTGTGTGTGTGCGTGTGTGCAAACCAATAAGATGTGACACAGAACAGCAGATTCACGCTGATACTTACAACTTTCAGCATCTTCTTCGCCCTGTCTTTAGAGACGTACTTGATGGCAACCTGAAGACAGAAACCACAGTAAATCACACCTGCCTCACTGTGACATATGACATTTACTAATATCAATTCTGAGAACATTTCTAAAGGCTGCTTGAATGAAGGAGGGAAAACGTCTCTTACTGGCAGTCCATCAGACCTGCGGGTCCCAGCATACACCGAGCCAAATCCACCTTTCCCCAGCAATGCGCCCTCCGCATATGCTTCTGCAAAATCTAAGATCACAAGAAATGTCTTTAAGACACGTTGCAGTACATAAATCTCTAAAAGAATTTTACTTTAATGCAGTTTTTACATCAAAGATCTTGAAAATATTTTACAGTGACAAATCGATTAATAGTTCAGCCATAACTTCTTTAATATGAGCCTATTCTGACCTGTGCGAGACCGTTTGGCAGGTCTCTGATGGGAGGCGGATGGATGTCCATCATCTGGGGCTTGCTGGATGCCGCTCTGCCACTTCCTCTTCCTGGGAGCCCGATCTGTTGACACAGAAGACGCCAACTCGGAAGGCAGAGGGGCTAAATAGCCAGGCAGCTCTTGACTCGGTGGCTGGGTTGGGATTGGCAGCGGTTCCTGATGGTTGTTGTCACCAGAGCCATGTCTCTCAACCTCCTGACCGGCCGTCAGGGTAAGAGCTCCACTCCTGGATCCGGGGCGGCCTGAAGCTGGAATATTTCACACGTCAAATACTTAAAGCCTCTATTAGTAATGTGAGAATAGGCTAAGCTTACTCCTTTAATATAAGCCTATTCTGACCTGTGCGAGACCGTTTGGCAGGTCTCCGATGGGAGGCGGATGGATGGCCATCATCTGGAGCTTGCTGGCTGCTGCTCTGCCGCTTCCTCTTCTTGTGAGTCTGAACTGTTGACACAGAAGACGCCAACTCGGAAGGCAGAGGAGCTAAATATCCAGGTAGCTCTTGACTCGGTGGCTGGGTAAAAGCTCCCTCTCTGGATGTAGAGCGGCCTGAAGCTGGAATATTTCACACATCAAACACTTAAAGCCTCTATTAGTAGTGTTATTTTGATAATCAATAATCAATGTCAGTGGTCACATCAAATTATGTTCAATTATATTTTTCAACTTTCTATTGGGTTGTGAATTACCAAAAACAAATCAGAAGTTAAAAGGAATGAAATACGTGATCATTTAGCTTTGAAAAAATGGGTTTAAATGGCTTAACTTGCGCCAATTACTTCACATTAATTAAGTCAAATAATGTAAAACGTCAAACTATAACATAACAATATAAACAAATGAAAACTTACAACTCTCACCTCGTCTTTCACCCATGTGAGCCACTGAGAGTCTCCTCCAAACTCCTACTAGAAATAATAACAATATATAATAATAATAATAATATATAATAAATAATAACAATGATAATAATATATAATATATTAATAACAATGATATTAATAGTAATAATTAATAATAATGATATTAATAATAATTATTAAAAATAAAGCTCAAACAATAAAATAAAAGTGTCTCTTTCTAAAGAGAAGAGCTCCTTCGAAAATAAACTATAAAACTCAAACAAAATATCCTCCCAACTCCTTCGAAAATAAAACTATAAAAGTCAAAGAAAATATCCTCCGAACTCCTTCGAAAAGAAAACTATAAAAGTCAAAGAAAATATCCTCCGAACTCCTTCAAAAATCTCAATCTCAGCAGGGTAAATAGTCTCCAAAAATGTCTCTCAAATCGCCTCGTCTCTCAATCAACAGATTTCGAGTCGGTCCAGTGTTTATATTCAGTCAAAAGTCATTACACGCGTCTCTACAGCAACTAAATTTCGAATTACGCATGCGCACACCTGACGTCGGGTACTTGAGTTCAGATAAGCAGTTTTGACGTTCAATTCTTTTTCATATATATTAAATTAAAGTAGGCGATAATATGATCTTTAATGAATAATTATTTAAATGAAATAATATGCGATTAAATAACATTGTGTAAAATTAATTGGGATTAGATTCATATCTGACAAACATTACCGAACCATCCAAATTAAATAAATTCGTAAATGGCAGATATAGCCTATCAAAGAACAAAAGGTACATCTGAATTACACGCCTATATTTTTAATTGAAGGGATTATTTAGGATGAACTCTGAATTCAGATGATTCTGCTCACTTAGCTCACGGTCCGTGATAAATAATTAAGATTTTGGAAATGAAACAATACTAATTCCACGAATTATATATTTTTTAAATAAATAAATAAGAATAATAAAAGAACATCAACAACATGCCACCGGGAAATGTGTTTCTGTGTCCACAAATCCTCAATTGACAAAAATAAAAACGTTCAATAACAAACATAAAATGTTTAGGCTAATTTAACGTGGTAAAAGTCTAATAAATTTCACAATTATGCTAATCACATACTATTTCAATTGATTAATTATTCATTAAAAGCTCATCGCTTATTTTAATTATTTTGATTCGGTTGTATTGCCATAGTCTACATTTATTACGTGACGCACTAGGTAGCTTATTCAGATCACGTGACGTTTCGTAACGGCGCGACCTCAACTAACTTCCATCCAATCGGCTCATGAATTCACTCTTGAGTTCAACTGTTATCGACATAAATAATGACTTAATCTGTTCATAATTTAATCATATATTAAGAAACTAATCCCGTCCGAATGTTATGATCACAAATTAATACATGGAGAACCTCATCTCACCTGTACTTGATGTGTAGAGGAACGTCATCCTCCACTCCTTCATCATCGTAAATTCATATTTGGACTTTTTCGTTTTGAGATGCTTTATTAATTTGGATTTCATCGATATTTTGGATGAATGTGAAGGTTTCTCCTCACCAACCTGTCCTGTAACGCGGTCAGAAACTGCCTGGAACTACTTTTACAGTGTGTTTCCCTGAAAATAACTGCGCACATTAAAGCCTTCGTCAACCAATCAGATTCAAGCATTCAACAGCCGCGTAGGATAAACTTGATGATGGCTGCGTCCGAAACATGAGGTCTATTGTGTTTATCGTGTTGTTTACTGAATTGTGGAAGAGTATGTGAAGCTGATCTTTTTTGGGGTTTTTTTGTAGCATAACCATGGAGAGGTGTGTCGTGATCCCGTTTCCTACTCTTTGAAAGCATGTATTTAAAGGGATCATGTCATACTTTTTATAATCCCACTAAGATCCACTTGTTTTATTGAGCTGAATGATGGCATTGCTGTCTTAGAGCTGCTTTACAGCAGAACTGAATTGTGTTTACCTCACTGAAATAAAGCTGCTTTGAAACAATCATTAAGCGCAGTGTTGGGAAGGTTACTTTGGAAATGTAAAAGGTTACAGATTACAAATGACCCCATTTAAAATGTAATTTAAGTAGTGTCATTTCAATGACTTTATTAAAGTAACGTAACTAATTACATTTGATTACTTTTCTAAATTTCTAAGCAATGTTTTCAACTGTTAATCATTTTCAAACTTTTAAAGCAGGCAGCGTTAAACTTACAGTAGCACTCGACACTGATTACTGTCAGACTTTCAAAATCCTTCATCACTTGAATTAAGATTATAATAGTTTAATTTTAAAGAGCCACCACAAAATCAGACTTTAGCATCTCTTTTTACTTTGAGATGGTTCTGAGGTTAAATACAGATTTCTGGATGGAATGATTTTTACATTTCCAGCACCGGAATGAATTTTTATCACTCGCCATGGTGGAAACTCTCAGACAGTTTGTAGCCTAAAGCTTTGAGCGGCAATGTGGATTGATGTGATCGGCAGGTGTGGTGCGCCGCAAATTCAAGCCAGAATCTAAAGCATCAGAGTAGCGTCACTTTATTAAACGGCAGGAGAAGGCACGGCGCACATCAAAAACAGGCAAATCAACATTATTCAACATATCCAGCTTTGTACAGAAAACATTCAGATGTAACTCCATTTTTTTCGTAAGGAACTCATTTAATTTACACATTTTTTCTCAACAACTGAAACAGATTAGTTACATTTATTTTGTAATTAAATGACGTAATGCCGTCACATGTAACTTTACTCCCCAACATTAAAACGCTATATAAAGTGTGACGCTGGCTGTGTAGTCACGCACGACGAGGAAGATAATATAAACAAGTAACTTTTAATATAATCCAGACAGGTACAATCCGACGGAGACAGAGTAACAACCAACAATGAAACAATACCAGACAATGACAAACCAACTGAACTGAACTTATATACACTGAACACAGGGGGATAACGAGACTAATGATTACATACAGCTGTGGTGATTAGTGAGGTGTCCATGGTGACAGATTGTGGCGGGAAATACAAACAAAGGAAACATGTGACTGATGAAAACAAACTGAAAGTCCATGTGGTGATCATGTGACACAAAGACGACTTGTCTTGACTTTTAAAAACAAAGCAAATGTGGCCGCGATGACTTGATGACTTGTTTCCAGTCTTGCAGTCTCTCGTGTTCTTGCTCAGACGTGGACAGGCTCTGGGGTCTCTGGTGTGGCGGCTTGAGTTCCCTCTCAGGTTGGAGTTGGGCTTCGGGTCAAGTCTCGAGCTCAAGCCCTCCACCGAGGACGGCAAGTGTGTCGTTTCCTATACAATACAAAGATTATATGAACAAGTCAACTCAAGCTGATTGACGACAGAATTGAATTCTGCTTGCATCACAGACTGTTATTTTCCTGTTTATTACCGTGAAGCCGCTTTGAAACAATCTGTATTGCATAAAGCGCTGTGTAAATGAAGGTGACTCTCACGATTCTCCTGTATCTGTGTCCTGTTATTATTGTAAAAGTTCAATAAACAGATTTTTAAAAAAAAATGAATAAATGAAGGTGACTTGACTATAACAAGGACATTCCAATGAACACCAATTTGAAAATCTCACTACAAATAATCAAGAATTGAAGACAAGTGATAATAATCGTACCCTGTCCGTTACATTTCCTCACACCTGAAATCACTGATGGAGTGAATCTCCTGAACTTCTCCAATCTAGATCATTTCCAATCCGTTTATGTTGGATCCCGGGTTCGGCACTGGCTGATCGGATCACTGCATTCTGCACAAATTTTAACAGGGAGAGAGCTGGTTAGTCATGACCGTGTGACTTGGCATCTATGAAAACAGCAGCTAAAACACGATTATTTTAATGTAAAATGTTCCTTATCTTTCCTCTCAAAGTGAAGTATGTAGTTTCTGCCACACTAGTGGCACCGAGAGGAATTACGAAAGAAAGCCCGTTTTCAAAAAACGTTGCAAACGCAACTCAAACAGCGCAAACGCAGCTCTTACTGCTTCTTGTGAAGGCCTGGTTCAGGTCCAATACTTTTAGCTGTGCTGCATTTGTCTTTATGAAAATTTGTCTTTCTGCATGATGATGCTGTACGGTGTTAAAGCATGCTTTGCAGCGCGCAGCATCACAATGTTCTGTTCACTTTGACCCGTTTAATCTTTGAAGGAAATGCAGCGAATTTTGGCCTTCACCGCTGTAACTAAAGCTGAATTTCTTAACCACGGCCCAAACTCTTGCTAAACATTGAGCCATATATAAAAAGATCCTACATACTTCACCTTATATATCTAACCGGTACTGTTATAACTGTTCCTGTGCAAAGCCTTTGCTTTGAATTCAATTTTTTCTAAAGTGTGCAGCTTAGAATAATATGCTAAAAAAAAAAAAAAAAGTGAGCAGTTGTAAAGGAAGTTAAAGGTAATGCTCTCCATTTGATCAATGTCCGTCTGCATCCCAATCCTGAAGAGAGGATTCTTCTTGACAGGCTCCTTCTCCACAACTGGTTTAAGGCACCTAAGATCAACAAAAAGTGTTCAGAGGTGACAAGTTATGAACAATTTTTAAATGCCATGTCAAATATGGTCTGAATTGGATTTAGTCAATAAACCTGATTTTAGACAATAAACCTTTTTGCTTTAGGTCATCCCATAAGTTGTGGAGACAAGAGCACCCTGTCACCAAGGAACTGCTCGTTTGTCAGCTTGGCGTCTGGCAGGTTTACACAAGTGGCCTCTCCATCCCTCCAGTTGTTAGCGTCTCGTGAGGCTGGCCATCTCTGGCAGCATCTGGCACCAGGGTTGAGGCATCAATATTTGTGGTGGTGCTGCCTGAGAATGTGAACACAGTTTTTTGTTCATTGTTAATTTCTTTGCCCCTCTTTTTTATTGATTTCTCTGACCCATCGGGGCTCTGGCTTCATCCACACATTTTCATCCACACAAGGACCCTACCAGTGGAGCAGAGGATAAAATAATAGGCTTGTGGATCGTCCACTAGTTCGTGGTCCACTCCTCTTTTCCGGAGGTGCACAGGAAGCGTCTCTGCGGGTCCTGTATCACTCCCTGATCACCCTATACAAATAATTAAAACCTTTTATCTAAACTGATCCTAACAATCCAATCCAACCTTTGACTGCTGTGCTTCAGATAAGTGTAATGTCACTGGCCACCTGTTCTTTGCAGCCAGGGATGGCGCTCAATGTCCTCTAAGCTGGGACGGTCTGCCACCGCTTCACTGAGACACCAGCTGATCAACTGACGGCACTCTGTTACACACAACACACTACTTGCCTTCAGTAACACAATAAAACAAACTTCTCTGTCTGGCTCTATCTCTGAATGTATGCTATCTTTTGCCTGTAGACAGCTCTCTAGGGAAGTGCAGTCCGCTGTTAGAGGTGACCCTCCATGTGGCTCTGAAGGGCAAGAAACCACACAGGATCTTGTAGAGCGTCACCCCCACTGACCAAACAGTAGCCGGTCCTGCATAATAGTGGTGCTGATGAAACCACTCAGGAGGGGCGTACTGACGAGTGCCTGAGATACCCGAAAAGATCAAAAACATCCACTGAAAAGGTTCCAGTCCAAACTAAATGTAGGCCTGAGTCAATGTAGAGTTTCCTTTTGGTTGATGATCAAACGTGTACAAAATATCCATGTGTAAGACCAGCACACACAGCGAAGTAGTAAGAGCTTTCTTTCTGTAATGCAAACCAACCTCCAAACGATGTGTAGGCCGAGTCCTTTAGGAGGTCTCCGCAACCAAAGTCCAGCAGCTTGATGTCATGTGAAGCTGTGGAAATCAGCAGGTTTTGTGGCTTGACGTCCCGGTGCAAGACTCTACGGCTCTCGCAATGTTTCAGCGCGGCGATGAGCTGGACCAGCACTTTCTTGGCCAGGCTCTCATCCAGACAGCCGTTCTCCTCATAGAAACTCTGGAGATCTTGGCAAGGAACTGGCCGTTCCAGGATCATGATGTAATCCGTGGGACGGTCAAACCACTCCACGAGCCGCAGGACACTGGGGCAGGCAGGAGCTGAATTGACCTGGGTCATCAGTGCGACCTCCAGCGGCAGCAGACCCTGGCCTTCCTGCAATGACAAATGCTGCATTACATCCAGGGCTGAATGCGGAAGTGTGTCTGTGTGTGTGTGTGTGTGTGTGTGTGTGTGTGTGTGTGCAAACCAATAAGATGTGACACAGAACAGCAGATTCACGCTGATACTTACAACTTTCAGCATCTTCTTCGCCCTGTCTTTAGAGACGTACTTGATGGCAACCTGAAGACAGAAACCACAGTAAATCACACCTGCCTCACTGTGACATATGACATTTACTAATATCAATTCTGAGAACATTTCTAAAGGCTGCTTGAATGAAGGAGGGAAAACGTCTCTTACTGGCAGTCCATCAGACCTGCGGGTCCCAGCATACACCGAGCCAAATCCACCTTTCCCCAGCAATGCGCCCTCCGCATATGCTTCTGCAAAATCTAAGATCACAAGAAATGTCTTTAAGACACGTTGCAGTACATAAATCTCTAAAAGAATTTTACTTTAATGCAGTTTTTACATCAAAGATCTTGAAAATATTTTACAGTGACAAATCGATTAATAGTTCAGCCATAACTTCTTTAATATGAGCCTATTCTGACCTGTGCGAGACCGTTTGGCAGGTCTCTGATGGGAGGCGGATGGATGTCCATCATCTGGGGCTTGCTGGATGCCGCTCTGCCACTTCCTCTTCCTGGGAGCCCGATCTGTTGACACAGAAGACGCCAACTCGGAAGGCAGAGGGGCTAAATAGCCAGGCAGCTCTTGACTCGGTGGCTGGGTTGGGATTGGCAGCGGTTCCTGATGGTTGTTGTCACCAGAGCCATGTCTCTCAACCTCCTGACCGGCCGTCAGGGTAAGAGCTCCACTCCTGGATCCGGGGCGGCCTGAAGCTGGAATATTTCACACGTCAAATACTTAAAGCCTCTATTAGTAATGTGAGAATAGGCTAAGCTTACTCCTTTAATATAAGCCTATTCTGACCTGTGCGAGACCGTTTGGCAGGTCTCCGATGGGAGGCGGATGGATGGCCATCATCTGGAGCTTGCTGGCTGCTGCTCTGCCGCTTCCTCTTCTTGTGAGTCTGAACTGTTGACACAGAAGACGCCAACTCGGAAGGCAGAGGAGCTAAATATCCAGGTAGCTCTTGACTCGGTGGCTGGGTAAAAGCTCCCTCTCTGGATGTAGAGCGGCCTGAAGCTGGAATATTTCACACATCAAACACTTAAAGCCTCTATTAGTAGTGTTATTTTGATAATCAATAATCAATGTCAGTGGTCACATCAAATTATGTTCAATTATATTTTTCAACTTTCTATTGGGTTGTGAATTACCAAAAACAAATCAGAAGTTAAAAGGAATGAAATACGTGATCATTTAGCTTTGAAAAAATGGGTTTAAATGGCTTAACTTGCGCCAATTACTTCACATTAATTAAGTCAAATAATGTAAAACGTCAAACTATAACATAACAATATAAACAAATGAAAAATTACAACTCTCACCTCGTCTTTCACCCATGTGAGCCACTGAGAGTCTCCTCCAAACTCCTACTAGAAATAATAACAATATATAATAATAATAATAATATATAATAAATAATAACAATGATAATAATATATAATATATTAATAACAATGATATTAATAGTAATAATTAATAATAATGATATTAATAATAATTATTAAAAATAAAGCTCAAACAATAAAATAAAAGTGTCTCTTTCTAAAGAGAAGAGCTCCTTCGAAAATAAACTATAAAACTCAAACAAAATATCCTCCCAACTCCTTCGAAAATAAAACTATAAAAGTCAAAGAAAATATCCTCCGAACTCCTTCGAAAAGAAAACTATAAAAGTCAAAGAAAATATCCTCCGAACTCCTTCAAAAATCTCAATCTCAGCAGGGTAAATAGTCTCCAAAAATGTCTCTCAAATCGCCTCGTCTCTCAATCAACAGATTTCGAGTCGGTCCAGTGTTTATATTCAGTCAAAAGTCATTACACGCGTCTCTACAGCAACTAAATTTCGAATTACGCATGCGCACACCTGACGTCGGGTACTTGAGTTCAGATAAGCAGTTTTGACGTTCAATTCTTTTTCATATATATTAAATTAAAGTAGGCGATAATATGATCTTTAATGAATAATTATTTAAATGAAATAATATGCGATTAAATAACATTGTGTAAAATTAATTGGGATTAGATTCATATCTGACAAACATTACCGAACCATCCAAATTAAATAAATTCGTAAATGGCAGATATAGCCTATCAAAGAACAAAAGGTACATCTGAATTACACGCCTATATTTTTAATTGAAGGGATTATTTAGGATGAACTCTGAATTCAGATGATTCTGCTCACTTAGCTCACGGTCCGTGATAAATAATTAAGATTTTGGAAATGAAACAATACTAATTCCACGAATTATATATTTTTTAAATAAATAAATAAGAATAATAAAAGAACATCAACAACATGCCACCGGGAAATGTGTTTCTGTGTCCACAAATCCTCAATTGACAAAAATAAAAACGTTCAATAACAAACATAAAATGTTTAGGCTAATTTAACGTGGTAAAAGTCTAATAAATTTCACAATTATGCTAATCACATACTATTTCAATTGATTAATTATTCATTAAAAGCTCATCGCTTATTTTAATTATTTTGATTCGGTTGTATTGCCATAGTCTACATTTATTACGTGACGCACTAGGTAGCTTATTCAGATCACGTGACGTTTCGTAACGGCGCGACCTCAACTAACTTCCATCCAATCGGCTCATGAATTCACTCTTGAGTTCAACTGTTATCGACATAAATAATGACTTAATCTGTTCATAATTTAATCATATATTAAGAAACTAATCCCGTCCGAATGTTATGATCACAAATTAATACATGGAGAACCTCATCTCACCTGTACTTGATGTGTAGAGGAACGTCATCCTCCACTCCTTCATCATCGTAAATTCATATATGGACTTTTTCGTTTTGAGAGGCTTTATTAATTTGGATTTCATCGATATTTTGGATGAATGTGAAGGTTTCTCCTCACCAACCTGTCCTGTAACGCGGTCAGAAACTGCCTGGAACTACTTTTATAGTGTGTTTCCCTGAAAATAACTGCGCACATTAAAGCCTTCGTCAACCAATCAGATTCAAGCATTCAACAGCCGCGTAGGATAAACTTGATGATGGCTGCGTCCGAAAAGTGAAATATGCTGCCTGGAATATTATTATATAAAGGCAGGATATTAGGTAATGTAGGAAGGTAAGAAGGCACGTGTGCGAATCCAATGATCGTGCCACATCCTATCTCCTATATACACATATATATGTCTGGCCACTCTGCTATAAAGCCTATAGATCGGTGGAATGGTGGAGTGCTGCAGTGATGTTTGTTCTTCTGTAAGTGTCTCCCATCTCAGTATGATGGAGCTCCACTTGAGTGACCATCAGCTTCTTGGTCACCATTATAACCAAGGCCTTTCTCCATCGATTGGTCAGTTTGGCCAAGAACCCTTGTTGTTTCAAACGTTTTCCATTTAGGATTATTTGAAGGCTGCATCCTGAACCTTCAATATTCAATACAGCATTTATATTTGTAGTTATCCCCATATGTGTCTTGACACAATCCTGTCTCTTGTCCTGAGCTCTACAGGCAGTTCTTTTGACCTCATGACTGTTTTTTTTTTTTTGCTCTGATATACATTTTCAGCTGTTAGAGCTTTGATAGTTGTGTGCCTTTCCAAATAATTTAAATTCCAGTCCATTTAATTGAATTTGCCACAGGTTAACTACACTTGAAGTGTGAAACAACTTCACTCCTGAGCTAAATTCCAAGTCAATGATACATTGACAGTTTTTTTTCAACATGTTTTTGTCGCCACCCACAGGTGAAATTATTTAATTGAAACAAATTTTATTTGAGGTGTCAAGTTACTTTCAAAAGGTGCTTTACTCTATTTTGATCACTACCATAGACATTACCACTTAATTCAGTCCAGTTTTGTATCAAATACAATGTGATTTTCGTTGATCAAGATCTGGCAGGAACAGCACATTTCTCCATTTTTCCACTTTGTCAAGAGACAGCTATCTCTGCACATTAAATCCCCCATATTCCAGCAAACCAAAGGGAACCTGGAACAATGATGGCAATGCTTAATGTAGCGTAGAGCGTAGGCGCCATATTTGTTGTAGATCCGCTTATCCGAAACCCTCCGTTACTGTTACAGATATAAAGAAAATTACAGTTTAACAATAAATGACGGACAGTTACATACGGTTTACCAACATTTTGTCATGTAAACTTTATGTTAACACCTCAAATGACAAGGGAATTTATAGTAATTTATAGTGTTAATTCATTAGCTAGTCCACAAACGCATTCTCTCAAATGGCTTGGGTATATGCAGAGTATATGTACTGTACATCTATAAAATTCAATTCTTAGATGTGCCTGTGCTGTTTACAACAGCATTGTCCACTTGTGATCCGATTGACCAAAATCTTAATACCAGGTGTAGACAGAGTGTTGTCTGCGTCAGTTGTCAATGTTCAGCACTTGTATTCAATGATGGAACATATTCAGATGGTGTTTGTTCGGTCGCAGAATGTCTGAGAAGTGCTGAAGTGTAATTTGGCTGAGAAGCAGCCCTGGTCCTGGTGTACCCCAACAGTTTTGATGTTTCCCTTATCTGATACACACATTTCAGGTTTTCTACTAAATAGATGATAAGGAAATCTAACATAATATGCGTTGTTGAAGGTACTTGAGGATCAGGGTTGGGAACTACTGATCTTAATAATAAAATTACTGTTACAGGTATCTAGACTTGATCGTTTTCCATAAATATCATAATGATATAATTAGCCTTAAGCACACTGAATACAAATAGTTGTTTGATGTCTTTTGCTCTTATTAAATTGGGGTTACCTTGTATTTTTCTTTTTTCATCATTCAGACCTGATGCGGCTTAAAGAGGAGAGTCCAGAACTGAATCAAATGGAGGAGAAACAACAGTATGAGAAACATGATTTCATAACTGAAGAAAACTTTGCTCGCAGACTGAAAAGTGTTCTTTAGAAAAAAGAGGTGAGGAGACAGGATCTAAAAGATCTTTCACCTGTCATCAGTGTGGAAATGTTTTCACTACAGCAGGAAACCTTAAAATCCACATGAGAGCTGCCTTGCAAATGTGATCAATGTGGAAAGAGTCTCACACGAAACAATACCTTAAAGGATCACGTGAGGATTCACATTGGAGTAAGACCTTTCGAATGTGATCAGTGTGGAAAGTGTTTCATACCTAAAGACACCTTTAATTTACACATGAGAATTCACTCTGGAGGGAAGCCTTTCAAATGCCATCAATGTGGAAGGCGGTTAAAACATGAAGGGTCCCTTCATTACCACATGAAACTTCACACTGGAGAGAGGCCTTTCAGCTGCCCTCAGTGTGGAAAGAGTTTTTCTTATTCAGCACAGCTGAAAATTCACATGCAAACTCATTCTGGCGAGAAATCGCAGTGTTCTGAATGTGGCAAGAAGTTTATAAAAAAAAGACCAATTTCAAAAATCATCTGTGTTTTCACTCTGGACTAAGGCCATTTAATTGCAATCAGCGTAATAAAAAAATGTATTTTGCCTTAAGGCTGGTAGCTTACGCTGCTATTTTGAACCAATAATCGGAAACAAAAAGCAGTTGAAGGATGGCGTGCATAATTCAGTTATTTATCTGACTTAATCTGACTCCATTAAAGTTGTTGTTACTCTTTAACCTCTTATTCTTTAAAGGTAAAAGTCTTTCTTAGAACTGGAAAACGTAGGATTTAACCTGAATGTTTAGATAACGAAAGTTACAATCACTTTATAGCTTTCAACATTTCAGTGATAAAAGGAAAGATTCTCAAAACCTTTAAAGCAGGCAAAGTTATTTATTAAGTTACATGTTTAAATACACAGAAAGTAGAATAGAACAACATACTGTATAGAAAACTTAGTTGTAACAAATAATAAATGTAATATCTCTATTACGTTCGCTACCATTCGGTTCAGTTTATAAGCTGTCATATGAGACCAAACATGACATAGTTACATGTTAGAAAACACTAGTAGATAAATGGTATGTAGTTGAAGCATCTATGTCAGGTGAAGCAAATGGTATCCCCAGACAGAATGTGAAGTTGAGTCAGCGGCTAAAAGTTGCCAAATAAAATTTAAAAGTACATTTACATTTACATTTAATCATTTGGCAGACACTTTTTTGTCCAAAGCGATTTTGGTAGCTAAAAGTTGCTAAATTTGTTGCTGGGTGCTTTTTGTAAGATAAATAAATAATAAATAAATAAATAAAAGTGGCTAAATCATACAAAAAAATTGCTACGTTGGCATTACTGTTTTTAAGTATGCACTTTTATTTTCACTGCACTTTCTGTTAGAGTAAGGCCCCCCAAAAACATTGCAAAAGCTCCACGACCCCGCCGTTAAAAAATATATACCGACATTTACCTACAAATACATTTATTAACAAGTTTGTAAGAATTTCATGTGAATTATGAGAACTATGATGAAAACATTCTTTACAAATATATTTAAATCCATGACACTAACCTTACATACTTTCAAAAAAATCAAATTTTGAACAATTGGAATATTTTGATTATTTTAATATATTGATCTGGTCTGGCTACGGCCCCCCTGCAATACCGCTACGGCCCACCGGGGGCAGCGGCCCACAGTTTGGGAAGACTGTGTTAGACAGTATGTGGACGGGACTTTTATTTTGGTCTGGTGTAATGACGTCATAAGGCTGCACCGCTCTCTGGCTAAACAAAGGTTTGAGTTTTTGAACGCTTATGTATTTGACATGTTTAAATGGATACAAATTGCTCAATCTTGTCAGTTTTTACAAGTAATGTATATTCTTGTGAATGGATATTCTTTTCACATTATAGTTCAGTTTTCAGTTGATAGTCCGTTTTCTCACATTCAATTTCTAAATGACTTAAGAAATGATTAAATAATCATATTACACCCATTTTAATATTTTTTTGTGTCGGAAAACTCAACCATAAAGTGTTACATGAACTGATAGTTTGTCTCTCAAATGTTTCTTTTGTGATTATTTGTCTGTGACTAAAGTATGGAGGACCATGGGTGCCACATAAAAATAAAACGAAGAATCAATTAATTCATTTAATAATTCACACATAAAAATGTATATAAATAAATCACTTTTATATAGGCAAATAAATAGACATATTTAAAGTTGTTTATTTAATTCCTGTTTTTAAACGTAGATTAATAGAACAATAAAAAAATACATTTGTAAATCATTTTAAATGGCATTTTAAATCGCTTTTTAAATCACTTTTTAAAAAAGGATTTGCCAAATGCTTTTCTTTATCCATTTGTCAATCAAGTGCTAAAATGCCATTGGACAGTACACACGTGGGAGCAACCAATCAGCTTTCGCCTCAATTTGAAGAGCCGACTCTCTAAAGACAATTTGAGCAACGCGATCAAGCAAAATGTCAGGCGAAGCTAAACGTGTTTTTAGAAGTATTGTAGATGATTTGTTAGCTTTAGCTGATTTTTGCGAAAGAAATTCTCCTCTCGATTATCATTTTATATGTAAAAGAGTTTTTCAGTTGAGGGAAGACAATAATATATTGTGGTTGTACAATAAATGGAAGGATTTGGGTTCAGTTTGAGGTCATTCAGCGACTCCGCAGACCTCACGCTATGGTTGAACTTCCAAGCATTCTCAAACAACACCAGTCGTTGGATGTACTGGCAGAAGAGACAGCAGGATGTATTGTTGTGTCGCTAAGCACAGTCCGACGAAAACCATTATAACCTCTCCAAACACGTTCAGATTCGCCTGACATTTTGCTTGATCGCGTTGCTCGAATTGTCTTTAGAGAGTCGGCTCTTCAAATTGAGGCGAAAGCTGATTGGTTGCTCCCACGTGTGTACTGTCCAATGGCATTTTAGCACTTGATTGTCAAATGGATAAAGAAAAGCGTTTGGCAAATCCTTTTTTAAAAAGCGATTTAAAAAGCCATTTAAAATGATTTACAAATGTATTTTTTTATTGTTCTATTAATCTACGTTTAAAAACAGGAATTAAATAAACAACTTTAAATATGTCTATTTATTTGTCTATATAAAAGTGATTTATTTATATACACTTTTATGTGTGAATTATTAAATGAATTAATTGATTCTTCGTTTTATTTTTATGTGGCACTCATGGTCCTCCATATAAAGTGCATTTATACGTGAGTAACAAATCAGGTTTGGATTTATATTTGTTTATATTAGTTCCTTTCTATTGATGCTTTCCTCGAATTAAAGATGTAAAATGTCAAAACATGCAGTTTTGACACTATTTTGAACTATTTTCAAGATGGCGGTTAAAGAGGAGACTGAAGACATGGGAATTTCAGAGTCATTCAGCGTGAAACATGAAGAAACTGAGGAACAAACAGGTTAGTTTTCAAATGTGAACAGAATTTTTTTCTTTCTCCTTAAAATGTTGACATTTGAACAGATGAAGAATTAATGAAGAAAATGAAGAACCCAGTAATGTATATCAGTGCCACAATTGAAGCTGATTAGCTAAAAATATTTATAATGGTCTTAATGTCATCATCACCACAGCTGCGATAATGTCAGAATCATCAAATAATAGGCACTGTGAAATATTGGGTTAAACCCATGGTTTTTTTAAGAGAATGTCAATTTACAAGATGTAGAGCATTTAGTGTTGTTACGATACCAAAGTTTAGGTAGTCTGTGTCAACACCAGCTTCAGTATATAGCAAAAATAATTAGAAATATTAAACTTTTATTTATATATTTTAAAATAAAATAAATACTCAAGTTATCATAAGTAAATAAGACATTAAATGGATAATTCACCCTAAAATGAAAATAAAAATACATCACAAAAGGAAAATTTTAAAATAATGTCCTGCTCACTCGTCCATATAATGGCAGTGAATAGCGGCCAGTATCAAGCTCTTTTTTCTTTTTTTAAAAGACATAACACGGAATATACGTCATATCGCATGGGATTATTCTAAGTGTACTGCGGGTATATGATATTAAATTTAAAGTATTTGTTAACGAAAATCCTGACCTTGGCCGTTGTTCTTCAGTGCACAGCTATGCAACGTGCGCGTTCGTGTCACTCTATTAACGCCGCAGTTCACTCCATCAAAAAAAGCACACAAGTTGCGAGACAACAAAAAAGCGACATGACATACAGCACCTAGAAGTCCCAAAAAGTATCTGTGTACTTTCTTCAGTGTGTTAAATGTATCCGGACAGAAACTCTGTTTGTGTGATGACAGTCAGAAGAATGACAAATGTTAGATACATAGATTGTATTTCGTGTCGCTTTTTTGTTAATCTTGGTTTCTCACAACTTGTGTGCTTTTTCTGGCTGAGACGAAGTAAACTGGCGCTAATAGAGTCTTAAGAATGCACGTTACATAATCGTGCACAGAACACAGATGCAAACTCCTCACCTTTCTGAGAAATTAATCTTTTTAAGATCACAATCTCACCTGCGAGATTTGCATACATCCGATGAGAAAGTGTTTCATACATTGGCATAAGTATTGATATGTAAAGCTTGGGACTGTTAATAAGCCTGACTTGTTTTGATTTTAACGTTGTTAGCGTAATTTCCACTGTATCGAACATACTTATTTATCACCACAGTTTCTCTGTGACCTCATCTCTGATAATAACTATGATATGCTGACGCTCACACAACACCTGGCAATTGACTTTGTTGAACTTAATCTGCTCTCTCCTCCTGGTTTCAGCATTTTGACTAACCGAGTTGCAGGCAGGGGTGGGGGCCTATGGTTTAAAATCACTGGTCGCTTTACCTTCCTTCTAACACCTGTCTACCGTCCTCCTGAAATGAACATGCACTTTCTGTCTGATCTATGTAAATTGCTCACAATTGCCTCTGTCCATTCTACAGCAATGTTATTGCTTGGGGATTTTTATATTGATGTTGATACTGATACGATGCATGTTTGTGAGTTCATGTCTGTCCTTGACTGTTTTAATTTGGAGCACCATATCGATTTTCCAACTAATGTACATGGCCAAACACTGGAATTGGAATGATCTGGTATCAACATTGTTTCCTGAAAAGGCTCTGACATGGGTATCTCTGATCACAAACTGAATGAATTTTCTTATAGTTTTTATACTCTAAAGTCTGATGTAAAATCCTTGATGTGTTATGATTGGAAGTTGGTTGGTCATTCTGTCAATCAGTGACTGCCCCTTTCTGTCTCTGTCTATCTTTCCAGTGTAGAAGACATTCTTAATGTCTATGATGAAATTATTTTACTTTTTTGAACGAATATTCTCCCTTAAAATCTATATATGTTCCATCCTCTCGCACTTCTTCTTGGCTCAACACAGAGCTTAAGGCAATGAAAAGCAAGGCCCGCCGTCCAGAAAGGCTTTGTAAGAAAACTCGCCTTTCTTTTTTTACTCCTTGGCATATCCTGAACACATTTAGCAGTTTAGGGTAACTCTTAATACTGCTTGATCATCTTATTTTTTTTATTTTAGTGACGAGACTGTCTCATAAGTGATTGAGGTCTTTTGTTATTGGACGTAAGAGTGAACATTACAGTCTCCATGTACTCCTGACTTCATATCCGCTGAAGACTCGGTGGAATAGTTTTATTTTTGAAGGGAATTCGCGCCCACATACCTATATTCGTTTATGTCTGCGCAAATCATTTTATAATTATAAAGCTTACCAGTTTATGAAGCACCCCTCGAAAAGACATAAGGTCTGTATACATTTGTTTACTGTTAATTGTGTTTCTGTGTACTTTGCTTTGTATGTTGATGATAAAGCAAGGGTGAGATCATTTATAGATAAGACTTTAATGCGCACTTCTTGAACTGTTTTATTAAGCTCTTACAGTGATACAAAAAAAATTGTGTGGTATTCTGCACTGAAACTTCACATACACACTCTGGGGACATCAGAGATTTATTTTAAATCTTGTAGAAAGGGCCATAATAGGTGCCCTTTAAGTAGCCACAGGCTATTTCAAACCTCTCTTTTCTCTCTTTTCTGTTTAACAGCACATAACTTCTCTGAGCCTTTCCAGTCTGTCTTTTGTCCGTTACACAGTAGTGAAACAGCCGTGGTTAAGGTTCTTAATGGTCTCCTCCTATCTTCTGATTAAGGCAATTTATTCAGATTTATTTTAGCATGCTTCCCACCTCAGTGTTTCGTCCGCCTTCATTAACAACTTATATCAAAGATCTCAAGCTTTGGCTGGTGGCAAACCACCTTAAATTTAACTCTGGTAAAACCGAGATAATACTTATTGGCTCTAAATCTGTTGTCTAAACTATCTGGCCAACTGTTAGATTAGCTGACTTGATAACGACAAGACATCCGTCGAGCATCTTTCCTTCTAATTGTACCTTCTAATGGATGTTATTTGTTTGTATTCCTCTATTGGTTTGTATTACTCAGTCCTGTTTAAATGTCTCTTTGTTTGTATCTCTAACCTGACTTTGTATGCGACTTGTGCATATTCTGTACATACTCCTCAGCCTTTGGTATGTGTATTGTGTTTGTTATTGATGTTTCTTTGGCTCTGTTCCTTTAAACCTATTTTGGTAAAGTGACCTCGGGTGTTGGAAAGGCGCTCTATAGATAAAAATTATTAATTTTTAGCACGTTGAATACAAATATTTGTTTGACGTCTGTTGTTTTATGAAATTGGGGTTAACTTGTATTTTTCTTTTTTTTTCACCATTTAGACCTGATGTCGCCTAAAGAGGAGAGTCAAGAACTGAATGAAATGGATGAGAAACATGATTTCATAAAGGAAGAAAAACTTTGCTCGCAGCCTGAAAAGTCTTTCTCACGAAAAAGAGGTCACGAGGCAAGAAGATCTAAAAGATCTAAAAGAAGATCTCAAAAATTGTCTAAAAGTTCTTTCCCCTGCCAACATTGTGGTAAATTGTACAGTACAGCACAAGTCCTTAAATTACACATAAGAATTCACACTGGAGAGAGGCCTTTCATATGTGATCAATGTGGAAAGAGTTTCACACAAAACAACAGCTTCCAGGAGCACATGAGGATTCACACTGGAGAAGAACCTTATACGTGTGATGAATGTGGAAAGAGTTTCAAACGAAAATGTTCTTTAAGGAAGCACATGAAGATTCACATTGGAGGAAGACGTTTCGAGTGTCATCTCTGTGAAAAGAGTTTCAGAGGAATTGCTGCCTTAACGAAGCACATAGGCATTCACACCGGAGAAAGACCTTTCGTGTGTGATCAATGTGGAAAGGGTTTCATAAGAAATTCTTCCTTAATGAAGCACATGAGTATTCACACTGGAGAAAGACCTTTCGCGTGTGATCAATGTGGAAAGGGTTTCAAACTCAGCAGTGCCTTAAAGTATCACATGAGACTTCACTCAGGAAAAAGCCGTTCTGTATGTCATCAGTGTGGACGGAGATGCATGTCTGTAAAATACCTTTACATTCACATGATAGATCACTCCAGACAGAAGCCCTACAAATGTCACCAATGTGGAAAGGTGTTCAAATTTAAAATAGCCCTAAAGAGACACTTGACAGGTCATACCGCAGTGGAATGTTTTAAGTGCCATCAATGTGGAAAGTGGTTTAAACATGAAAAGTCTCTTGATTACCACATGAAACTCCATGAAAAGCCAAGCACCTGCCCTCAGTGCGGGCAGAGTTTCATACAAATAAACCACTTTAATTCTCACATGAGAGATCACAACAAAGAAAAGGATTTGAAAATTTGTAATCAATGTGGTAAGCGTTTTGCAACATATAGATCCCTTAAAGTACATAAAAAAATTCACCTTGAAGAAAAGCATTTTCCTTGTCCTGAGTGTGAAATTAGTTTCACATCTAAAGTAGACCTTAAGATTCACATGAGGATTCACACTGGAGAGAGACCTTACACCTGGGAAGATTTTCAAACATAAAGGACACCTTAAGTTTCACATGAAAACTCACAAATGAGGAACTTATTTAAAGCCCAGGACACTTGCGGGTTGGTCGCCAGTGGGTGAGAGATAAATCATTAATGTGTTGATTTTAATGATGACACTGATAAATATTTGTAGATGATTTATTTTTAGCAGTGAATTCGAGTGATGTTGCAGCTGATCCATGCATCTCTGATCCACAGTTGTAACTTTTTTCCGTTTGCCCTTTAAATACCAAATACAGAGTACTGTAATGAAAAATGTAAACAAAGATCTTTCACTTTCACACTTGGAGAAACGCCTAAAAAGTCATGCAGACAAAAGACCCTGTTTGTGTTCTTTGTGATTAATTTTTTTTAAATTTAAGATTTCACCAGGGAAATCATATGTGTGTGAAACACACAGCAAGCTTGAAATGACAGAAATAAATCTATATTGGAGAAAAACTTGACAATGTTTTATATAGTAACAAGTAATTTTTGTGGTCTTCACTTGATGGTACCTTAATTGTGTAAAAGTTATACAGATAATCCTGTAAATAAAAATAAAACATTTCGACCAAACAGAATTTGGTCAGATTTTGAAATTCTTAAAATTCCATCAAACTTTTGCATGTTTACATTATTTCTTATGGGCTTATTATCTTAGATTAATAGGAAACTGCAGCTTTACTGAGCCAAGCTGATACAAACTAAATGCTGTTGGCTTATTTTAAAAAGGAGAGGAGCTATTCGATATGTCCCGCCCTGCATGTTTCGAGACACTTCAGTGGGACTTTAAGTTTGAAGGACTCAAGCCATATCATGCTTAATGCGGTGAATTTGAATTGTAATGTGATGATCAGGTGCGGATTTCTAAATCATAAAAAAATCATTGGTTCGGCTGAGTGGCAGGTGGTTTATTTTTAACAGTGAATTTGGGTGACGTTAGCTGATCTATGCTTATCTGATCCACATATCTAGCTCTTCTGGTTTTCCTTTTTAAAATGCCAAATACAGACTACTTCCTTCTGCTGTTATGGGAGAGTTGTGTCCTTATGCAGGTGCAGAACAAGGACACAACTCTCCCATATGGCTGTCAGATAGTCACAAGCTGACGTCTAGTCAGCTTTTATCAGCGCTGTTCTTTGGTGTCGGTTTGGTGTGATCGAGGTCTAAACTATCAGTGGTGTTGAAAGAGTTTTACAGAAAAGAAACATCTTGCAAAGCCACGTGAAGCTTCAGAGGTCTTAAGGTTTCTCAGTAAAGGAAACTTTAAGACTCACGTGAGAGTTTGCACGTGTCTTTATGTGAGAGATGGGTTTTGCTTTTTATTTAAGAATTATTTTGTGAATTCATTCTGGAGAGAAATTGCATTGTTCTGAATGTGGCAAGAGGTTTACCAAAAAGACCAATTTCATAATTCCTCGCTTTCACTCTGCCATTTAAAGCCATTTAACTGTGATCACTGTAATAATAAAAAAAAAAAATTTCCTCCACACTTATATACACTCCGATAAACCTGAGAAATCATGCAGATGAGAAATCCTGTTTTGTGTTCTCTGTGTGGAAAGACTTTTAAATGGCTCTGCACCAGAGATTTCTACGGGCTCCGCAATTTAAGGTATGAGTGTCTAATAAGTATCTAATGATTAAGTACTAATATCTAATAATATGCACTAGTATCTAATGAATAAGTACTAGAGGCGATTTAATAGATACTAGTGATGAATGAGTACTTTTAAAGTGCAATTACCTAAAGAATAAGCAATAGCTAATAAGTAGGCTACTAGTACTCCATGGAATATACTTAAAAATAAGTACTGTTAGCGTGTAAATAGATACTGATATGTTTTTTTTTTTTAATTGCATGTTTCCTTTCCTTAAAGTTCAGATCACTCCCGTATAACAGCATGAAAATAATTGTTGCCTATTAATAATAATTGTTCAGTGCCAGCTGTCATCGGGATATAAAGGGTTTCTGCACTAAAAGGTCAAAGTTTTGGCTTTAGACAGAATCTGTCATTTCAGATATGGTGCTCACTCTATCATTAGTAGTTTTCAGCACATCAGCTGACAACTATTTGATTTTAAATACGTAATTCAAGAATTCACTTTACATTTCCGCTATGAATATGTCTTTGACATATTATTTATATGTAGTCTTTTATGTATGTATGTACATTTCTGTGCGCTTTCTGCGATTTTAGACGGGACTTTTATTTTGCTCTGGTGTAATGACGTCATAAGGCTGGACCGCTCTCTGGCTCAACAAAGGTTCGAGTTTTTGAACGCTTATGTATTTGGTGCGTTTAAATTAATACAAATCGCTAAATGCATTAAAATTTTGTAAATTAATTATTATGTGATATGCCTTGTAACGCTTTGCAGTTCAGTTTTCCCTCTTGTCATTCAATTCTTCTTTTTCTAAATCGTGCCTTCAGTAATAATTATTTCATTATTCCCCCATTTTATTGTTTCATTTTTGTGCTTGAAAACTGAACTATACGACGTTGCATGAACCCTGATAGTTTGTCTCGAAAATGGCTCGTTTATGATTGTTGTTTGTCTGTGAGTGAAGCGCATTCATACATGAGTAACAGATACATTTTGTGTTTATAGTTTATATTTCTTTCCGTATATTTTTTCCCTCATATTAAACATGACAAAATGTCCAAACATGCAGGAACAAGAAACAAGTTTTCAAGATGGCATTTATTAAAGAGGAGTCTGAAGACATAAGTATTTCACAACAACTCAGTCTGAAAAATGAAGATGCTGAAGATCATACAGGTTGGTTCATAAGTAATCTTTTATTGATAATAAAATGTTGACAAAGTGATAAAAATGTATATGAGACACCTAATTAAACCTGATGTATGGCACACAGAGTGGGTCACCATGATGTGGTTGCTAGGCTACACCTAGCAACACCTTTTAAAAGGGTCCACTTTTGTACCTTTTAGTTTCTAACATGTACACTACTAATATGTACCTTTAAAGTACCAATATGCACTGCGTAGGTTCAAAGGTGAAAGGTGAATAGGCACCACACTGACAGCTTTTGTACCTTTTTGTCCTGAGAGTGTGAGGAACCCTTCTAAACTGAAATGGAGATTTTGGGGTTCTTCATTCTCACATTTTTGTTTTTTAAATCTGCAACTTTTAAAAATTTATTTCAAAGCCATCACATTGATTTTCTGGAGCTCAACTTTCCAACTACGCAGATGGTCAACACTCACAACAGGTACTTGAATTTTTAAATTGTCTATAAATTTCAAATTTCATATTGTAACTGGTTTCCTAGAAAACATATTGTCATTTTTTTCTTAGTTTTTAAACGGTACACGTAAGTGTGACAAGCTTGGTTCAGTTGATGATACTTCTCTTCTCCACTAAGCAAGTAAGTGACATTGATACTGGATTTATGATCCATATTGATTTTCAATAATTATTTGGGTTTATGCTTACAAATGCCCAGTCCAGAAAAACAGGAAATCTATCCCTTGATACTTTCTAATTTATTTTTCCTTTTAAACATTAACTGTAATAACATCACAACAGCTACTTTTGGCCTAATTGTTTTTACTTAAACAAAAGTCAGAGTGTGACTCTAAACTCAGTTGTGTTTTTCTACCCAGACAGATGCTGTCAAACCCCACAACCTCATCATCTGCTGAGAGAAGCTGCCATTCACTCACAAAACACACATAATGATGGACATGGAGCCATCACAGAGGACTGTAAAGATATTTCACTGGAACTACATTATTTTATTTCTTTTTTTTCTCAGTATTTAATCTTGTTCAGATGTCAATTACCATTTAATAGTCCTGGAAAACCCTTGAAAACAGCAATATTTGTTGAGAGGTTTGTGCTTGAATTATTGAAAGACTATATATGTATGTGTGTGTGTGTGTGTGTGTGAAATTAGTGTTTAATTTTAAAATAAAATGCACAAATACAATCTTTTCATGTAAAATTAATGCTGCAGCCCATCTGATATAGATACTGAGCCATTTCGCATGGCTCGATATTGCTCATATATTTCCATATATATACATATATATATTGGATTGCTCATCAGATTCAGCTTCACCCTGGAGCTGCATTGCTTGTCCGTTGTGCCTTATGAGGCATTGTTCAAAGTTAAAATAATTTCCTTGTTTTATTCCAGAATTAATCTACTAACTCGCTCTTAAAGTCAGTCCCTTGCCACCACTTACTGGTGTAACTAAGTTGTTTACAAACCCCCATCAGACCGTTTCTCAATACCTAATACTCCAACATTATAATATAAAATATTATTTATTGAACAATAATAGCCATTATGAACTTTGTGTAATATATATTATTAAGTAAGTTGATTTTGGTTGCAAGTTGTAAAGTTGTATTTTGTATACCTTATATCTGTAAAAAAAAGATCTCTGATTGTACAAATTCCAAAAAGTCCTTGAAATTCCTGGAAATTAATTTTACAACATCTGTACAAATCCTGTAATCACTGTTGATAGAGCATTGTCATCCCCCCCCCTGCAATTTCCTGTGTCAATAAAAAAATAAAAGTACCTAATTGGAACAACTTGTCAGTTTTTATAAATACCTAATGAAGTATTATTAGATCAGGCAGATTTTTATAATAATAATAAAATATTATTTAAAGGTTTCTTTATAAGAGCACTTTTAAAGCATGTTTCTTTATGGAAACTTGTAAAAATGGTTCCAGAATGTGAGATTTCTGTACTCACACTGCCCGATTTTTGTAACTGCATGTACTGTGCAGGTTGCACATGCGCATTAAATTTGTTTTCCACAAATCAGTTGTTCCTCAAGGTAGCATCACTGGCACGGGCCACTGAAGATTTTAACCCTGATTTGCATCTCCCAAAAATCTGGGCGGTGTGGCCCGATTCGAGGCTTTTAGCAACTCACTTTTGTCCAAAAAATCCTTAATTGTGTTGTGTCATTACAATTATTCTACTGCTCATGATCACGTTGGAGCCTCCACGATCACAAATCATAAATATAAAACATTGATATTTACGACTTTTGATCGTGCTGCCTCTAATGGGATGCCTGTGCTAGTCAATGAGAGCGAGCAAGCGTCACGAACCGGAAGTTGCGTGCTTTTATAGCTGAAACTTAGCAGCCACAAACATATCACGAAAGTGGAGTACTGAGAAACAAGAACATGTTCTGTTTCTCCTTTGTTTTTCACTGCAAAACAGAACACGCCCCAGAAGAGCCAGTCTAGCTGAATCCTCTAGTGTGTGCGTTCAGAGGATTATAATGTTAAAAATAGGTTGAAACTGTCTGTGGTCTCCCATGGTTTAAGATTTGAAAATCGTCTAGCACGTCCCAGGCCTAAAGAGACGGAACCAGAGACTTCTGCAACAACAGACAACCGTATTAACAAGCGCTTGCATGTGTGCGGGGTTATGAGGCCACAACTTTAGTTTAAAAGAATACAAAAACATTTTTGTCAGTCATAACTAATGAAGAGAAATAGTGCAGGCACTGGACAAAGATGGCAATTTCTAGAGTGTGCGTTTGCGCTCACTATCAGATGGAATATACAGCAGAACAAGGTTGTCAGTCCTATATTTGAGTCGTTAATATGGTTACGTTCACACACATTTCAGTTATTTACAGGGGTAACAACCGCATCCTATAACCGAACTCACACCTGTAACTTTTCAGGACTCACAACCGATTTCTTGGAAAACCCACCGCTGTGTGAACAGACCCAGACTGGAAAGCTAGTTGTATGTCACATCATACAGTGCAAGAGAGCCGTTTTCATGTGTGGTTTTGGTAACTTACAGCAATGGAGATATGAGCTGCTATCTATTAATGAAGATTTGACTGATGAACTCACAGCTCGATTGGACTCGATTGTCAAAAGTGATAAGACTTTTCAGTTTTATGGATGTCATAATCTTTGTTATTACTTAAGTGTTAATGTGGTTACTGGTAAGAGAATATGGGCTTGACACCTGTAGTACTTTCATACGGACAGTATTCGAGACTGCACGATATTGGGAAAAACTGACATTGTGATATTTTGTTTTTCTTGGATATATATTGTGATATGAAAATAAATGAGCAGATGTCTTGAATAGCTACAGCTTTTTGTAAAGAATCATTTCAGATCAATTGGTGTGATCTTGTAAGGGAGGATATAAAATAAACAAATTACAAGCATACATAAATACAGTAGAACAAATAAATGAAATAAACAGTTCTTCATATTTTTCAGGTAAGTCTTAACAGTATTTCGGTACAGAAATTAACTAATAAAATGTAAAATAACACTGCATAGTCTTCACTGTATAATACATAAAATATAATTAATCTCTGTTAAAGCTACAGAAGTGATTTCATTTTTGTATTTTGTTGTTTGATTAACATTAATGTCATTAGGCTGCTGTCACTTTAAGACCAAGTATGCAGATCCAATATAATGATACATAGCCATTTTCTTTCTCAATTGTTTACATTTACATAAGCAAATGTGTTTATGAGGATACTCATAACAATGTAACAATACAATGTTGCATATATGTGTTCTTTCAAGCACAAATAAATGCGGAAGTGAACAGAATTCGGTGTTTGAGTGCATCTGCGTAGCTCTGTGTGCGCACAGAAGACGGTGTGTGAGGTCCAAATTGAGTTCTCTTTCACGTCTTCTTGTGGTTGAATGGTTAAAATACGCTTGAGTTTTTAAACCGACAGGACTTAAAACATCTGCAAATGATAAACTTTCACTTTATGATGTTAAACTTTGCAATTAATCTGAGAATTATGAGCGTTTCGAACCATGGTGCCTGATCAGTACGGATGAACGTGACATGGCACACCTTGAGATGTGACTATCACGGATGCGCACATATTGATACAAGACGCTACCGTAAGTTGTTTGTTTGAACGGGACATTTTGAGACTCTAAGTAAATGCAGTTGCCAATCCCAAAAACTGGCCATGTGAATGTATCCTTTTGAAAGGCTAAACATTAGAATAAAAAAATGCTTTTGGACTTTAGTTGCTCTTCAGGAGCCTTAGAACTCAACCTCATGGTTTGCTTCTTGGGTAATAAATATAACAAAATATTGTGTGTCTGATCGGTCTCAGTCACTACTTGATAGAATAAACCTTTATCTCAAAGAATAAACTAACATTGATGTTACTTTGTCCCATTAAACTGGGTTAACTTGTATTATTCTTTTATTTCGCCATAGACCTGGTGGTGATGAAAGTGGAGAGTCAAGAACTGAATGAAATGGAGGAGGAAGATCATCATGGAGAAAAACTTTGCTCACAGACTGAACAGGCATCCTCGCAAAAAAGATCTCGGAAGACAGGTTCTAAAAAGTGTTACATCTGCCCTCAGTGTGGCAGGAATTTCACTTATGAAAAAAGCCTTAAAAAACACGAGGCAAATCACACTGGACAGTGCCCTTTCACCTGCCAACAGTGTGGGAACATTTTCACTACAAAAGGAAGCCTTAAAAACCACATGAGAGTTCACACTGGAGAGAAGCCTTACACTTGTGATCAGTGTGGAAAGAGTTACACGCGAAGCAAGACCTTAAGGGATCACATTAGGATTCACACTGGAGAAAGGCCCTACATATGTAATCAGTGTGGAAAAAGTTACATACGAAGCAAGACCTTACGGGATCACATGAGGATTCACACTGGAGAAAGGCCTTACACATGTAATCAGTGTGGAAAGAGTTTCATACATAAAGTAACCCTTAATTTACACATGAGAATTCACTCAAGAGAGAACCATTTTATATGCCATCAATGTGGAAAGAGTTTCAAAGACATAACACGTCTTAACAGGCATGTAATAATTCACTCTGGAGAGAAGCCCTTCAAATGCCACCAATGTGGAAAAGGGTTTCAAATAAGTAACAACCTTAAGGCACACATGAGATGCCACACTGAGGAGAAGCCTTTCAAGTGCCATCAATGTGGAAAGTGTTTAAAACATGAAACATCCCTTAACTACCACATGAGACTTCACACTGGAGAGAGGCCTTTCACCTGCCCTCAGTGTGGAAAGAGTTTCATTCTTGAAGGACAACTTAGTCGTCACATGAGATATATTCACACCGATGAGAAGCCTTTTGTGTGCCATTACTGTGGAAGGATTTGTGAAAGCAAATCAAACCTTAAGATTCACATACAAATTCACACTGGAGAAAAGCCTTTCTCCTGCCCTCAGTGTGGAAAGAGTTTCATACATAAAGGACTCCTTAATTATCACATGAAACTTCACACTGGAGAAAAGCCTTTCAGTTGCCATCTGTGTGGTATGGGTTTCAGATATAAAGGACTTCTTAATGGTCACATAAGAAGTGTGCACACCAATGAAAAGCCTTTTACTTGCCATCACTGTGGAAGGATTTGTGAAAGCAAATCAAAACTTCAGATTCACATGCGTATTCACACTGGAGAAAGGCCTTTCTCCTGCCCTTGTGGAAAAAGTTTCGCGCTTAAAGGAAACCTTACGGCTCACATGAGACTTCATACTGGAGACAGGCCTTACATGTGTGTTCAGTGTGAGAAGAGTTTTGCTTATCTAAGACAGCTTAAAAGTCATTTGCAAACTCATTTTGGAGAGAAATCGCAGTGTTCTGAGTGTGGCAAGAGGTTTGCAAAGATGAGTAATTTCAAAAATCATCAGCGCATTCACTCTGGACTAAGACCATTCAATTGTAATCAGTGTAATAAAACATTTATTTTGCATTCACACTTAGAGATACACCTGAAAATGCATGCAGACAAAAGACCCTATGTGTGCTCTCTGTGTAGAAAGAGTTTTAAATGGCTCTGCAATTTTAGATCGCATCGAAGATTTCATGTCCGTGTGAAACCTAATTCCAGAGCAAGCTATTTGAAACGAAAGAAACAAATCCATACTGGAGAAAAACCTGACATCGTAACAAGTCATGTGATGGCGCCTTAATTGTGTTAAACAAAGTAGTTACATTTTGTCAGTGTTGTGCTACAAAGTGTCATGGGTGGACATTTTCAATACTGTTGTGGTGGAGGAGGAACTGTATCACTGTTTTTCATTTTATATCACTGAGTAAATAGTTTTACTTAGTCGTGGCTCATCTTTAGGGGCAGGTATGGCAGTGAAAACATAGATATTAGCTTAATCAATCCTTAATAACTCATAAATATTTTCAGCATTCTGCAACAAATATTTTTCAGAGTTTCTAGACTATTCATAAGGTGAGATGGATGTATTTAGATTTCATGTATGGCTTCAGTTTAATCTGCATCAGTTCAGCAACTTGTAAGTCTGATTGTGAAACTCGTTCATTGTTCTTTAACAGGAGGCAGGAGGATGTATGTAGTAGTGTACTAAATTAGTGAATGTGTAAATCCTTTGGTTTAAAAGTGCTCGTGTTAAAAGAGACTGCTCACTGTAGAGCCAATAGGTGGAGCTTCAAACCACACCCTAACCCTACGCATTACCCTCTCACGGACGTCTGATGCATATGGCACACAAAGTGGGAAAGTCCAGTTTAGAAGTCATCATTTGAATTCTACAGGATTTCCTGGAGATGTGCGAGGAATGTTCTTTAACGGTCCACCCAGTAACAAAGCCATCATGATGTCAAACCCCCTCATGGAAGAGGAAAGCTGTCGTGTTTATAACTGTGACGAGGAGCGCTTACCAGGATCAACTAAACGCGGGATTTTCAAAAGTAGAAGTGAAGTTTGCGGCGGCACTGTTGCAGTAAACTTGCACAACGCTCTTGAATGAACAATTTATTAGATGCACGCTGGTCTGTTATTGTAGGGACATCGACTTTACATTTTCAAGCCCCTAAACATGATGCAGAAACAAAAAGAACTGTCATTGCTTTACATGTCGGTTAGATGTCCTCTAGGGCAGTCCTTGGCCATTAAAAGCTGCAATGAAGTCCAGATCTTCTGCGGTCTGTCTGAAGGTCTGGCTACACGAGACCATATCCCTAAATATGAATAGGTCAAGCTCCACCCATTACGTCTAGAAAGGGGATGCTGGACATCATTTGGCTCTGTGAGCATTACTTGCATGTGAACAGCTTGTAAACTGTTGTTGTGTTTGTTTTATATTTGTTGCATCTATATAGCTTTATTTTCTTCTGAATACCTAACATTCTATATCAACATTCGAATACAATAAATAGTAGACTACATTAAGGACAACAATTTATGTGTGTATTTACAGCCTGTCAATCAACATTAGAGGGCCACCCTCCCAAAAATTATTTGAATTTAGGCTTTTATCCCCATATAAACATGCATCTACTCACACATCAGTTGTGTAAACGGAAGCTCAAGCATGTTTGTAATGAATCCGCTCCGTCACCCTGACTCTATTTACGGATTAAATTTCCCACAAGCCCCTCACCCCCAGTCACTGATCACCCTAGCCAGCTGTTGTACATCACCTTGATTCAATTACATTCACACCTCACCCCTATATAAGCACCACTCACACACAGTCACGTTGCGAAGTATTGTTGATTCCTGTGTCACAATTCCGAGCGTTTATTCCTTGTTTTGTTCTGCCTGTTACCTGACCCTACCTGTTCTCCGTTTTGTTGTTTATCTGCCTGCCTATTGACCGTTTGCCTGGACTATTTACCTGTTCTATTTACCAGATCTGTAACGCAGGGTCAGTGGGTTTAGATTCAAATGCAGCTTTATTCATAAAACGCAGTCGTACAGGCAATGGTCAACGCAACAGCAAACAATAATGGTGGGGAACAGGCAGTCTTGTGGTAAATAGTCCAGGCAAACGGTCAATCATTACAGTTTGCAGTTCATTCTCGTGTTACTGCAGCTCGTTTTAGCTTCCGGAAGAGGTTTGTTCTCACGTGTCTAGCAGTTTTGGGTTGAATGTTTATATGTAAATAAAAGCCTAAATTAAATCTGTTCCTCATATAAAGTGATTGAATTTCTTTGGACTAAACCGCTCAATGAATATGGATTAGTTTTAAGATCTCTTTATGAACTTTTTGAAGCCTAAAAGTTTCACTTGCGAAGGCAGAATATGGAGGGACAGAAAGCTCTCAGATTTCATCAAAAAAAAATCTTTATTTGTGTTCTGAAGTTGAATGATAGTCTTAGTGGTTTGGAACGACATGAGTGTGAATAATTACTGACAGAATTTTCATTTTTGGGTGAACTAACAACAAGGACAGCTAGACATTGTGCCAAAAATGCGTCTGTGTGTTCAGTGATTAGAATGTAAAAAGTACATCAAACGTTAATCTCAATGCAAACTAGTGCTATGAAGGAGCCGCTTCATTCTCATGGGTGAATATCCTTATTGTGCATGCAAAAGATGAACCGTGTAATTAAACTGCACTGCAAAAGCCTTTTGGTTAAAATTAAGAAAATTGGGCAAGTACATAAAATAAAAGTTCAAATTGATCTTCATATGATAGCCATATCCTAATTCACTTTTGTAAGTTTTTTAAAATGCTATTCCTAATTCAGTTATTTAGAATTAAAATTCTATTATTTGCTTTTGCGTGTTTACGTCGTCTTCTTAAACACAGACAACTGTCTGGCTACTATAGTGTAAAAATTGCTTTCTACCACAAATAACCTTCATGTCACTTTTGTATTTTTACTATTTTTGCATGTATGCTTGTACTTTTTTCAGTGCATTGCCTTTTCTACATTTAAAGCTTATCAATATAAGAAAAACTGTATGCATATGAACTCATCTGGCAAATCAGAAAAAAAGATGTAAGGTTTAAAATAAACAAGGCTTGGAATTTCCATCATTAACTGGTAAGACTTTGGAACAATGGTTAAAAATTAATAGACAGCCTGTATATTAGGGGTAACTGTAAACATGAAATCTGCAGTAAAATTTTAAATGAGTTGTAGCAATTACTATTTGCACGGAGCCTTAAATATTGTGACAAAAGATTCTTAAGATCAGAACAATCCTGAAACTTCATCTGGTAATTACTGTCCTGCAGATATCTATACTTTAGAGATTCTGTAACTGCACGTGATCTCAGTGATCAACAAGGGAAGTCCAGACAGGCTAAAGCCTGCTCAGAAACCAGGCAATAACGGTTAGAAGAGTTAAATACACATTACTATACATAGAGAGAGAGAGAAATACTCATTTATGTGTATCTACTGTCTGACAGCGGTCAGACTAGGTCAGTCAGATTGCTGCTATTCGTGTGCTTTTATTTCATGATATGTACAATGACATGAAAAGACAAGCATTTTCTCTGAAGGAATACCTGAATCACAGAGATGCTGAGAACCTTAACCTACATATTAATTTAATAGCAAATGAAAGGTAGACTATTTTTAATCATGAAAGCTGAATTATTAATGAAATATTTCAGCACAGGTCCTTTTTTTATCCTAATCTGTTTTATTTATTTATTTATTTATTTATGCTTACTAAAAGTATCAATCCCAAGAATCTTTATGACAAGTTATCACAGTTTCATGTTAGTTGCATCAGCTGTCATAACTTTGGACTGTGTTTCTATCCTTTTATGTACATCTTCATCAGAGACTTGCTGGATGTAAATTGTTAAACAATAATAAACAAGCTCTACTTCAGACATGGCCTTTGATCAACAAAATAAAGAGAAGTTTATTTTCAATGTGGAGAAAAATAATTTCCAGATTGAATTACCATGGAGAATGTATATCATCCTGTTTGCATAAAATTTTACAGAGTTACCTAAAAATGAAAAAGAACAATGTGATGAGAAAAGGTGAGAGAAATCAAACTGATCTTTACACACAAATCTGTGTGGTGATGCTTTATGTAACAATAACACTTGTGTTATTGTTCTCTTTCTTCTCTAGTGAAACCCAGAGTCAGACTCATGAGGAAGACACTCACAGACTCTCAAGGGCTTCAGATCAGCTGTCTGGCCACCGGTTTTTATCCTTGTCACATTAACCTGACTCTGTTCAGAGATGATCAGCCTGTGGATGATGATCAGATCACAGGAGGAGAGATTCTTCCCAACGGAGACGGAACTTACCAGATGAGGAAGAGTTTGGTGATCAGTGTAGAAGAAATACGTGAAGGACACAAATACAACTGCACAATGAAGCACCTCAGTCTGGACAACAAACTGGACATTACGTTTGGTAAAGAAAAATGTACAAACACATCAAAGATTAATTTATGAGTATCAATAATCTGGTAATAATCTGAGATACAATACTGTTAATACAGTTACCATCAAAAAAGTTTACAGATTAAAACATATTTGTATGTGAACCAGGATCGTTCAGTCTGTCTGTATTATCAGTATGCTGGTGACGTGCTGCTGGTAAATGTGAAGTATTAAGGAAATGAAAGTGTCTTGAGAAAGCAACCTGCTCCAGGAAATGAAATCTGGTATTCAAGTTTATTTGTTTTAAATCTGTTTTAGAGACGCACTGTATTTTTTATACAAACTTTGTGATATTCTTATATAGGTTCATATTCCAGGACATCACAGATTCAGTACAGATTCTCTACTCCAAGTGAGTAGTTACTTTTTTATTGAGAAATCTTTGTTTGCAAACATTTGTTATTTTTTTATAATCATTTAATATCATAAGATTTAACATTTAAAATATAATTAAAAATGTGTCTCATCGGGTTTACAGGCTTTCTTATTTGAGTCTCTGGAGGTAATTTCAGAAAGGAGAACACTCATCTGACTGTATTACATAATAGCGAATAAACCCTCTAAATGGCATGCAGACATGATTTCACCAAGTGCAACATGTTTCTGGATCAACATCGTGGTTGAACCTGGAACTACATTCCAATCGAATGGCACATAGCTCAGACCAAGACTGGATAAACAAAGACAGGATTTGTTTTCTCAGATTAAAAATGCTTCTGAATAAACTATCTAATGCCTCTCTGTCACATTAGTTTATGTGCTATATGCATAACTTTAGTGTACATTTATTTTCTATACCATATTCTTGATTTATTTCTTAGTCTTATTCATTTTATTTTAGTAATTTCTGTTCTATTTAGTTGATGCTTTGCTAGGTTCCTCCCTAGTTCATACACTTTAAAAATACATTTTTTGAGTTAAATTCATGTAAGTAAATGTATTCACTGAACTTAAAATGTTTCCCTTACATTTTGTTTATATGTTTATAAAATAATTTGGCATGTTTAATAAAACTTTACAATAGAACAATCTACTTCTGTCTGTTATGTCAATCTGACAAATGCTTCATGGCAATTCTTTGTCTCAATATTTCTGAAATTTGTTAGTTTCACTTTTCTTTTGAGGCAAAGCATATCTAGAAAAGCTGTGTGTGCTAACAGGAATTTGACTTTTAAGATTCATGTACAAATACAAAAAAAAACTGAATATGTAAAGACAAGATAGAACTGATTACTTTTTTATCAACACTTAAATGTTGGTGTTACGTAGCGTGCAGGCAGACAAGCACAGTGACGAAGGACTTCGGAATAACAATGGTACTTTAATGACAAGGAATACGGGGAGTACACAAAACACGTCTTCACATCAATGATCACGGACCAGGAGGGAGGGAAGCACAGGGAATAAATACAGGGACTAATGACAGGGACACAGGTGAAAGACATAACTAATGATGACGAACAGCTGACAGGAATTAACTAATGAAGACAGAGAAGGGAAACTAGGTCACCAGAGGAACACATGACAGGGGAAACAGACAGACAGGTAAACATCAGAATCAGAATCAGAAAGAGCTTTATTGCCAGGTATGTTTACACATACTAGGAATTTTTTTTAGTGACAGAAGCTCCACAGTGCAACAAGTGACCGCGACAAGACAAGACACAGATAATAAAAAGAATAAAGGAATAAAAATACAAATATACAAATATTCAATAAAGACAATTTTATGTACAGTTTTGATGAGTGCAAATATGAGATGTAAATAAGTGTAAATAAGTGTTTAAGAAAATGGTGTGTAGTAGTTTTGTGTGTCCAGTGTTTATCAACTGTTCATGAGGTGAATTGCTTGAGGGAAGAAACTGTTCTTTTGTCTGGTTGTTCTGGTGCTCAGGGCTCTGAAGCGTCGACCAGATGGCAACAGTTCAAGGATGGAGTGTGCTGGGTGTGAGGGGTCCAGAGTGATCTTCTTTGCCCTTTTTCTCACTCTGGATAAGTACAGTTCTTGGAGAGTGGGGAGGGTTGTACCAATGATTCGCTCAGCAGACCGGACTACCCTCTGTAGTCTTCTGAGGTCAGATTTGGTAGCTGAGCTAAACCAGAAGGTAATGGAAGTGCAGAGGATGGATTCAATGATGGCGGAGTAAAACTGTTTCAGCAGCTCCTGTGGTAGGTTGAACTTCCTCAGTTGGCGAAGGAAGTACAACCTCTGCTGGGCCTTTTTCACAATGGACTCAATGTGGTTGTCCCACTTCAGGTCCTGGGAGATTGTGGTGCCCAGAAACCTGAATGACTCCACTGCAGCCACAGTGCTGTTCATGATGGTGAGTGGGGGGAGAGCAGGGGGGTTTCTCCTGAAGTCCACGATCATCTCTACCGTCTTGAGCGTGTTGAGCTCCAGGTTGTTAAGACTGCACCAGACAGTCAGCTGTTCAACCTCCAGTCTGTAAGCAAACATGAAACATACAGAACTCTAACAGTTGGTAAGTTTCGTTAAAAAAGGAAACATTTTAAACAAAAAGCTGAGTATACTGCATTTTTGTCAAAGACTGTCCAGATGTGATTTAGAATGATGATCAAATACAAATGGAGTAGATCGAGTCCATCAACACCCCCAAAGCTTCACAGTCCTATAGCTCGTCATGGGTTTAGATTTCTTTCAGTAACGTTAAGCAGTTTTGATTTATTTTCTGTTTAATTTTTCATGATTGTTTTATTTTACATTTGCGTGAGTATTCTTTTATCGCTTGTTTCAGCTTCTTCTTCTCCTGCGTTTTGATCCGGAGATTCTGCACTCTTTCAGCAGATGCATGCGTAATAACGGCCCCTACCGTATAGCCTGAAAATTCAGTCAGTGGTGAGGAAAGAATGAAGTAGATTTGAAGTAAATTCCTATGTACACTACAAGTGGACTAGCCTACAAAAAGACCCGCGCCACTGAAACACTACTTCCAGTTCAATGAGCCACCGATCAAAATCTCACGAGCCAATAAGAGCGAACCGCTGTTAAGCCCGCCCTCACGAGAGGTTTGTGCCAGAATGGCAAACGTAAATTTGCGAAGCGCAAACAAAAACTTGGAAAGCGACATCAAAAGCGCTGGCAGCGCATTCAAAACTTCGTTTAGTGAAAGTGAAGCTTAGAAAACCGTCAACAAAGAACAGGCAATGGTAATCAACAGCAAACAGCAAACAATCGTAGTCGGTATACAGGCAAAGTAGATCGAGGTACGCAACAAAGAAACAACAGTCCAATATTCCAAGGCAATAAGTCCAAAACGGCAGGCAGGGAACGATCAGAAAACAGGCAGAATCAAAACCAGGAAAACAAGACAGGGAATAACACTTAGAAATGACAACTATATACTATATACTAAATACTGGACAGACAGATAAAAAATGACATTATCAAAGAAAAACGTAAATACAAAGAGAAAATAGAACATGAGTTTTCCACAATGAACACAAAACAAGCCTTTCAGAAAATAAAAACATTGACAGGACAGAATGTGAAACAAGATCACAGCACAATCACCAATCCCACAACTTTCGCAAATAGTCTTAATACCTTAATACCAGATTTGACGTCACTGACTATTCAGCTGTCTGCAATGAGCTACTCAATGCTCTCCCTCTAGATCCACCCATAACTCCTCCCTTTACAGAGGTGGATGTTCGACAGGAGCTGAGTAGGTGTAAAATTGGCAAGGCCATGGGGCCGGACGGCATCCCTGCCAGGGTGCTCAGGCTTTGTGCAATGGAACTCTCCCCGGTTTTCTATTCCATAATGCATGAATCATATTGTACAGCACGGTGGCCCACCCTATGGAAAAACTCCACCATCATTCCTCTACCAAAGAAACCCCGCCCATCAGAGCTCAACCATTACAGACCTGTTGCTCTCACACCCATAGCAAGCAAATGTTATGAAAAACTGATTCTGCGTACCATCCTGTCAACTGTCAATTCACAGCTGGACAAACATCAGTTTGCCTATAAAGCCAGGCGAGGGACGGAGGATGCTGTTGTATGTCTACTTCATTCCCTCCTTCAACATCTGGAAGTATCTGGTAACTTTGCTGCAGTTCTTTTTGTGGACCTAAGCTCTGCTTTTAATACAATCCAACGTCATCAGATGATTACAAAATTACACCAACTCAATGTTGAACCTCAATACATTCATCTGATTTACAGTTTCTTGAGCAACAGGCCACAGGCTGTGAGGTTAGGATCTGTCACATCGGACATCACCATAACTAACACTGGAGCTCCTCAAGGCTGTGTCCTCTCTCCCTTTCTCTACTCACTCTACACTAATGACTGTATTAGTCCTTCACCCATTACAACATACTACAAATATTCTGACGATACTGCAATTCTGGCTCTCCTCAACGATCACACTACCATTGCTGCTTACCACGACACAATATCACATTTCACACACTGGTGCACAGACAACTTTCTCCATCTCAATGTTGAGAAAACAAAAGAACTGGTCTTTAATGCACCCAGTCTCAGTCAGATCTCCATTCATGGTAACATGATAGAACAGGTTGAGAAATTCAAATATCTTGGAATCACCCTGGATAACAAGTTCACTTTTGACCATCACATAACTGACATTCACAAACGCTCACAACAACGTCTGCATGTTCTACGAAAACTTAGTTCTCTTGACATTGCCCCCCATCTTCTGTTACTATTGTACACAAGCATTATCCAGCCCATTTTGTTATATTGCTCCACTAGTTTTTACACCATGCTGTTAGTCACCAACAAAAACAAACTGAATAAAATAACACACATAGCTTCAAAAATAATACATTCCCCTACACCCAACATCTCAGAACTCAATGACAGAGCAATAGCACGCCTTGCCCAAACCATGATAACAGATCCAGAGCACCCCCTTAACCTCCACTTCACTCTACTTCCCTCCGGGCGCAGGTACAGGACCCCGACATGGAGAAGGGCACGCTTCAAAAAGAGCTTTGTCCCATTTGCGATTACAATCCTTAACAGGCTACAAAGATGAACATTCACTATTTTGTGCTTCTGTGTTGTTGTTTTTGTGTACATGTTTTTTTTGTTATTGTTTTGCCAGTTGCGTGTACTGTATGACAGTCTGTGAAAACAAATTTCCCGTTAAGGGACAATAAACTGTTTATCTATCTAACTATACAGAAGATCAAGACCTCACAGTTTGTGTAGTGTGAAAATGGTACTTAAATAAGGTGTGGGTGATGAGGTGCAGCTGGTGAGGTAATCAGGACGTACGTCTACTTAAAGTGCGCCCGAAATCGCCTACTTCTCTACTATATAGTAGGGGAAAAGCAGTAGGTGAGCGAATAAGTATGTCCGAAACCTTAGTACTCATAAAAGAGTAGTCGAAAAGTTCCCGGATGGCCTACTGCTTCCCCCCAGATTTCCTGAGCGCTTACCGATAAGTACTTTTCTATCCCAGGAGGCCACGGGAGAGGATAAGTCATAATCAAACATGGAGGAGAAAGAGGCGTTTTCAAATGTGAGTATTGAAAACATTCCTTGTGTTAAAATCACATTTGTTGAACTACTGTAAATTGTTGAAGTGTTGAAGGTGTAAAGACACTAGGCAGTATAGTTGTGATTTTTCTGTAAAAACACGTTTTATTACATACAGCTAACAGGAGCTGTAGTAAGCTCACATATGTCACCAAAGTGGATTTACATGACTTCTGAACCATATACATCATAAACACGCTTACTAAATGTTTATTTAACATCTGACAGGGAAATATTCAATAAGTATAGCAGATGATGAGCACATCACAACATGAAATAGACATCTGAGTGATTTATGTGTGCTATTATGTAGAATTATTTGTTGCGAAACGTCATAAGTCACATGATAACGTCAACATGGCGGATGATTTCCGGATCGCATTCATACTCAACGAGATTTCATTCATACTCTTTTAGCACTCGTTAAGTACCTACTCATTGATATTAAGTACCTACTCATTTGAGTAGACGATTTCGGACGCAGCCAGTGTGAGTGTGTGGTGTCTAGTCCAAAGTGAAGTGCCCTCTAGAGGTTGTTTCGGGCACTTCAGCTGAGTATCATTACAAAGACGATGTTACTTTTTTTTGCTATTTAGTTGATTGAGTGTTTTTCTCATTTATCAATGTATATTTTTGTTCGTTTTCGCAAAAGTTTTGTTCGTTTTATTTGGCAAAAACCTAATTCCATATTCATGAAGCTAGAATAAAATATTTTTAAAATGGAAAGAGTTAATATACAGTTAAAGGTATTTCAAGTATAAAAAAGAATACCTAAATAGGAACATAGTAGTATACTTAAATTTAAAAAATAATATATAAAATGTAAACTATAAGTGTAATGTTATGTTTACTTAAAGAAAACTTATATACATATATTTTGACTAAACTAGCAGTTTACTGAGAGAGTATATTTCAAAATGTACTTTCATATACTAAAAATGTACTACTAATATTAAAATAGTAAACTATTAAAATACTTATAAGTTCACTTGTAGTACAGATGCAGTACAAATGAGAAACCTAGCTGTGAACTAATTGTGTAATTAAGGTTTACTACTGTTACACGTATAGTATACTTAAATGTATACTTCAATTGGGTCAATTTAGTCTCAAGTGTTATTGAAATAGTACACTTACAAGTTTATTAATAGTACATTGATACTAGTATACTTACCACATAAAGTATTTTTAAAAAACATACTTGAACATTACTTAAGTATACATCATAAAATGAAATTGAAGTATACTTCTCTTTTGTAAGGGTCGCTAGGATCCAGCTAATTAAGGAGCACTGAATAAATCTTTAATCCTGAAAAAAAGTCATCTTTATAACTTAATGTTTTACTTTGTATGATAATGTCTTATGAGAGACATTCTTTTAGGCTATGATCACTAAACTCCACCCCTGTCCCACACACCTTGTTTCCTTGTTTGTTAGTCACTCACTCAGAGTGCCAAAAAATATTACAAAGTAAAAGGTTTTACAGTCTCTTCCGTGTTGAGAATGTGACAGATATACTTTGAAAGGCTTTCAATGATAATCAGATAAGAAAAGGACACAGAACAAAACTGTATCGTTTTCTGAATCACAGGGATTTATTATTTGAGAGAATGCTCTTTGTGTGTATGTTGTCGTTTTTGTCATTTTTTACAGTTGTTAAAGCAGGTAAGTTACTTCTATCGTTTTTCTTTCAACATATTTTATCCACGGTCACAAATATTTCATTTTGAATGCCTTAATAGTCTACTAAATCCTACTGCAAAAGACCAGCTTAGTTTTTGCTGGTTGTTAGTGTTTTTGGTGAATAGTGTTAGTGTATAGCTTTAAGAATCAAGTCTTTCTTTTAGAACATATTGGGATATTTTGAAAACAGAATGGTTCAGTTTTTTAAGCAAATGTGAGAAGAAAAACTTTAATACTTAAAACTGCCAACTAAGTGCTTACTAAAGTTGTTTACAATATTGTAGTATCTTGCGGGACTTGCACAACTAGTTTGGGTGTAGAAATCACATGAGGTGCCATCTACAGTGGGGAGAACAAGTATTTGATACACTGCCGATTTTGCAGGTTTGCCGACTTACAAAGCATGTAGAAGTCTGTTTATTTTTATAATTGGTACTCTTCAACTGTGAGTGACGGAATCTAAAACAAAAATCCAGAAAATCACATTGTATGATTTTTGAATAATTAATTTGCATTTTATTGCATGACATAAGTATTTGATCACCTACCAACCAGTAAGAATTCCAGCTCTCACAGACCTGTTTGTTTTTCTTGAAAGGTACAATATGTAGAATTTTTATATTAAAATATCCAAAAACCACCTGCACAGTGTTATATATTTTGTTAAGCTGTTTACTTACATTATCCTAAATGTTTCCAAGAATTTGTAAATTCAGAGAAAATCACAATTTTAAATAGTGGGCCGCCCCGGTCTTTTCACTTCTCCTTGCGCCTGTCAATGACGTAATATATCTGGGCTCACAGTAACCATAGCAACAGACACGGACAGCTGCGTAACGTAAAGCGGCGCGCTGCTGTTGTTTCGTTCAAACATTATGGACCATGGCAAGCAAACTTTGGGACAAAAGGAGAAATAAAACAAGGATCAATATCAGCGTGGGGTTTCCGAGATGGCGAGAGCTTTGCGACAAACTTTGACTTGACAGAGACGGCGCTCTTGCACGTTATTAGACAAGGTAAGCAAATGTAGGCTATAAGACTAATCAATGTTAGATCGCTCAACACGACGAAGTGTTAGAATATCATCAGTATGATAATCTGATGTTGATCTATCTTACTGTTAAGTCTATTACAGCCAAGAAACTAATACTAAACATTACAACTTTCAACACACTCAAATGCAGTTTAGTATGATAGTGTAACGTTAGACCAAGTGAAACTGTGCTGCGTTACCTCACAGTTTTAATTCATCGAATAAACTGACCTGTATGAGTAGTATTTCAGCACTTATGAGTAGTTCGGTAGAATGAAATATCCTCGTTTCTTTATATCCCCCGGGACTCGCGCGTGACACTGATATCTGTCTCTCTTTAGCAATCGCGTCTGTGATTCTCGGCCACGCCCTGCTTCATGTTCAAAAACATGCATTCACTCATCCGTAAACATTATTTCCCCATGAATATTATTAGATCCATCGGCATGACGACAAGTTCCATGATCCCATATTCACTGCGTCATCAATCTACGCCTTTGTTATTGTTTTGAATTGTTTAGTGCCCCCTAGTGGCGAAAAACTACAGATTGTACCTTTAAGAAGCCCTCCTGTTCTCCACTCATTACCTGTATTAACTGCACCTGTTTGAACTCGTTACCTGTATAAAAGACACCTGTCCACACACTCACTCAAACAGACTCCAACCTCTCCACAATGGCCAAGACCAGAGAGCTGTGTAAGGACATCAGGGATAAAACTGTAGACCTGAACAAGGCTGGGATGGGTTATAGGCAAGCAGCTTGGTGAGAAGGCAACAACTGTTGGCGCAATTATTAGAAAATGGAAGGAGTTCAAGATGTAGCAAATTAGCTCAAAGGGTAAATATTAATAATTATTCATAACTCACTATGATTATTCATTATGATTAATTATGCATATTTGAATCCGTTGATCAGGTTAACTTAATGTAGCTATATTAAAATTACAACCAATCAATTTGTTCATCCTGTGAACACTCAGTGCTGATTATTAACTGATTCTAAGAAAAGGATATTTTCCCCTGACAGAAAATAATTCTTCCTTACCGTTTCCAGTACTTTTAAGAACATGTACAGAATCAGAATCATTTAATTGACAATTTACCTGCTTGGGCAGAATCAGAACTTTAGAATCAGAATTTTATTAACTACATCATGAACACGTAACTAACTAACAAACACATACATACACACAAATCACACGTAAAGGGGTAAAAGGGGGAGTGAGAGTGAAACCGAAAGTGGGAACAGGAAATGGAGTTAAGTCAACAACCCAGAAGGAATCATTAGCATTCATTACAAAGCTCCTCTGTTGACAAAGGAGGTTCACAACTTTAACTAACTAGCAGCAATTTAGTATATCGTATGATACTTGCATTCTGACTCAGAGATGGAAGACCGTCCGAATATACGGTTGCAGTAGAAAGTCCTGAGTTCGGTCCGATGGTGCTGAAGTTGCAATCGATTTCTTCTGTGTTGAATGAAGGAACGATAACAAGCTTGCATTGTTGCTTTCTTCTCTCTCTCATGTGAGCACATGGCCGGGCAGATCGAGGCCTACCGGCCTGGCCGCAGGAGCTGTCTTTGGAACAGTCGACGATAAGAGAGAGTGGGTGGAGAGTGTGTGCTCCCTTTTAGCCTCAGGGTTCTGGCACACTCCCCAAGGTGGACCTGACCAATGAGGAGAGAGTAATTCCTGAGCGGGAACTTCCTTTCTGGAGGAATTTATGGCTTTTCTTCCAGTGCATGATAAAACTGGGCCTAGTAGTTTTGTGTACATTAATGCTCCAATTAATACAACAAACACGCACTTCATCTGATGTGGAAGTCACATACATGAAAATGTAAGTCGTAAAATGAGTATTAATTTGATAGGAGACATGATATATGTGAAGTAGTTCGTTCGTAGTTTTTATCATAAAATATGCATTAAACCAAGAATATAACAAATATTATAACAAATATTTGTGTCTGATTTACTTCAGTCGTTACAAAGATGATGGTCAATCTTCCTCGATCTGGGGCACCATGCAAGATCTCACCTCGTGGGGCATCAATGGTCATGAGGAAGGTGAGGGATCAGCCCAGAACTACACGGCAGGACCTAGTCAATGACCTGAAGAGAGCTGGGACCACAGTCTCAAAGAAAACCATTAGTAACACACTACGCCATCATGGATTAAAATCCTGCAGCGCACGCAAGGTCACCCTGCTCAAGCCAGCGCATATCCAGGCCCTTCTGAAGTTTGCCAATGAATGACCATCTGGATGATCCAGAGGAGGAATGGGAGAAGGTCATGTGTCTGATGAGACAAAAATAGAGCTTTTTGGTCTAAACTCCACTCGCCGTGTTTGGAGGAAGAAGAAGGATGAGTAAAACTCCAAGAAAACCATCCCAACCGTGAAGCATGGAGGTGGAAACATCATTCTTTGGGGATGCTTTTCTGCAAAGGGGACAGGATGACTGCACCGTATTGAGGGGAGGGTGGATGGGGCCATGTATCCCGAGATCTTGGTCAACAACCTCCTTCCCTCAGAAAGAGCATTGAAGATGGGTCGTGGCTGGGTCTTCCACCATGACAATGACCCGAAACACACAGCCAGGGCAACTAAGGAGTGGCTCTGTAAGAAGCATCTCAAGGCCCTGCAGTGTCCTAGCCAGTCTCCAGACCTGAACCTAATAGAAAATCTTTGGAGGTAGCTGAAAGTCCGTATTGCCCAGTGACGGCCCCGAAGGTCTGGAGAAGGTCTGTATGGAGGAGTGGGCCAAAATCCCTGCTGCAGTGTGTGCAGACCTGGTCAAGAACTACAAATGTATGATCTCTGTAATTGCAAACAAAGGTTTTATACCAAATATTAAGTTCTGCTTTTCTGATGTATCAAATACTTATGTCATGCAATAAAATGCAAATAAATAAAATGCAAATAAAAATCATACAATGTGATTTTCTGGATTTTTGTTTTAGATTCCGTCACTCACAGCTGAAGACAACCTATTATAAAAATAAACAGACTTCTACATGCTTTGTAAGCGGGCAAACCTGCAAAATCGTCAGTGTATCAAATACTTGTTCTCCCCACTGTAGCTATACGAATCAAAACTATTTATGGTGTTCTTTTTTTACATTTCATGACATGGTAGGAGGTCACACTAATATTGCATGCTTGTCCAGGTGTATCCACAGGTTCTCACTCACTGATGGCTTTGGCAACATATATGATTGGACAGACACCATTTCCAGAGTTCAGTGTTGTGGTGATGTTGGATGATCTACAAATAGTGTATTATGATTCAACCACATGGAAAGCTGTCTATCGCTCTCACTGTGATTCAAAATACTATGATGAGGTGCAAAGTGATGCTGGTATTGTATTTCATTATTTATATAACAACCTGAAACGTCAAGCGTTTTATCTTAAGGATCACTTAAATGACACGGATCGCACAGGTTGGTTCATGCAACAGATTCAATTTTCAATTTTCAATTCTCCACATCTTATATGTAAGTCAGTGAACATCAGAAAGTCTTAATTCAGTTTCTTTCCATTCATTCACAGGTGTACATGTTCTTCAGAGTCTTGCTGGGTGTGAATTACTGAACAATGATAAACCAGGTCTACTGAAGTCATGGGATGTTTTTGATCAGCTAAATACACAGGAGTTCGCCTTTAATGCAGAAAAAAATGAAATGCAAATGAAAATGCCATGGATGCCATGGAGTCAACAAGAATGGAATAATCAAAAGTTTCTGCATGAATATATTTATCAGCCTATTTGCATTAAAACACTGCGGAGGTTCCTGAATATGGAAAAGAACAAGGTGATGAGAAAAGGTGAGAGAATCAACCTGATTAACTTCAGGTAGCATAACTGACTCACACAGCAGTGACAGAAAATGCATCTGCCTTCAAATGCTTTATGAATCATAAATTATTATAAATTATTATTACTCCCATCAATGAACCCAACAGTTTAACAACAATAACACTTCCATTTCTTCTCTAGTGAAACCCAGAGTCAGACTCATGAGGAAGACACTCACAGACTCTCAAGGGCTTCAGATCAGCTGTCTGGCCACCGGTTTTTATCCTCGTCACATTAACCTGACTCTGTTCAGAGATGATCAGCCTGTGGATGATGATCAGATCACAGGAGGAGAGATTCTTCCCAACGGAGACGGAACTTACCAGATGAGGAAGAGTTTGGTGATCAGTGTAGAAGAAATACGTGAAGGACACAAATACAACTGCACAATGAAGCGCCTGAGTCTGGACAACAAACTGGACATTACGTTTGGTAAAGAAAAACGAGCAAATATCTAAACAACAAATTAAATTCAAGATACTTTATTATCATTCTATACAATATAATAAAATGTAGTATATCAAGCCTTAGAAAAAGCAACAATACTATTATTTTCTGGTTCTCACTATTGTTGATAGAATTTAAAATTATTATTATTATTTTTAATTCATTTCAGATGTGGCTGAATTTGACCCAGGATCCTCCAGTCTGTCTGTGATTATCAGTGTGTTCATGTGTGTGGCTGTTCTCATCATAACTGCACTCATCATATGGAGGAAGAGACGTGCTGCTGGTAAATGTGTTGTAAACTCAATTAGGAAAAGAAACCAAACATCAGTTGCTTTAGAGACTCTTTTAAAGTTCACCCTCATTCTAGTGTTCGTTGTTTAACTGTGCCATTGTTATTCAGGACGAGGCTCTGAGATGTCAAAGAGTGACTACTCCCCTACTCCATGTAAGTTTAACAAAAAAAAATATGAATTCTCCTACATGGTCATTTTAGGGTTAATACTGGACATGACAACCAACATACATTTTTTTTCTTTATTTCAGCTTCTACGCAAGATGAAACATGAAAAGTGATTCTAAATGGGCCTATATTAAAGTCAAATTTAAACTTGCCTCAGCATTTCCTCAAGGATCCCATTAGGTTTTGTTATGATATGACCATCAAATGATATTTGATTAAAATGATAAAGGAATGTTATATAGTTACACTACAATAACATACAGTGTACAGTGTTACGTCCCGTGGATGTATTTGTAATATATGTGTGAGTTGGGGAGAGTGATAGTATTTGTTGAGCATGTAATGTTGTGTACATGCTCTATTTTCTTGCTCTTCTCTCTCTCTTTCTTTTCTCTCTCTCTTGTCCCTCTCCTTTGCACTGGCTGCTAATTGGGCTCCACCTGATGCTCGTCATCTGAATGCATGTTACAGATCCTAAACACTATGGGCCGGTTTCACAGACAGGGCTTAGACTAAACCAAGATTAGACCTTGGTTCAATTAAGGTTTGATTTTCCTGCTAAGATAAAAGCTCAGATCAAGCATCCTGCAATAAAGCAATAAAACTCATCTGGAGAGAAGATTTCAAAGGAATAGGACAACGCCTTGCCCAAACTGTCCTCACTCATCTATGTGACCAACCCCCCTCCCTTCACTCCCTTCCTTCCCCCTAATTCAAGTCTCTGAAGTTCTCCAAGAATGCATATGTACTATGTATGATATATCTTGTGAATCTATTATTTTTCCAATTTCATGTTTAGTATCATTTTAAATGTCTCAGTGCGATTGGTAAAATGGTCTCAGTTTCACAGCAGTCACTAGTATTATGAAAAAGATTGAAAACTTAGGAGAATTCTGTTCTCTTTTATGGGTTGTGTCTCTTCAAGAAAACCTTCTCCTCTCCCCCGAAACCAGGTGCGGGGGCAATAAATATTTACATCCTTTTGTTCTGGTCTGGGTATTTAGGGGAAAAGGCACAGCAGCAAGAGGGGCATTCTGTAGCCAGAGACCCCCACATAGAGGTGATGAGTGTCTTTCACCCACCATCGCAGTGTGCATGCATAACTTTTAAGTACTCTTAGAGAAATCTTTTGAGTAATTGATGTTATGTATTTATTATATTTGAATTGGTTTATAATTGTGTAATTATGTAATTGGCATTGATACATTTTTACCTGATAAATAAATTGTTACGTCTTGATTTAATTTGAATTTGTCTGAAATCATTATCACCGGTAGATCAAGAGGTTTTCGACATTTCCGCAATTCTAGGATTGGGATAGATCATACTGAAACCCCAATAAATGGAGCATGTGGCACGTCTATTGAGATTTTGGATTTCTGACTATTATGACTTAGCATGTTATAGTATTGTGACTAAAACAAACGGCACTTTTGTAGAATAAGCATGAGGCGATTCCATAATTTGTGTTTTTAGTAAATGCTATATCCTCTGTTAAGATTCTAAACTAATGAGGTTGTGACGTAAGGCGTATAGCAGCTGGATACAAGCCTTTGAGCAATGCGACGCCCTGATGAAAGGATAAGTGAGATTAAGAGAAATTAAAGAATCAAAGATCTAAATTAATTCATATTTAATCGCACGATCAGCTATTAATGTTACATCAGAAACATTACCAATTAGTGATCGTTTACAATTGGAGTCAGATTAAACGAACAGTTAAAGGAAAACTTAAACTAAATCATAACAATTTATGCGAACTTCACGCGGGCACTGAAAAGACATACATGCATTATACCTTATTGGTGCATATATGGTGCCTATATGCATTATAGGCCGTCAGATTCCGCCATTGGGCTGACGGGTGGTCCTTACAGTGTATCTTCTCTTGTGTGAGTTCATGTGTACAACCAAATGCAGCCTTGCTTTATTTTCAATTTTGTGTACGACTTGAGTAACCGCTTGCTGACTTTGGTTCTTATGTTCTTTACTACTTAATTCATGTAAATACTTTGTTTTGAATTCAGGAGCTGTAGGGAGAGGGTGCCATTTTCTTTAAATTTGGTTTATGTTTCTGTTAGACAGGGAGTAAGGTAAGACTTTGTTCTTTATTTGTTTACTTTGGTGTAGGTTATTAAATGTGATCATTGTCATTTAGAAAGTTTTTTTTGTTCTTTTGTCCTGGCCCTCTCCTGAAGATTTGCTTCCTTTCCTAATTTCTTTATTTCTTTGTTTTTGTTGCTGTTATCTTTGAATTGTAATTAACATAAATTAAGTTATTTTGCTTGATTGGGTGTTGCTTTTCTGGATCAGGGGATTGAAGTGACTGTCAGTCATTTTCATTTTATTTGATATTATTTTAGTTACAATAATTGTTACATCCTCCTACCCCTAGACAAATTGGGAGGTTCGTAACAACAGTAAGCAACATAAAAATCAAGACTGTTTGGGCTGTTTTTCATTGTTGTTGTTTTGCTGGTCCAAGGTGATCTGTTTTATTCTGCTGTTCTGTACATACTGAACAACGTTTACCTTTAGAAAAATTGTGAAATCTATTGGAGAATGGCACTGCATTTTGCTGAAACATCAGGTAGGGAACAAAAATACAGTACTGAAAGGCTATGTGCATGTTCTCTGTTGCAGTGGTTCTCCAGGCCCTGATGTCCAAGACAATATCAAAGATCCTTTCACTGGTTCTGATGAAATAACGAAGCTGCTTATTTTCATCTTTTAATTTTTTATTATATTAGTGATTTGCAGCCCATTTTGGTAGTTTTCTGAGGCCCTCTAGTGGTTTCACAAAACCAAGGTGACAGCACTAGATTTTAGGCCAGACGTAGCAGCAAACCGTGAGCGACTGACTACTGTAAACTCATCCAGACTGCTGACTCTAGAATCAGAATTTCTTGAGACATAGTGTAGAAAGATTCAGAAAGGAGACACTCATTACCCAGACTAAAAAATAGAAATAATTTCATATAATTATCTGCTTGATAAATATTTTTGAAAACAGACATAATCAGTTCTTTTTTGTATAGTGAATATGTCTCTTGAACTGTTTTAGCTTTCGAAAGCATTGTAGATTTATATGGTTAAATAAAATTATATGGTTAAATAAACCTGACACATCTAGTGCTGTTGATACAACTTAGGACTCAATTCTCAAAGTTTTCAGTTTCCTGTTGAGACAAACAAACACAACTAGCATGTAAAAGTTAATTATTAGGATTAATTACACAGGATTAAACACTTCCTCTTAAAACAAAAACGAATAAATGTCAGCGTAGTGAGAGTGTAGAACATGTTAATAGAACGGAAAAACTGTTTCCGTGAACAATAGTGTAAAAACTAATATCCTAAATTGGAAGAGAATTGACTGGATTATTAGAGACTAAAGTAATAAGGGTGATTTTTAAATATTTACAAGACACGCTATTCATAGGATAGGCTATAAGCCCGTGGAAGGAGGCACACAGAGCACACATTCTGGACATCTCCCTCATCTTTCACACACATTGAAGGTGTAAATGACCATTAAATCCCCCAATCACTGAAGTGGGCCGACAACTTCATCTCCAGCCATAGAGGACGGTGTTGCTATGGAATACTTGAGAGGATTTCACGAGTAAAGAATTTATTATTATATTTAAGCCAAATGTTACTAAAGAACTCTTTATTTGTTTGTTTTGGTTGACTAATTATTCTCGCTGTTTACTTAATGTGGACATTATTATTTGTTTTACAAGAGTGTTTATGTTTCTTTTCTTTGCATGCTTTTATTTTGAAGTCTGGGAAAGGAAGTGCAGTGGCACTGTGTTTGTATATTGGCTCACTTTCTGTGTGACGCGTCATTGATTAATGTTACCAGAGAGGACAGACGGACTTTGGGTACTTGCATTACAAAATATTTGTTTTAAAGGGTTTCTTTCTACCTCTTAGCTCCTGGCTGATGAAGGGCACAAGGTACAGTTTTAATTTTATGTTGTTTGGTAAAGTTTGAAGTGTTTATCGATCTCCTCTGAAGTCGTTAACTAACGTTTGATGGGTCGTTAGTATGCAGCTTTAGTATGTCAGTGTAAATGACCAATCATTTGCTAATGTAATGCAGAGTGTGTGTGATGCATCGTTATTGTCATAAGCAGGACACAGAGTTATGGTCTCTCTTGGTTTGCACTATTGTAATTTTATATATTATTTGTGTTTTTCTCTCTAAATTGAGATCGTCAGTTTTACCAAAATTCATTGTTATCAGGTGTTTAATTTAGTTCACATTGCACTCTAAAAAGGAGATTGTTGTAAATGAAATGATCATGTAGGCCATACATGTAGCACTTTAAAGAAGATGGTATATTTTTAGATGTTTTATCTGCATTATAAGTAGTTACTGGCAGTGTTAAAATAATTCATATTATTCAGACTTACTACAGTACAGTGAGGCAAGGTTATGACATTAGTCTGTATCCTAAAATGTGATTTATCATCACACTATTTGTGTAGGCCAATTAATTGCAAATGTGTAATTCAGTTTATAGGTTTGTCATGTGTTTACAGTGAGGAAAATAAGTATTTGAACACCCTGCTATTTTGCAAGTTCTCCCACTTAGAAATCATGAAGGGGTCTGAAATTGTCATGTGATTTCTGGATTTTTTTTTAGATTATGTCTCTCACAGTGGACATGCACGTCCACTGTGAGAGACATAATCTAAAAAAAAAAATCCAGAAATCACAATGTATGATTTTTTAACTATTTATTTGTATGATACAGCTGCAAATAAGTATTTGAACACCTGTCTATCAGCTAGAATTCTGACCCTCAAAGACCTGTTAATCTGCCTTTAAAATGTCCACCTCCACTCCATTTATTATCCTAAATTAGATGTACCTGTTTGAGGTCGTTAGCTGCATAAAGACACCTGTCCACCCCATACAATCAGTAAGAATCCAACTACTAACATGGCCAAGACCAAAGAGCTGTCCAAAGACACTAGAGACAAAATTGTACACCTCCACAAGGCTCCACAAGGCTGCGGGGAAATTGCCAAGCAGCTTGGTGAAAAAAGGTCCACTATTGGAGCAATCATTAGAAAATGGAAGAAGCTAAACATGACTGTCAATCTCCCTCGGACTGGGGCTCCATGCAAGATCTCACCTCGTGGGGTCTCAATGATCCTAAGAAAGGTGAGAAATCTGCCCAGAACTACACGGGAGGAGCTGATCAATGACCTGAAAAGAGCTGGAACCACCATTTCCAAGGTTACTGTTAGTAATACACCAAGACGTCAGGGTTTGAAATCATGCATGGCACGGAAGGTTCCCCTGCTTAAACCAGCACATGTCCAGGCCCGTCATAAGTTTGCCAGTGACCATTTGGATGATCCAGAGGAGTCATGGCAGAAAGTCATGTGGTCAGATGAGACCAAAATAGAACTTTTTGGTCATAATTCCACTAAACGTGTTTGGAGGAAGAAGAATGATGATTACCATCCCAAGAACACCATCCCTTCTGTGAAGCATGGGGGTGGTAGCATCATGCTTTGGGGGTGTTTTTCTGCACATGGGACAGGGCGACTGCACTGTATTAAGGAAAGGATGACCGGGGCCATGTATTGCGAGATTTTGGGGAACAACCTCCTTCCCTCAGTTAGAGCATTGAAGATGGGTCAACAGGATAACCAAGGAGTGGCTCTGTAAGAAGCATATCAAGGTTCTGGAGTGGCCTAGCCAGTCTCCAGACCTAAACCCAAAAGAGAATCTTTGGAGGGAGCTCAAACTCCGTGTTTCTCAGCGACAGGCCAGAAACCTGACTGATCTAGAGAAGATCTGTGTGGAGGAGTGGGCCAAAATCCCTCCTGCAGTGTGTGCAAACCTGGTGAAAACTACGGGAAACGTTTGACCTCTGTAATTGCAAACAAAGGCTACTGTACCAAATATTAACATTGATTTTCTCAGGTGTTCAAATACTTATTTGCAGCTGTATCATACAAATAAATAGTTAAAAAATCATACATTGGGATTTCTGGACTTTTTTTTTTAGATTATGTCTCTCACAGTGGACATGCACCTACGATGACAATTTCAGACCCCTCCATGATTTCTAAGTGCGAGAACTTGCAAAATAGCAGGGTGTTCAAATACTTATTTTCCTCACTGTATATACATTTCGTAGGCAAATGTCTAATGATTGTTTGTTTTTATTTACCTCTCACTGTTTTTTTCTTTGGAAATTAAATCCTTTATAAACATCAGTTCCTGAGAGTAAATTGCATCTGTTCAGCCTGCAAAGTGTAACCCAAAAGAACTACAGTTTCACCTTATCAGTCCTACCTCACCTCTGAAAGACAACTGAAGGACTTGAGGTGATTAATCTAGTCTGTGGCACTCCTCTAAAGAAAATGCATGCTTCTGAAAATAAAGACCCACACCAGCAGGTGGACGCCCCTCATAATGGAATGTAAGAGGAGGAGCTTCATTGTTATGGTCGACAACGGAACCCTACGGAGAAGATGCGTGTATATTAAAAGGAGGAGGCCTTAAAAGGGAGAAAAGGTTGATTCAGCTGTACGAACAATGGAAGGACCTGGCTCGTAACACAAGGGAAGAGCTAAAAACAGACATTAGTGAGAGCCTGGCAACGATTATTAACACACTTGAGAAGGGAAGGGATGATGTCATGCACGTCTACCTGGAAATCGGAGATTACATTGCCCCATCCAGTGACACCAGAGGCAGAATCGATACTTGTGAAGCTGTGACAAAAGATATTTCGAAGATCATTTTTGAAAGAATGGCATTCCTTGAGGACTTTAAACAGAGAAAATGTAAGACACAGCCTGCGTGAGTTACTCCATAATGATTATGCTCGCTCTGTCTACGGATCCACTGTCTCACGCCCCACATCATCAAGGTCTACAGCTATGTCCATTGCGGCCAAGCGTGCAGATGCAGCAGCTGAATTGGCAGCCAAAGAAGCAGAACACTCATTGATACAAGAGATCGAAGCTCGAAAGAGTGAACTGGAAAAACTAAAGGGAGAGAAGGATCTTAAAGCACCTAGAGCTAGACTGCTGGCCTATGATCATGAAATGACACAGGAAGGTAGCATTCATTCTTCAGAATCGAATACAAGGGAACAGCAGGATGTAAGTGTAATGGTGCAGCATTTGATTCCATTTCCCATCCAAAGTCCTACTGACATCACAGCAACAATCCCACCTCCAAAAACTGATATCTTATCTAGCTCAAGCTGTTCAAGATAGCATAGCCCTGAACTGGCTGCCTACTACAGAACCATCTGTGTTTAGTGGTGATCCTATCCAGTTCATTGAGTGGAAGGCTGCATTTGTGTCGCTCAGTGATGGAAAGGCCATTTCTTCTGCTGACAAGCTGCACTATTTAATAAGGTATGTTGGTGGGCCAGCTTGTAAGTCTCTTGATGGCATCTACTATAGGAATGATGAGGCTTATAATGATGCATGGAACAAGCTGAACCAACGGTATGGACAGCAATTTGTCATACAGAAGGCATTTGGAGAAAAACTAGCCAAATGGCCTAAGATTCAGCCTAAAGATGCTGAAGGTTTCTGAGAATTCTCTGACTTCTTAAATGCGTGTCATCAAGCTATGCCTCATGTCAAAGGGCTTGAAATTCTGAATGATTGTGATGAAAATCAGAAACTCGTACACAAATTACCAGACTGGGCAGCAGCACGGTGGAACCATCAGGTCACGCAGACAC